>CM052722.1:41678377-41690877 GCA_028551405.1 Uromys caudimaculatus
TATCATTTTTTGAATACAGCTGGGTTAACCTTAAACTTCAAAGAAGGGACTAAGGCTCCCAAGTCTTCAAGTCCAAGTACATCAAAGACTTCAACATAAAACCAGATACACTAAATCTAAAAGCAGAGAAAGGGGGCATCTGCCTTGAATACACTGGCACAGAAGACAACTTCCTGAACCAATGGGTCAGGCTCTAAGATCAACAATTGATAAATGGGACCCCATGAAACTAAAAAGCTTCTATAAGGCAAAGGACACCATCAATAGGACAAAATGACAGTCTACAAAATGGGAAAGGATCTTCACCAATCCAAAATATATAAAGAACACAAGAATTTGGATACCAACAAACCAAACAACCCAATTAAAATATGGGATACAGAGCTAAACAAAGAATTCTTAGCACATGACTACAAAAAGGCTGAGAAATACTTATAGATGTGTTCAACATCCTTAGTCATCAGGGAAATGCAAATCAAAATGGCTTTAAGATTCCATTTTACACCTGTCAGAATAGCTAAGATCAAAAACTCAAGGGACAGCACATGCTGGTGAAGTTATAGAGCAAGAGGAATACTCCTCCACTGCTTATAGGGATGCAGACTTGGACAACCTCTTTGGAAAGCAAATTTGCAGTTTCTCAGAAAATTGTGAATAGTTCTACCTGAAGACCCAGCTATGCTGCTCCTGGGCATATTCCCAAAAGATGCTCCACCATATCACAAAGACACTTGTTCAACTACGTTCACTGTGGCCTTAATCATAGTAGCCAGAAATTGGAAACAAACTAGATGTCCCCCAAATGAAGAATGGATAAAAACAAAAATGTGATTCCATTTACGCAATGGAATACTACTTCGCTATTAAAAACAAAGATATCATGAATTTTGCAGGCAAATGAATGGAATTAGAAAATATCATCCTGAGTGAGGTAACCGAGACCCAGAAGGACATGCATGTATGTACTCACTTGTAAGTGGATATTAGTTATAAAATACAGGATAATTCTATATCTACAGACTCAAAGAAGCTAAGTAACAGAGAGGGCCCAAGGGAGGATGTTTGAATCTCACTTAGAAGGGGGATGTAAAACAGACATCAGAGGTGAATGGATGGATAGAGGAAACTCGGTGGGAGAAGGATGGGGAGGAAAACTGAGGTTGTGATCAGGTGTGGGGAGAAAGGGGTTGGTGGGAGATGCCCAGGAGAGAGAATAAAAATTGGTAGTTGGGATTAGTCGGAGACCTAGGAGTTTATGAGAGTGAACTAGCAACTGGGACATCTAGCAACTGGGAATATGGAGACTTAAGTGGCCACTTTCTGTAGCTAGGCCAGACTTCCAGAGGAGGGAGCGGGACACCCCCCCCCCAAAAAAAACCCCTTCAACCCAAAATTTGTCCTGCCTGTATGATGTGCAGAGATAAAGATGGAGCAGAGACTGAGAGAATGGCCAAACAATGACTGCCCCACCTTGAGACCCATCCCACGGGAGAGACCCGACCCCTGACACAATTGATGATACTCAGCAATGCTTGCAGACAGGAGCCTAGCACAACTGTCTCCTGAGAGGCTTCATCAAGCAGCTGATGGAAACAGATGCAGAGACCCACAGCCACACATTAGAGGGAGCTCAGGGAGAGTTGTTGAAGAATGGGGGCGGGGGGAATTGAGGGAGCCAGAGGGGTCAAGGAGACCACAAGAAGACCTATAGAGTCAACTAACCTGAGCCCATGGGGGCTCAGAGATTGAACCACCAACCAAAGAGCATGCAGGGGCTGTCTCTGATTCTGCTACCTGCCTTTGGATCCCCTCCCCCTGGCTTGGCTGTCTTGTTTGGCCTCAGTGGGAAAGAATGTTCTTAGTCCTGCTGAGATTTGTTATGCCAGAGTAGTTTGGTCCCCATGGGGGACTTCCCCTTCTCCAAGGAGAAGGGGGAGAGGTGTGTGAGAGTGGGACTGGTAGGAGAGGGGGGCGGAGGCTAAATTTGGATGCAAAGTGAAGAAAAAATTAATTCAACTGATTCTGTCTTGTTACAATTACTGTTGGGTGTAAGGTAAAAGAATGTAGGTGAATCAGACTACATTGACAATAACCACAGAAAGAAGATGAGTCAAACTGATGATGGCTTTACTCAGTATATGAAGGATAGCATATAGACAAGACAGTACAGAATGAAATATTAAATGGGGCCCAACTAATGCTAAAGTTTACACTAAATCTGGACTTGGGGCTACAGGGAAAATAGAGATATTAAAGGACCATTCATTATTAGTCTTCACAAGTTTTGGCTGATTCCATTACATAATTATGAAAGATTTAAGGAATTATATAAGATAATGAAGACCTGTCAATTTGTAGGAAAAGCAAGAAAGGAACGCAAAACTGAACAGGGTCAGTATAAATGTTTTGAAATAAAATCTGTGTTACAATGAAAACTAAGAAAATACTTAAAACTTTTAAATCATTAAAGGCTGTTCTGGTCCACATAAGAACTTGGTAAAAAAAGAAAAGTTAAAAAATAAGTCATCCACTAAAAAAATTAAGAGGCCATGTGAGGCAATGCTGTCCTAGAGAGGGAACATACACTTACAAAACACAGTGAGGAGAAAGGTTATGAGGAGAGTGAATCAATTAGAAGTGAGTAAGACATTACATTCTGGGCTAAGTGAGGGAAAGAACAGGCCATTTAAAAAGAATTCTTATCTAATGCATAGAGACAAATATGTGAATCAGATTAAACCTGTATAAATCCCAAACATTGCTGAGAACACAAATCATTTCTGAAAGACCATAAATCCTCTAATTTGCTCAAAGCATATTATTCATTTAAAAAGTCATATCTATTAAAACTTTTAAATGGTATGAAAAGTCACAAAGTCAGCTATGATTGTTATACAGAAAAGCCCCGTCTCTAAAAAACAAAAGCCAAAACCCCCAAACTAGGAAACAAAGTCAATAATGGAAAAAACTACAAAGAAAAGAAAACTACAAAGCTTTTCTTTGGAAAACTTCAAGAGAAAAATGGAATGCATCTGACTACTGAGATGAGCCTTTTACTATTTAAGGTTGTATTGCTAAAACATTTAACTGTGATAGATTTTCAGTAGCTGTCTCAATACACGTTTAGTGAAAAAACACTAATCTAGGAAAGGAAGTTCAAGTAACAATATCTAACTCCCAAATGCTTTAAGTAACAACAGATAACATATGTTACAAAATATCAATTGCTTAATATTTATTCCTATACCTATTTTTCACTCAAAAGCCAAGAAGCAATTAATATGCATTTCTGAAACTTACAGTACATGCTACCATGATGCTTAACGGATCTACTCTCTCTTCTACCATAAGTATTATAAACCTTTTCCTCCTAATTAAAGTGCAATTAATTCAACCAACCTCCAATTACTCTTCTACAACACTGTCCGACTTAGACAATAAAGCAGTCTCTAGGATAGGTTTTAAACCTGGGCTAAAATAGACTCCTACAGACCAAAATGGTTCTGGGATTTTTCTCTGTAGTGTAATTTAGATGTCATATCTAATTTGCTGTCATGACTATTGTTTCACTGTGCAATTTGTATGTCGTTTTGAATGGTAAAGGCATCATAGCTTTATTGAATTAAACCTTCTGTCTTTATTTAGGGTCTGATGTTACATGTTTGTGCATTTATGTTTATGTCTGAAAAGCTGCTTGACATCAGGTAGTAGAAATAGGATATACTTTTCTGATATGTTTTCTTAAACCTCAGAAAGTATAAACATAAACTGGATAAAATTCTCTCTAAATGAAAGAAGCAGAATACTGCCTGTTACTATTACTTCTTTTAAAGGCAGAAGTAGTGAAATAAGTGCTGTTGTTACCAATAGCCTGGCAATTCTGTGACCTAATGCCTTGATTATTAATTTTATTAGTCAATTAAGAATTTTCCTTTACACTGAGCTTTTGTGGTTCTATCTTAAATATAGGTATTTATACCACAACTCTGAAATCAAAAGAAGTGAAAATACACTTTAGTGTCAACTCAAAAGGGACCCATACTGTAACACTCACTTTATTGTCTGTGGCTGTCCATGTTCTGGCCTACGAGTTCAAGTCCTAACACTATGACTAAGACCAAGTATGGAAAGCCTTCCAATAGACCACTGGAATAGCCTTTTAAGTAATTTTTAGTGCATGAAATTTCATAAAGTTTTTACTAGATAATTACACTTCCTGATTTTGTAATTAGTGGAAGTACATGCAATTACATAATAATTATGATAGTAATTACGTAATTAAGATGTATAATTATGTAGTAAAAAACATCATGGAAATAAAACCATCTACTGTGTAAGCACAATACATTTTAGAAGTAAATTCACCAACTCAACTGTTTAAAAATAGTTTTCTTCAAAATAAAGTGATTAGCTTACATTATGATTTAACTGCTTGAAAATTGTTTAATATTTTTTCTCTCATTGGTGATAGAAGTGTATGTCTTAGAAGTACATGAATAAAAATCTTACCAGGTCCTTTTCACACTTATCACTAAAAAGAAAAAAAACATCACAATATGTTTTGCAATTGAAGGCCACCAACCACCGCTTTATCATCTAGTCAGTGAAACCCTGGTGCCCTTGTTTGTGCTGCTGTGCCTGTCACTAGAAAAGGGGAAAGGAACCTGCTCCTTGAGAAGACAGTAATAGGAAAATGATTTTATAAAACGAGTCATATGTTTGTCCTCATAGCATGCCTCTGGGTCCCTAAGTACATAAAAATGCAAAGGCTGAGTGCATATTTACAGAAATGGGCTTAAAGAAAAGACACACAATTAGAATCTGGAAGTTTGCTGCCCAAATGTAACTTTCACACACTACCTTAGTTATACTAAAAAGAGTGACAGAGAATACACAGAACCAAGGCACTCCTCGTTAAGGGCAAGGCAATTAAGGTGACAAGTTCCTGGAAAATGTACTTTCTCTTTGGCTACACTGTTAGTTAAAAACAAAACAGGCAGTACCCAGAGCAACAAAGCAGTGTGACAGGGCTACATGCTTTGTCATTGCTGTAGTAAGCAAAAAAAAGACCATAAAAACCAGCTGCCAGAAGCAAATTTCAAGCTAACATTTTTTAGTAGCACATTAAAAAAAAAAAAACCAACAACTTGTTTGTTTGTTTGTTTGTTTGTTTGTTTCTTTCTTTCTTTCTTTCTTTCTTTCTTTCTTTCTTTCTTTTTTAAATCTACTTAAAATCTTTACAATCTTGCTAAGTCAACATTGTAAGGAGGTCCAGAAGATAGATGGTGAAACTTCAGTCTGGGAGCACATCGAGTGGACCTTATATGGAATGGATGTGGATCTATATTCCAGCTCTCTCTTTTATAATCCCGAGAGGTTGAAAGGTATTTTGAAAATCCCAATTCACTTCTCCCCCATTCTTTCTAGCTCCAAAGCAACAGAATGGATAGAGCTCATGCTTTCTCGCTTTTGTCACCCCCCCCCCCCCCGGCCACACCACCACAAAGCTACTACATTTTCAGCTTAAGTACAGAATATATTTCAAAAGTCCAGGCTATGATAGGAAGGCTGTTTTAAAACTTGAGCAGAGCTCCTGGAGTTGGCATATTTATCATTTCAGAGTTTAAGTACAAGGAGGGTCGTAAGCAATGAATGAGTAAAATGGAAATAGGCTTTAGTTATTAGGGGGAAATATATCTTAGATTAGTGCTTTACAAACCTTAGCATGTCAAAGAATTACCTGTGGATCTTAGTAAAGTGCAGGTGCTGAGGCAGCAGGTTTGGGGGCCTGAAAGTTTGCATTTCTAACAACCTCCCAGGTGGTGCCAATGCTGCTAGAACACTGGTCGCACTTGGGAAAATGCAAGGAGACACCAGTTGGTTTGCAGTCATTTATATGTTGTTTCCACTCCACAAATTGTGAATTGTTAGAGGAACCACTGTAAGATGAGTAAAATTCTTTGTGAAATTGTAGCGTTTTGAATTTTTCTTATTGTAAAAGCTGTCTATAACTTGGAAATTACATAAACGTAAAAAGGTCTATGCCATGACATGGGCCTTGCACTTAAAGAGCTGTAGTTACCTACAGAACATTGGACCTGTCAACTTCTGTTATGAATGGAGGAGGGACTCAGTTAATGGTTGTGAGGGTGGGTGGAGCAATGGGGAAATAGAGATTTTCTTCAGCAGTATAGCCACTGGCAATCTGCCCATACTGATGCAGCAACCCTAATTAAATTCAGTGTGATGCATGCATGAAGGTACCCAGAAGTAGAAGGGGATCTCAGTTGAGAGGAAGAGGGTTAGCAGGAGGGGCACAAGAGGAAGGAATGGCAAGGGAAATATGATTAAAATACATCACATATGTATGAAACTGTCAATAATTTAAAAGTAGAAAGTAGAAAATAAAAACAAACTATAAGCAACCCAGATAATGATTATAAAAAAGTTTTTAGTGTTCCTTATTAATTTTCCCATCTTGCAAATCATTAAAACTTGTTTTGCACTCTTACATTACAAATTGTTTCCTCTTGACACTTAAGAGTAAACTTGTGTAATATCTAACAACAGCAGCAACAATTCACTTTTCTATTTTGGTGGTATGCATGTGTATTTCTTTTGATTTTGATGGTATGAGATCATTTATTCCATGTGTTTTCATGGTTGTAGTTAACCTCTTTGGCAGTCTGGTGGGCTGGCTAGTTTCTGCCTTCAATTTGACATAACCTAGAGTCACTTGGGAAGGGGAAACCTAAAACTGAAGAACTGTTTCTATCAGACTGGCCTGTAGCCATATCTGCAATAGTTTGTCTTGATTAATAATTGATTTGGGCAGCAGCATCCCTAAGCAGAAGGGCCTGCAATGTATAAAAGGCTGGCTAAGCATGAGTCAGCCAGCAAGCCAGAAGCAGCGTCCCTCCATGCTCTGTTCCAGCTTCCTGCCTTGAGTTCCTGCCCTGACTTTTCTCAATAATGAATTGTGACCCCATAAGAAAAAGCTGACATTAAACCCTTTCCTCCCCAAGTTGCTTTTTGTCATGGTGTTTAGTCACAGCAAAAGAAAAGCAAACCAGGATACCTGGCTTCAAAATTCTTTCCATATTTCTACAATTGCTTCTTAAACATATTGTGAATTGCTAACTTATGAACTTCTATCATAAAAATTCCCTTAAACTACCCAATAAAACACTTAAAAGAACACAACTCAAAGCATTAGTTGTATGTAAAAAAATAAAAAGAAAGAAAAACTGAGTTTAACATTATCTGCTTAAAAATCTATTTTATATAGAAAACCATTTTCACAATTGTAAGATATAATTTTAAGAAAAAAACTGATGCTTGAGTCAGAGTTTTACTTTTCTATGTACTTTACAGGTATACTTTACCTGGTATTAGTTATTAAAAATAAAATTTCTGGAAAAAAAAGCCAGAGGTGATCTATAAATGACTACAAGTAAACAGTCTTTCCCAAATAAAGCAGCTGTGCATATGAACTCATAGTGATTCTGACAGCATACACAGGACCTGAACAAGTTCAAACCAAACCAAATTCCAGCATGGAGGATGGTAGGCATCAATTCTCAACCCCAGCCAAGGAGTGTATGTAAGTTGAACACATTCCAGCAGAAGGCCACACATCCACAAATATATGAGCAGAACAAACTGGACATGATGGGCTTAATATAAAGGACACAATGTTTGCAAGGCTAGGGAAGGGAGGTGGGAGGTGGAACTGGGTGGAGTTCGGGGAGGAAGGTGAACATGCTCAAAACACTTTGTACAAAATCCAATTTAAAAACCCAGGAAGCAGAGAAAAGGCCTTTCTTAAAAATTCTTTCAGTTTTGGGGCTGATGAGATGACTTACTAGGTTAAAGCAATTGCTGCCAAGACTGAAAACCTGAATTCAATTCCTAAAACCTACATAGTAGAAAGAGAGAACCAACTCTTGCAAGGTGTCCTCTGGTCTCCACATGTGTGCTCTGCATGGATGTGAATGAAATAATAAATGAATGAAATACAATAAAAATTCAAGTTTGCTTAAGAGCAAAGTAACTGGACCAGACAGGCACTCTGTGACACAGCTTTACTTCTAATGCCCTGAAGGACTGAACAAAGTAAATTCTAAGGACGTCAACTGGCGGAGAGAAGACTCCAGGGGTTCTTTGCGACTTTTATTTCAGTACTTCTAGCAATAACGAACCTCTCCTGCATTTTTACTTTAGCAGTCCAAGAAATAGAAATTCTTAATACTGAAAAGGGACCTGACTCGAGATAGCTAGACACCTCCAAATTGCAAATAATTCCTTCTGTAAAACCCTTATCTTCTGGTTACAAGAAAGACAGTACCTTTATAATCCCCTTCACGTTTTAGAACTAATCTTTAGAACTGCCTTCTTTGGAGACCATGTTCCCAGAATAATACAGCTGTGCTCACTTTATGAGCAAACTGCTCGTCTGATAGCAAGAAGAGAACAGGGCCCTGAATAAGTGTCAAAAACAGTCAGCTTGGCTTACTCACCAGTCCAGAGACCTGATATTCTTTGAGTTCAAGCTTAGTATCAGCCAAATGACAGACATGTGCCATTTGCCTTTAGTTATTTGCATGTGTGGAAACAATATAAGCAATGTGCAAAATATCAAGGAAGTTTTATAAGTTTAATTTATGGCACACCTGAGTCAAGGCAGACACTACAGAGTTCTCCTGCTTTTCTTAAAGTTATTCCCCAGTAGTAAACAGTACTATTTTCTAGGAACAATTTTCCCCAAATCCCTGAAATTGCTTGTGTGACCTTGTTTTCCTCCAGGAATTCTTTAATCAAATATTTAGTGATTAGGCTACAAGATGCAGTCCTCTGTCTCGATGAACTTAAGTGAAAGAGAAAGCAAAATAAAACACTTGAGACTCCTCAAAAAGGTCACAGGGGAATGCAAAAGATGGAAACATTTCTTTAATTTAATTTGTTCATCAATCCAATGCTGTTTCCTCACAGGGCTGTCTTGAGGTCCTATTACACCTGTGAAAGGATAGTGAGAAATAAGAAAGTAGCTTACAAAGGGGCAGGCTAGTTCTGGGGGGGGGGGGCACTAACTAAACCAACAAATACTGTTGGTATGGCCTGTAATTGTGGCAAGTGGGAGGAAAAGGCAGGAGGATTACAATGAGTCTGGGGTCAGCCTGGGCTACATTGTGAACTCTTGTCTCAAAAAAATAAAGGTAAAGAAAGTAAACACAAGGTGTCAGTCATCTGGTTGAGGGTCCACGAAAAGGACAATGTTTACAGATGCAACTTAGGAGGATGTGGAACAGGAAGCAGTCCACAACCCTTGGGAAAAAGAAACTAAATGGGGGTGGTTAATGATCTGAAGAGAATCTAACCAGCCTAAAAGGACTCCATTGAGAAATCACTTTCTAACAGGTGCTGCACACATGAAATTCAATCACCATCTATTAAACATCTATGCTGCAACTTCAGCTCCTTCCAGCAAACAGGATCCAAAATCGTAGTGTTGTCATTCTGACAAACACACACAAACTTGCCAAGTGAACTTCATGTTGTGTTGTCTCCCTAAATTGATGTATGTATTTAAGTATGATGGCTGTATTTAGAGACAGGGTCTTTAAAGAAATAATTAAATTAAAATCAGGACCTCAATCCAGTTTCAGCAACGCTCTAAAGGTGATGCATGCCTCTAGTCCTAGCACTCAGGAGGCACAGGTGGGCAGATTTCTGAGTTCAAGACCAGCCTGGTGTACACAGAGAAACCCTGTCTCTTGTGTGTGTGTGTGGGGGGGGTGGGTGTTGTTGAGTAGGGGTGGAGTTAGACACAGAGTAAAGGCAAAGAAATACCACCATCTGCAAGCCAAGAAGAGGCCTCAGGGGATTCCAACCCTTGGACTCAGACTTACAGCATCCATCTAGAACTTTTCTGTTGCTTAAGTCTGTGGAGTTTTGCTATTGTATTCCCAGCAAATTAAAATCCTATCTTATAAGAAATACTGACATAAAATAAGAATAGCTAAGCATTAAGTAAGAGACAATGGCATCACATAACAAACTTCTTTCTAGAAATAGACTAAAGCCTGAACTGAAAGAGCAATTAGTGTTCCCTTTCTTTGCTTAAGGCAAGTTGATCAGGTTAGTGGTAATACTATATCATATTTAGCATCTGATGAATCTGCCTTTCTCTAGCAGACTCTGAGGTCTTCCAGGGCAGAGATTATCAGCCACTTTTCCTGCTTTCATTGACATAAGAGTTCACACTCAATACATAATAGAATCTACACATAATGTTGCTTATTATTTCTACATAAATAAAAACAGGTTCTGCAGGGAAAAGAGACCTTTTTCTTTCCTGCATTTATAAAAGCAGATAATTCAAGTTCCTGGGCAAAGATGTGAATTGATTCTGGGTTTCCTAAACTGTTCATTTATTTGTACTCAGGCCAAGGCACCACAGGATAAGGCGGTCAAATATGACCGTTTTATGCTGCCATCCTGGAAATGGATTTTTACTTCACATATTGCCACAATGTTCTTCTAAAACCTCCCTTGGACCCATTATGCCATCTGTGTACATTCTGGAGCAGTTACAACAATAATGCCAATGTCCCACAGAAATAAGACTTTTAAAAATGTTATGTAGGTCTCGTGAGCATTCAAGTAAACACTTCACCAAAGTGAGTAACAATCCTTTAACATTTTAAAGGAAAGGGAAAAATACCAAATGGGGTTAATTCACATTATGGACTAATGGTCTGCAAACTTTCATTTGAAAGTGAAGTGCAAGAAAGGAAAAAAAAAGCTTTGAGAGAGCTACTTTTCACTGTAAAAATAAATAAACATTTTTCAAATAATTTGTACATGTTTCTTCCAAGTCAAATTGCTGAATTTCAAACAAAAATTAAAAGCACCACCCAGTTACAACCTTTAAAACATAGGCTTTCTAATGGGAATGGTAAGACAATCTTAGTGAAGGAAACGTTGCTAGGAACTGCAAGGAAAGCAGAGTCTACAGCAAACACTTCACACACCAGTCACAGGGAATTGTTGACAGATGATGCTTAGATTGCATTGACCATGATGTAACTGTGCTACAACTGTCATTTCTCACATGGTGTCTGATAGAACATCTACTGTGTTCTGGCCTTGGTCCAAATTGCATCAATATTTGCCCTTTGGTTCCTACAAGTTTAAAATTCACTTTTATACTAAAGAATCCCTTGAACAGCAAATTAAAAGAGAATTTAATTTCAAATAATAAAACAAGAAGTGGTTTTACATATGTTATATTACTATACATTAAGGAAATTTCTCCTTATTGTTCTTATTCCCCATTTTCCTCATATAAACTACAACTTCTATTAATTTCTCTTTTATTTGGAAACAATTCCCCTGATCTATTCAAGGTGTTTTGGATAGTGGTTTTCTTTTTCTTTTGAGACAGGGTCTATTACATAACCCTGGCTGTCCTGGAACTCACTTTGTAGACTGGGCTGGACTTGAACTCCTAAGAGATCCACCTGCCTTTGCCTCCCAGGTGCTGGGATTAAAGGCGTGAGCTACCAGGACAAGCTAATTTTTTTTCTGTAGATGAGTGTTTTGCCTGTACATGCACCCCCCCCCACTCATGCAGTGCATGTGTGTACAGTGTACATGGAGGCCAGAAGAGGATGCTGGATACCCTGGAATTATAGTTAAAGATGGTTTTGAGGTGCCGCATGGGCACTCAGAATTGAATCTGGGTTTTCTGCAAGAGCAGCAAGTGTTCTTGACCACTGAGCCATCTCTATAGCCTAGACAGGGATTATCCAGGTGAATGCTATCTGAGAAAAATGTTTAAAAGGTATATCTTCCAAGTCTGTAATCTCGTGCTCAGGAGGCTTAAGGAAGAAGGATTGCTCTAAATTCAAGGGCAGCCTGGGCTACAAAAGTACATTCTAGGTCAGTATGCCAGTATGAATGAGACCCTGTCTTAAACATTTTACACACACACACACACACACACACACACACACACACACACACACACACGGCCTATAGTGGACTTTGAGTATACAGCTCTTGATACTGCTTTTCCTCTGCTGCTGAGCAAGAAGCTTCCAAGTGGCTACTCTATTCCCTCCTGTTTCTAGGCAAAGCCATGTGTACTCTCAATGTTCTTCAAGATGCTGGAGACACCAGTGACTTTATACATTATTCTTCCCTATGTCTCCAATAATGACTGGACTTTCTGAAACTACTGATCATGTACGATCAATTCAGCTTCTCATAAAAGAATCTAAAAACTGTATTCAAGAGAATGTTGTATCCTTTGAATCTAAAACCATCAAATGAATAACCTACAGTGGCTATAAGTACAAAGAGGTAATGGGGAAGCAGGTGTGTATATGCTGACACACCCAGAAAGGGGTCACAAACCCAAGAGAAACAGATGTATTCAGAGAATCAGAATTCAAATTTCCCAATTCATAAGTACCTTAAAGTCTATGGGGACAAAA
>CM052722.1:41695877-41715877 GCA_028551405.1 Uromys caudimaculatus
ATTTCGTGTTTTACTAAGGATACAACAGATTACCATTAAAAAAATTGTGTCTGGAATAAAACAGTTCATAACTCTTTTATATTTTTCTTCCTCTACATTATGCTTGTGAGATTCATCCCTGTTTATTTTGTTACTTTTATTCTAATTGCCACGAAACATTCCAAAATCAATTAATCCATTCTATGTATAACAGGTATTGGAAGGTATCTTCCTTTATAGGAAGGGATTAAGAATGGTGATGCTGAGCCCAGCGAGATGGCTCAGCTAGTAAAGGTTCTTTTGCCAAGCCTGAGGACCTGAATTAAATCTCTGGGATCTAGATAGTGGAAAGAGAGAGAACTGACTACCATAAGTTGTCCTCTGGCCTCCATACATATGCCATTATCGTGAATCCTCCAATAAATAATAAATAAATGTAATAGAAATTAAAAGCCAAACGAATGGTGCTGTAAAGTGGTTTATGCGTCTGTCCATGGTGGGTTTGCTCACTTTGTACTTGACAGACCTAGCTGTCTCTCTGCACCCCTCTGACTCACTGTGTTCCACCCTCTGACCGAGAACTCATACCCCATGTGAGTCTTCACTGTACTACCAGCCCTTAGGTCTCTGAAGATGTGAGCTTCTGAAGCCAGCTATTAAGTGTTCTCCCCCTTATTCTGCTGGTGCCTGGTTTAGGGCCTGGTATGCTGCTGCCCCTCAATGACCACGGAAGGAAAAGTCTCTACACCTGTCCTGCATTGCTTATTTTCACCTTAACACATTGCCTAATGCTAACAGTAATAAATCATTTGAATTAGTTTTAATGTTTCTTGTATGTATCCCCACAGATCAAGAGATTTGTGAGATCCAAATCTGGTTTAAAATTCAGTTACACAACTTAACAGAAATGGGCATATAAAAATTCACATGGGTATCCTGGAACCAAGTGCTTATTCACACTTCAATTTTTCACCTGTAAAATGGGGTGAACAGACTACTCAGGAATATTTTAAAATAGCAAGATATATATGACCAAGTACCCAGCACCTACTGGATACATGAATTAAACTGTAAACTTCTGGAAGGTTTTATAGAACCCAATAATCCATGCTCACTGTTAAGTACTCCAGAAAATTTTATCTAAAGAATCTTTAAATTCTTGAACACCACTGCCCCTTTTTAATGAGTGAATTAAAAACTGTCATTAATATAGTTCTACTGAAGATTTGCCTTCAATTTCCACATGACTTTAAGTCTATTACACAAATTATCAGTCTTGACTACAAAAAGGTTGAGACAAGTGTTCTTGTTTGTCTTGCCTCTCAAATTAGTTTCCAATCCATCTTATTTGCAAAATCTATGCTAACTTAGCTATTTTGCAAATATGGAACAACAGAGGATGAGAAAAAAAATACTGATTTGCCAACACTACTGTACTTTGCAAAAGAAATTATTTCCATAGGCTACAGAAATAACTTATTTGGATTACTTCAATTAATTCTGATACAAAACATTGCCACCACTTCATTAATCAGCCGCGTGTGAGGATTCCCTTTCTAAGAAGCCTTTTGGCAATTTGATTAGAAAGAATGGAGGCACACGTCATCATGATTCAGTATGTCCATCGAACAGACAATTTACAGTAAGTTCTTGATAAGGATGAGCTTAAAAAATACAGTAATTTCTTCATTTCAGGACCCTATTTTTTATAGAAATGATTTTTTCAGTCGTTGGCAGTATACGTTGCTGAATAAGCATTAGGAAATATTTCAGTGCTTTAAGAGGCATTTCTTTCCCTCTCCCCACAGACACCCCCCCCCACGAATGATGCAGTAATTAAAACCTAATTATTATCTTCATTTTAAACAAAACCTAAAGTGAATACCAATTAATAACAACATACTAATGAGCATCTGCTGTGATGAAATTGAATATGAATGTGCTGCAAATTTCGGGTAATTTATTTATTTATTTTTTAGGGTAAGTGCCACTGGTCGCATTCTGTTAGAAGATTATATAGAATGTACACCATTTTCTATGAAGTCATTCTGCACATGGCAATTTCCATCTGAAGACACAGGGGTGGCTTCAATATCACAGATGTCAAAATAATCCAAGTATTGGCTACGTTGTCTTTATAGGGATGGAGGACAATTCTACTGTCCTCTATTCAGAAAAAAAATTTACTGTCTTCTATACAAAGGGTTTTATTTTGTGATGTTTTGTTTCTATTTAACACTTAAAAGTTATTTGAGGGCTGGAGAGATGGCTCAGTGGTTGAGAGCACTGACTACTCTTCCATAGGATGCAAGTTCAATTCCCAGCATCCACATGGCAACCCACAACTGTCTGCAACACCAAGATCTGACACCCTCACACAGACATACATACAGAAAAAAACACCAATGCACATAAAATAAAGAAGTTTAAAAAATATTTGAATCTGTAGCCTCTTTTACATGTAAAGATGTACAATAATACAATGACGTTTAAATACAATTTTCAAATTGGAAGAAACAAAAGATGAAAATGAAGATTTGAAAGTCATCACCTTGGTTTCCTATACAAATTTAAGATGATATAAAAATTTTATTTAAGCTAGAACTACTGAGATGAGTTGATATTAGATTTATAAATAGATCACTAAGAAGTAAACTGTGAAGAGAGAATGAGATTCTTAAGACAGAGCCTTAGTCTCCATATCTGTAGCACATATTGGTAAGGCTAGATAGATTAGTGCTGTTCAAGTAGGCTCTGTTTGGATGCTTCAGGGACTTGTCCAAATGTTTAGTTTTAAATTTTATTTATGAAAATTTTAATGGTATGCTGAGATTGATATATATATAGATATAGATATATATATGACACTAAATTTTCAATGAATATGTAGATATCTGCTATATAAAAACATTTAAGACATCTGACTCCAACATATTAACTGGTGTGCCCACTGATGGAATTTAAACAATTCTATAAAGTTAAAACAGATATCTATATTGTTAAGAGTATCTCTTATCTGTTTTGCATATGACAGATGCTTTTACAATTCTATATGAAATCTTATTTGAAAAGGGGTTCCCTTGGTTGGGTAGTTTTTAGGCTGTCCTTTTAGTTATAAGCTAGACAGAAAATTATAACTTGACTGTTTTCTTATCTGCAAAGGGTCACTGGTCCTTTCTTGGCACAACTGACCAAATATCTGCCTTTCATTAGAATATAAAAATTCTAGAATTTCCTATTCTACCTCCATCAAAAAAATTGGAAAATTGACATGTACAATGTTTCTAACATCTTGATAACTGCTCTTAAACAGCCAGTTACCATTGCAATGAGTGAATAGCAAGTTACTAGAATAAATACATCGTTAGTATAAATAAAATGGAATAAGATTTAGGACGAAAATATAGCCAATTTCATTGACCTACCTACAAGCTAAGGTGAAGTCTAGGTTAGGAAACATCTCAGAACAAGTTTGCTTCACATGGAATAAAGTGAGCATGGTTGATCCAAGATCTTGGATGTTAATCAATCAGGCTAGCATCAGCCAAGTATTCATTCAACTAACTGAGGACACACCAAGCACTGCTAGGACTCTATCTGAGAACATGAAGGCAACAGTTTAAGATCGTATAAACTGCACTGGGCGTGGTAGTATACACCATTAATCCCAGCATCCAGGAGGCAGAGGCCAGTAGAGGATCTCTGTGAGTTCAAGGACAGCCTGGTCTACACAGTGAGTTCAAGGACAGCCAAGGCTACATACATAGAGAAACCCAGTCTTTAAAAAACAAAAACATAGTATAAGGTCAAGTCCAGTGTGGGTGCATTTTCTTTATTGTCTTATCATATTTTTTTGTATGAGTATGCATGCCCGTGCTATAATGCCCGCACAAAGATCAGAGGACAGATTGGCAGGAGTAAGTTCTCTGTTTCCACTGTGTGCAGCCTTGGTTCATCAGGCTTGATGGCAAGCGCCTTTTATTGTTCTACAGGTACATCTTCTGTATCAGGGTTCACCTTTTACCTCCTATCATTCCCTTCCTGTAATATTCTGTCTTTATTTGAGACATGGTCTCATTTTGTAGACCAGGCTGGCTTGGAATATGTTACATGTAGCTTAGGCTTGCAAATTCTCCTACAC
Source organism: Uromys caudimaculatus (assembly GCA_028551405.1). Classification (NCBI taxonomy): domain Eukaryota; kingdom Metazoa; phylum Chordata; class Mammalia; order Rodentia; family Muridae; genus Uromys; species Uromys caudimaculatus. The sequence goes on from CM052722.1 coordinate 41,699,998, forward strand.
CAGCCCCTTGAAGTGTAGGGATTACAGGTATGCGCAAGCATAGCCAGATTCTACAGCTTTTCATTCCATTCTGATACTACACAGAGAAGTCCTGACAGCCATATTCATTCTAAATTTCTGATATTTTATCAACACAGCCATTTGATGACTAAATGCAAATTAGTTATGATAAATAAAAAATATATTCCTTTAACTTATACAATACAGTATGTAATGCTTTACAATGCATTCAATCCTCATAACTAGGAAAGAACAGAAGCAACTGGGATTATTTTCCATATTTTATACAACTCAGCAAGGTGAAATTATGTTTATGATTTTAGATTTAATCAGAAACAGTGTAATTCTAGTCAGTTTTGAAAAACTGGTAGACTCAAAATGGGAATGAGTTTTCATAGCTAGATTTAATAAAGCTACAGTATTTTATGCATCTCATATCTTGGCAAAAGATGTAGATCTAGTCTGTATGAGATAAAGTCCATCTGTACATATAGCTTGAAATCAACAAAGATTTTTCCAAATGCTTTATATGCATTAAGTCAAACTATGTTAAAAGGACTTGACGTTTAGGATGACAAGACAGTTTTCAGATCAGTCTCCTTTGTTGTATTTAACCATAAACATGTAAAATACCTATTCTGGTTATCTTTATTTTATAGGAAGAAAGCTGAGACTCAGGCTACTAGACTTGTCTTAGGTCATTCAGCTAGCTGGTGGTAAGTGGCACACCCTCTCTGCTGCAGGTTTTCAGTGTCTAAGCCTCTTGATCATGCAATGCTACTTTTCATTCACACATTTCCAACTACTAGTCATTCTCCCAATCAACTGGGTGTTTTCGTTTGTTTGTGTGTTTTTTCCTGTGGTCAGTTTTCTATCAGAAATACTAGCTTTGTTGCCAGAGGTCATCTATTCATATGCACTGGATACCTTCCTTCCAGCAGTAAGGATACCGAGATGTATTTAAAACAGCCAAGCAAAGGTCAGTGAAGTTTAATCATCAGACTACAAAAGGGACAGTGGCTTGGGGCTAGAGGCAGAGGCTGGATAAGAAACTGACCACCAAATAGAAAGGCTTTCCAATGTGCATCATTACACCCTAGAGACTTAATCTCCAATTCTGCCAATTTAACCTTGTAAGTTCTGTTTTATATTAATTCTCAAAAGCACCTCTAAAATTTTTGCCTCAAAGGGGCATACAGTGGTGCATGACTGTAATTCCAATAGGGTGGCAAGTTCAAGGCTACAAAAGTAGACAAAAAAACAAAACAAAACAAAACAAAAAAAAAAAAAAAAAAAAAAAAAAAAAACCATGAGCCAGCAAGATGGCTCTACAACTAAAGGCATATGCCATGCAAGCCTGCCGGCCAGAGCCTGATGCCAAAACAGACCATGGAAAATACAAGGCTGTCTGCTGACCTCCGCATGCGTGCACAGAGATGTGAGCCCTAACCCTACAGATAAAGTAAAAAAATAAATAAAAAGAAGGCGGTTCTAATACATTATGTGCAGGTGTGAAAATGCTTCAACTGAACATTACTTATAGCTAATAAATGCTAAGAAAACATTTAAAACATGAATAAATAAAAACAAAAAATTCTACTCCTGATAGTAGAGATGTCAGAATTTGAGTTCTCAGAAATAAAGTTTACTAACTGAACACACTAAGGTTTTAAGTATATACTTGAAAATGTTTGCATTTGGATTTGGAAATTGCTATTAGAACATCAAGAGGCTTTGCTTTACTTGGTTTTACAAATGAAAATACAGAGGCTCCTAGAGGCCAAGTAGGCTCTCATTTGGAAATGTAAGTGGGGGTGGAAACAGTACCTCAAGGCACTGTTATGAGAGGTGAGTAATATGTAGGAAACAATGTAGCACCTGGAATACGGCAAGTGCTAAGTAATTTACTAAGTAAATGACAGCATTATAACTATTAGCTATAAACACTTACCCTTGGGAAGTTTCCTGAAATAAACCAAACTTCCAAGAAGACTTTTTAAAATTTTTATACTGTATTCAAGAATCAAGGTCAAACAAAAGAAGTTGTCAATGTTATAAGCAAATAAAAAGATGGTGGTTAAGACTTCAGTACCAATTATGGTAAGGAAATAACATGACTTAGCATTTATCTTTCCAATAGGCTGCACTGGGACAAAACACTTCTTTGGTCTTACATCATAGTTTGTGCCAGCTCTGTTACTGTAGTATATTCAAGGACAGGGATTCAATCTTAATCACACACTCAGGATTCTCACAAGACTCTGGCACAGACAAGAAAGAATAAGGATGGCATGCAATGTTTAAGGAAAAAAAAAAACAAGAGTCAAGCTAAGCCAAGGCATTCCATGCTGCTCAGCATAAACACGTGCATTAAGGTTACTAATATCTCAAACCGGGCCACACTGGCTTGAATCTCACTTCTGATGCTTACTAGATATGTGAGCCTGAACAAAGTGTCTATCAGTGTTTCCCCACATGTAAAACAGGGACAACAAGAGTCGTTCATAGGGTTAGGGTGTGGAAAATATTTAGAACTGTGTCTAAAACGCAGTAAGGGATCTTAACTTCTTTTACTTTTTTTTTTAATTTCTATTTTTGTTTATTTATTTTTTGATGCTTTATTTACATTTCTTTTACTTTTTGAGGTATTTAAATTTGTCCACATCATATTTTAACTAATCTCTGCAGTGTCTGCTTTGTATGGCTCTTAATATGCCACTGTTTCATAAAGTTATATAGATTATAAGCTCTTATGAGAAGGAAATTCTACCTATGGATAGAGTTTGCGGTGAATGATGCCACCACACAGTATAGCATCTATAAACTCCAAAAATGATGCTAGGTGAGAGGGCCAGTTAGCTCTTAACAGAAAGTAAAGAGGAAGATTTTGGAGATATGGTAAGAACCCTTGGGTCAGTCAGTCATAATCTCTGTAAGTTTGAGTTTACCGACCTGCAAACCACCCACTTGGAGGGTTGTGCGGACACATCACAAGCTTACATAAATTGTTTGAAACAAGTCTACTGTCACATACATAAATGGTGGGCACAATTTGCTAAATTATTACTTAGGAGTTAAACTTTGTAATACCTTTGCTTTGGTGCTAAGATACCCATCATTACATTTTAATGGTCCTAGAACAAAGATAAATTTTATAGCTGCTGGTCTAACTAAGCATTTCTTTCTCTCTTAAATCCTATTACTAAATCAGCAGTATATCTTATAATTGACATGAAAGGCAGTAGGCATAAACCAAGTTAATATTTCTGCCTTCTATGTTCTCCTAATTCAATAGTAAGACTAAGTAAGTTCTTGTTAATATCCAGTTCTCCCAGCCAGACTGCGTTCATTATCCTTCTATGCACAGCTCAGTCAATGAAATAATGAATAGCCTGTTCGCACACATGACTCAGGCTCTTTGGCCACAAACTCAGTATCCTAACTGACTAGCATAGTACTAGAGAAGAAGGAATTCTCACAGTAAGAGATCACTTAGTAGACTGCAATCATTGGGTCTTAGGTAGCTGGTTGAAAATAGCGTAGTACTAGAGTCATGGAAGATGCCTCCTGATCTTCCTACATTATGCTTTGTACAAGAATCCTTTCAGTAACAATTCACTATAAGTATACTTTTCAGATGTCAAAAAATTCAAGAATTACTAACAAAAAGGGCAACAAAATTCATGCATATTCACTAAGTTCTTCAATCTTACCAGATGATACTATTTTGACAAAACCCAAGCCAAAGCAAACTGGCATGGTAGCACTTTAACATTTTTAGGGTATAGCAGAAATTACAGTATTTAGTAATTCTTTAATTACAAACTAGGTCAGTTTATACACAATACCTAGGATTTCTTTCTGAAAGTTTACCTAAGCTGTTTTCTACACCCATTTAATAGGAAGCCAAGCCACCCTATAGAGAACAATTAAAACAGAACAACAACAACAACAACAACAACAACAACAACAACAACAACAAAACTCAAACTGGCTAACAGATTTTCTTTGGAATAAAATGAATAACCATGAATGTATTTTCTCTCAAGCACTTTCACCTCAAAAGGGAGGAAAAACCACTCATTTCCTATAACAATGCTTATCAAGCTTTCAAAACTGAAGAAATTTCATTAGGAAAAGTCAGAAAATAAAACTAAAATTCTGCCTAGGCTCTACATCTCCCCCCTTGGGAAACCTCTTTATAGGGTATCCCAGTAATGCTCCCTCCCACTTAAAACACCTCACCAGACCAAGATCTCCTCCTAATGTTAAATTTTCCTTTACATGCAAAACTTTAACATACTCCCTGGGGTCCCTTTAGAAACTTCAATGACCACGGTTAACTCTCTCATCTTTCTTAACCCTCTGCTGCACTGCTGCTTACTTGATTTCTTGGTAGGCTACACTGTGGACTCTTTGGCCTGTTCTTGGGACTCTTTTTTTTCCTATTGGGTGGCCTTGTCCAGCCTCCATAGGAGGGCTTTTGCCTTTTATTTGTATCTTGGTTTTTGTATTTGGCTGTTGGCTCTTGGAAGTCTGCTCTTTTCTGAAGGATTCCAATGGGGGAGTGGATCCAGGGGAGAGAGAAGGCGGTGGCAGTGGTGGTGGGACCTGGGAGGGGAAACTGTGGTCAGAATGTATGAGAGAGAATCTATTTTTAAAAAAAAGACAAAAGTATCTCTCCTCTTCTGCATTTTCCTTGGCAGAAGAGTTTCAGCATGAGCCCTAGAAGTCAGATTTCTCTTAAAACGTTTTTTACCCACTTATCGCATTTGAAGGTCTTGTATATTAGTCACTACCCTCTTGAATATACAAACTAGCATTTGATCATTCCAAAACATAATTCATATCCTTGTTTTCCCCTTTCTGCCTTAGGACACTTCAATTCTTTGCACACTTTCTTCCAGACAAGTACAAAAAGGCATTAGTCCTTGTTTCCTCAAATTAGTAGACCACTGGCATATAGTAATTGTTCAGGAAATACTACGACAATACCAAAAAAAGAAAGCAGGGGGAAATGTTGCTGTTATCAAGTCTAAAAATGTTTTAAATAGGCTAGGAGTGAAACACAGTAGTAAAACAGGTGCTTAGGGTGCTCAAGAGTAATTTCCAGTATTAAGATGTTTAGCTGCACAAGAGGTCTAAATACTAGGTTAAGAACTGGGTGCTCATCTGTGAAGGGTATTTGTCCTCGGAACCACTTTTCTCAGATGAACTTTAATAGAGCAGCATCATAAGCAAAACACATAAAAGTAGAAAATACTCCCGAGATGCCGTTCATAGGGTCTGGAGTCCCATCCAGAGAAAACTGCTTCAATTCTTTTTAATTCCTTTTCTCCTTTTGAAGTTATGAGATAGTCTCTTGATTTACAGACCAGGCTGGCCTCAAACTTGCTTCTGTACCCTAAATGTGAGATTCCAAGAGTGTGATACCATGTCCAGTCTCTCGCTTTTAATGTTAGTATAGAAATGCCATGGAATGGAATCAGATGTAGTCACTACTTCTTTAATTCCAGCACTTGGAAGATGGAGCAAGAAAGAGAACAGAAATTAAGTGTCATTACTCATTACAACAGCAAGTCAGAAATGGCACCCTGTCACTAAAAACCCAAAATGAAAAAAAAAAGCTAAAAATAAATAAATGTCACAGAGTCTAAGTTGAAAGAGTAAATTGCTACATCAGCTGAAGGTAAGCCTAATATAAATGGTGTATGATCGTAGCCCTTATACAGTAAGATAGAAAAGAAACCATCTTTATGGCAATACTGCTCTTCTTTAGAGCTAGCATAGGTGGGTAGGGCCTTCAGCAGAAGCTGTTGGCAGTAATTTGAACCTTCAGTCATCTGCAAGGCTGTAGGAGGTCCCACCCACTAATATGACTCCACTGTAATCTATTTCACCTTGCTCAGATACACTGTTTAACATTTGTGAATGTAAAATAACCTTAACCAGTAATTTTCAACCAGGAGAACAAAAGCAACTTGATTGAAACTAATTTACATTTTCAATTATTATTACAAAAATTTCGAAACTCTGCTCTTTTTATGTGGTCTGTTTGTTTTTAAATGATCACCCTTAACGAATGAGAAGGAATGTTTAAAAGGGCTTCAGAATGCTGGCTACTGTGATATAAACAAATCAGGCTGCAAATTTCCTTGTTACCTATGATATTGACCAATGATTCATCTGTGTGTGCCACTGCCATCCAGCTTCATGGGCTACCCTTGCCTGCATTCTCACCCAGAAAGATCAAGTCATCAAGAACTGTATCATGCACATTGGGCAAGGTGTGGCTACTAGGGTGCTTTTCTTTATTTTTCATAAGGCTTTTAGGAGTTGGCTTAGGAAGAACTCCCCTCTAAGCAATAAAGACTCGAAACAAAAACGTACGTATCCCACTGAATTTTACTGCCAATTGATATACTAGCTAGACTTGGATTTTCTAGACAATTTTGACTTAGGAACTGAAACAATAATATTGTGATAACTTTCTGACCACTATCAACTTTATTTTCTATGGAGGTTGTGATGTGGAGAGCCTGCATCTGTACCTTGAAGTCTGGGTTTGCCTGAAGGTTCTGAGCCCTAAAGCTGAATATGACTTTGCCCCTGCAGAGTGCAGGTTTAGGGGATCAGCTTGATTAAAAGCTCTTTTTAACTGAAGCAAAAGAGGCTTTTTTTGGAGACAGGGTCTTTGGCCTTGAACTCACAGAGATCTACCTGCCTGACTCCCAAGTTCTGGAATTAAAGATGTGCAGCACACTGTGCCTGGCTTTTCTTTGTTCATGACAGAGTCTCATAGCTAAAGAGGGCCTCATAATTAGAAGGTAGCTCAGGCTGGCACAGAGTTAACAGCAATCCTCCAGTCTCAGTCTCCTGAGGGCTAGGACTATAAAGATGAGCTACCATGCCTGGCTAGGTGAATTTGTTTCATATTTTACTGCTCAGTATAGGTGTCTTATCACGTTGCCAGTTCCACACCAACTTCATTATGGTAGCTTTATTTTAACTATTCAAGCTATGTATTGATGATTTTTGCTTTGTTCCTTCAAATCTTTAAATATATATATAATACCAGACTACATAGTTTTAAAAGTATGTGTAGTTTAAAGGAACTGGTTCATTATCCCCAAGTCTACAAACATGTGACATTCTCTTAAGGAGGGAATCTAGTACTGATATTGATCACTTGTATTCCTTTTATGCTTGCAAACCTTGCTAAAGGTTTATTATTATTGCTTGTTCAATAGTGAAATTTTAGTTTCACTAAATTTCTGTATTTAAATTTTATTTTTTATTTTATGTGCACTGGTGTTTTGCCTCCTTTTTATTTCTAAGTGAGGGTGTCAGATCCCCTGAAACTAGAGTTGCAGACAGTTCTGAGCTGCCGTGTAGATGCTAGGAAGTGAATCCATGTCCTCTAGAAGAACAGCCAATGCTCTCAGATGCTGAGCCATCTCTCCAGCCCCTGTATTCTGTTTTCAATTCTACTGATATAGCCTTTCTTATTCTACCATTTCCTTCAGCATGGTTTGGCTTTCCTTTGCTCTTCTTTTTATGTTTTTAAGATAGACACTCAGGGTATTGATTTGACACCCTTTTCTTTAATAAAAATATTCAATAGTATCATCATGCTTCATTATCTTTACTGATTTTGTTTTATCCACTATATTCAAATAAATGTACTTTTTAAGAATATAGTTTGTAACTTCAATTCTTAAGTTTCCTAGTTTGTTTTATAACCCAAAATATACCGTCTTATTGAATGTTCTCTGTGTACTTGAAAAGAGTGGGATTAGTACAACTGTTGGGTATAAATATCAACCCGATTCAGATGGTGGTTACCTCCTTTATATCCTTGTTGATTTTATTCCTAATATTTCTCTCATTGAAAAAGGAATGTTACAGTTGCCAAGTGTGATTATGGATTATCTATCTCTCCTTTCAGTTCTACCAGCTTTCATTTCTGGGATTTTGACCCATTTAAATTATGAGCTTTTTTATGATTATATAATGTTCTGCTTTAGCCCTAGTCATTTTCTTCGTTCTGAAGTCTAATTTTTATTCTATTAATATATACATTATTTCATTAATGTCTACATAGTATAGTTTTGGCATTTTCTCACTTTTCTTTTTGGCCGGTTGAGAAGTCATAACACTTGCCTCTGCTTCTTAAGAGCTGACATTTACAGGAGAGAGCCACCATATCTGGTTGTCATTTTCTTTATGACACATGTATCATATGTGAAGTGAGTTTCTCGTAGACAGCTGAAAGTTGTATCAGTTTAAAAACGTATTCTGCAGTGTAGTGGGGTATCTTTTGAGTGTATGCACAGGAGTGGTATAGGTGATCTTCAGGTAGAACCATTCCCACTTTTCTGAGAAACTGCCAAACTGATTTCCAGAATTGTTGTGTAAGTTTGCACTCCCACCAGCAATGGAGGAGTGTTCCCTTTGCTCCACACCCTCGTCAGCATGTTCTACCACCTGAGTTTTTATCTTAGCCATTCTGATTGGTATAAGATGGAATCTCAGGATCATTTTGATTTGTGTTTCCCTGATGACTAAGGACTTTGAACATGTTTCTCAGCCATTCAAGATTCATCTGTTGAGAATTCTGTTTAGCTCTGTACCCATTTTTAAATTGGGTTATTTGGGTTGTTGGTGTCTAACTTCTTGAGTTCTTTATACATTTTGAATTTTAGCCCTCTGTCAGATGTAGGGTTGGTGAAGATCCTTCCTCAACTATGTTCACAGCAACTTTATTTGTAATAGTCAGAAACTGAAAACAACCTAGATGTCCCTCAACTGAAGAATGGATACAGAAAATGTGGTACATCTACTCAATGGAATACTATTCAGCTATTAAAAACAAAGACATCATGAATTTTACAGGCTAATGGATGGAAATTGAAAGTATCATCCTGAGTGAGGTAGCCTAGACCCAAAAGGACACACATGGTATGCACTCATTTATAAGTGGATATTAGCCATAAAATACAGGATACCTACATTACGCTCCACAGACCCAAAGGCAAAACAAGAAGGTAGGCCCAAGTCCTTGAATCTCACTCAAAAGGGGAAACAATATAGTTGTAGGGGGCAGACGGAGGGAGGGAACTGGGTGAGAGAGGGGATCAGAATGGGGGTTCAGGTGTGGGGAGACAGGAGAGATAGCCATGAGATTGAATGGAAATCTGCAGCTGGCACAGGGGACAGGGGGGCATCTCGAGGACATGCCAGAGACCTGGGATAAGGGAGGTCCCCAAGAATCAATGGGGGTGACCTTAGCTGAGATTCATAACAGTGAGGATATGAAGCCTAAAGAGGCCACCTTCTGTAGTCAGGCAGGAACACTAGTGGAGCGATAGGGACACCAACCCACCCATGAAACTTTTGACCCAAAACTTATCCTGACTATAAGAAATGCAGGTACAGGGGATGGAGCAGAAACAGGCTCAACATGAGAGTCATGTCATGGGCAAACACCAATCCCTGACACTACTACTGATACTCAGTTATGCTTTCAGATAGGAGTCTAGCATGACTGTCCTCTGAGAGGCTCCACCCAGCAGTTGACTTAGAGCGATGCAAAGACCCACAGCCAAACATTGGATGGAGCTTGGGGACTCTTATGGAAGAGCTGAGGGAAGGATTGAGGGCTCCAAAGGGGCTAGGAACCCCACCGGAAGACCAAGAGTCAACTAACCTGGACCCTGCAGTTCTCGGAGACTGAATAACCAACCAAAGAGAATACATGGGGTGGACTTAGCCCCCCCCCCCCATATGTAGCAGATGTGCAGCTTGGTCTTCATGTGGCCCTGAATAACTGGAGCAGAGCTGTCCCAAGGCTGTTGCCTATCTGTGGAATTCATTCCCCTAACTCCACTGTCTTGTCTGGCCTCAGTAGAAATGCCTAGCTCTAAAGAGACTTGATATGCCAGGGTAAAAATATATACAGGGGGTACCTCCATTCTCTCAGAGGAGAAGAGGATGGGGGAGGTGCCAGGGAAGGGGAGAACCAGAGAGGGGACAGTGATAAGGATAATGAATTTTAAAAATATATTCTGAATTTTTCATTATTCTACATACAGTTAGATCATTTATATTAATAGAAGCATCAATACATGTGGATTAGCTCCACCGTTTGATTATTTTGTTTGCCCCTTCTCCTTTTCTGCCCCATATCTTGTTTCCTGTTTCTATAGTGGTTTAAGATCACGTTTACTTTTATCCATTATAACTGATATTTATTTGCACAGTTTAAGAATTTCAGTGTATACACTTAGTACAGAACCTTTATAACGTCAAGTGGAATTTAAAAGTACACATAAGCCTTTCTTTGCTTCCCAGTTTGTGTCGTTTGTCTTCTACATTATAGCTATGTTCCGTGACAGCCTTGGTAGTGTTTTTACCTGTAAGATACATTTTACAGAGCTTTTATTGTGGTTCCCTCATTCTTCACATTCCAAATTTCCTTCACATTTTACTTTTATTCTTTCTGAATAGCAATTCCCAGAGCAGATTTGTTTTTCATAACAGATTTGATAATAGTGAACTGACTCATGTGATAATTTCTTTCATCTAAAAATATTTAGATATAGAAATATGAGGTAACATATTTTTTAGCATTTCACAACTATTCCCCAGTTTTTGCCCTCTGTAATTCCCGATGAGACATATACTATCCAAACAATTTTTCTATGTAATTTTTTTTTCCTGGTGGTTCTTTAGTTTTTTTCTTCATTTTTAACAACTGATTATGATATATCATAGTGGATTTCTTTGGGTTTGAATCTAGAACCTTGCACTTCCTAGGGAAGTACTCAACTTCTCAACTATATACCCAGCTCTCACTGAACCTTTTAGACAGTTAAGTTTATGTCTATGCCAGAACTTAGAAAATTTCTGATCCTATTTTTTTACATTTTCAAACCCCTGTGCTTGTCCTCTTCTTCGGGACTACAGTGATATGAATGCTAAGATTTTTTATCACTGTCTCACAGTCTCTGAGCCTCTGTTACCTTTTATCTCCCTGGTCTCAGTCTCCTGCCCTTTTCTTCCATCTTGGATTTTTATTTATCTACCCCCAAGTCTATGGACACATTCTGCCACTGAGGTCATCTGGTAAATTTCTGTTGTTATTGTTGTTCTAATACATTTATTTGGTTCTATATCTTCTACTTCTTTCCTGAGACTTTCTAGTTTCTATTCATTTCAAAAGTGATCATTACTTGTTCAAACACGTGTGTAATAGTTGGAGTCTTCTGGAAATTTCTGGTAATTCTATGTAGTGAGAATTTTGGTTTCTTTAAAGGCACAGAAATAGGAAAATGTGTTTTCGTTTTAATCCCAGGTGTGGGATATGGGGCTGCTTTGGATTGTCCAAGCAACTATGATTTACCTCGTGCTGTAGCTAGCTGCAAATAGTTTCTGCATGTGTGTGTGATGTTTGAAATTCTAGGGATTTTTCAAAGGATATATATATATTCATGTGCATACATGCATGCCAAAGAGCTGATAGAAGGGGCGGGTTGGCTGGACGCTGTTGGTTGAGATCTGTTAAGTAGCCATATGCAAATAGGCGAAAAGAAGAAATTAAATGCCTTGACTGCAAAGATTAAACATGCCCCAAGGAACTTGGACCTCCTAATCAGAAGAAAGTAGTCTACTGATAATGTTCCCCCCTTTCCCCTCAATCCTTTTCCCCCCTCCTAACTAGGGTTAGGGGTTTAAAAGGGTGGAGAAAAACCTACAATGTAGCCAAAATCCAGCTGCAATTCTCTTTTTTCTTTTCTCTCTCCTTCCTTCCCTTTCTTTCACAAAAGCTAAACACATAACAAAACACTAAGCTGCATTCTCATGACAGTATTTCAATTTCAGGAGACCAACATCATTAGGGTTGGTCTGTGAATTTTACCTTTCTGTGACATTGGTACTAGTTCAATTGTTAAAACTTTTGGAGTAATACTAGAAATGTAGCTCTGTGGAAGAGTACATGCTTAGCATACAGAAGTCCTTGGATTCAATTCCCAGCACCAGAAAATTCAATCTTAAAAAAAGGAATTCTACAGTGTTTTCTGAATGTTCCATGTGTGTGTGCTGCCTTAGTAGTTTACTGGGGTTCTGAGTGATAGTTTTTTTTCTGTTCTTGTCTTTGGTATGCTGATTAGAAGTGCACTGCTTCCCCTCAGGAGCTGGTTCATAAGCAATTTTATGGGGCCATTTCCCCAGAGGCATTTTCTATGATTCCCCTTGGTACAACTACTACAGTCTCTTCCTCTTCGTTTTTAATTTATTTGGTGTTTCTGACAGTGCATGGTTATGTAGTCCAGGTCACCATTGAACTTGGTAATTTTCCAGGCTGCAGAGATGGCTCAGTGGTTAAGAGCATTTATTTTTAAGGGGGCCTGGATTCTGTTCTCAGCACCCACATGGTGGATGGCAACCTTCTCCAGTTCTAGGGTATCCAATTCCCTCTTCTGATCTATACACGCATCAGGCATGCATGTGGTACGCATACACACTGGGGGCAAACACTCATACACATAAAAAGAAAGTAAATGTAAGAAAAGAAAAACTTGTAATCTTTCTGCCATAAGACTCATTGTGAGTGCTAGGATGACAGTTATGCACCATATTTAGTTCCTTGGTACTTCTTATTTCAGTTTTACACCGGAAAGCTGGGTCTGTAGTTACTCAAGTCTATCATGTACTTCTGTAAGTGTGCTCCAATCAGAACCAGTGGATTGGAAGAAGGAAGCAATCTCTCAAAGTTCCATCACCTACTGACTCCCACCCCAGCTTCTATTTATCACCAGATCACTTAGGGACTGAATCATGAGAGAAAAATAAAATTCCCCGAGGAATTTCTAAATTGTCTCTGTATGACAGGGATTCCCTCGGCCTCTGGAGCCTTCGCTGTCACCTGGTGCTCAAAACTGGTTCTAGGTTTCAGTGTGAAAATAAAAAATAGACTTCTCATTTGCTAGTACTTGAAATCTGGTCTTCATCTCTAATTTTGCCATTTATTTTTTAGGATCTTCATGTTAGTGCTTCAAACATTAAAATGGTCTCAATAGTTGCTTTCACCTGAAGAACCTAGAAAGAACATTATTTTCTCACCTAGAGCTGAAATGATGATAAAATCTGATTTTCAAGAGTTATTTTATCCAGTCCACATTCACAATTTTAAAGATCTGAATCAAAATTCTTACTTTTGAGTAAGTCATACTAAATTAATTCTATTTCATCATGTTTCACTGGTACTAACTCTGTAATCTTTTACCTTTAAAGCACCATTGTCACACTTGAAATGTCTGTGCTTAGTTCTGTAATCTTCTTATAGAAAGGCAAAATCCAGGGTTTCAACCCCGCCCAAGGCCAGCATCTTGGAGACAGATAATATGTAATAATTGTGCTACAAATGTTTATTTCCAAGATGAGAGTTTATTCTGATGTCATTGATATTTCAGGGAATGATTTGAACATACTGTTCAGATCAGTTTTTTGTTTGCTTATATATCATTTATCTGTTAGAAATATTCTATCAATGCAGGAAACTGCATTCAGTTGAAACCTAAATATATTAAAAACATAGACACACTTCTTGAACATGAACTAGCTATTGAGACGAGTTTTTACCTAGAGACTGAGGTTTGCTTCAACTTTCATCCTAATTTCAAATGACCTTCTAACCTCCACTTTACCATGACTCACAGCTACAGTCTTCCTGATGTCCAATTTCACAAGCGCATTTCAGATATTTTTCAGGGTAAAGCACCACAACAACTGTAGTATTTATATATTTCATAGCTACTTAATATGTGTAAAATGATACTACTGCTTTCACTGGGTTCCTACATTGTGACTGAATTCCTTTGTTTTTGCCATAACTTGTTAGGGAGGCATACATATAGATTATAGAAGAACCAGAGGAGAAGAAATACTCCTGGAAGGACATGGCATAAAGAGGAAAATGGAGGATCGAGACATGGAATATATTCCCAATATCTCCATTCATCCATTTACTCTCTTCTCCCTTCCTCTCTCTTGTGAGGGGGTGGTCTTTTAAGACAGGGTCACCAAGTAGCCTCCAACTCTCTATATAGCCGTGGAAAGCCTTGCATTCTCTATCTCTCCCCTTGCCTCCACCTTCCTAGTATAAGGAAGGTATCACAGATATGCGCTGATATGCCCAGCTTGCAACATTTTCTTAATTTCAAGATTTGTCTCAAACACTTTTTATTTTTTTATGTATATGAGTGATCTGTCTTCAAACATACTCAGAAGAGGGCATCAGATCCCATTACAGATGGTTGTGAGGCCCCATGTGGTTGCTGGGAATTGAACTCAGAACCTTTGAAAGAGCAGTCAGTGCTCTTAACTGCTGAGCCATTTCTCCAGTCCAAAGACTTTTTATTAAATAAAGATTTATTTATTTACTTAATACATGTGAGTCCACTGTCACTGTCATCAGATACACCAGAAGAGGGCATTGGATCCCATTACAGATGGTTCTGAGACTTTTTTAAACCTATAATTAACCTAAAAGAAAAGCATAGCTTGGAACCACTCCGCTAGAGTGTGATACTTAAATCAAAACACAGATTAGTCTGTTCTAATATTCTATTTTAACTTACTGTTTAAAAGTATGAGGGAATACCTACCACCTTTGCCCTAAGGCTGGTCTTCCCAACACTAAGAATATCTACTAAATAGACCGCATAGGAAAGGAATTGGGAGCCAGATCCTGCAGCTTCTATGTAGAAGCACACAAAAGAGATCTGCCCTTTCCTCATTATATATTTACATGTTACTGATCAAACCAGTGTAGCTTTTATTTTACTTTTCTATGCAATGTTCTCTCATTTTCAACTACTTACATGCAGGTTTATGTGAAGAATTGGCATAGCTGTTGTTAATGACTTCCTACACCTTCAAGACACACCTGCTGATGGATGAACACATACATATCCCTGAAAAGGGCTCATTCTGTTTTGGATTGATTATGATCTCTTTCAAGGATCTGCCCATGTACATGTAAAGCAACTCCCACTGTTTATGGGAGTTATCTCTGGTCCAGAAAATTTCCCTTGTTAACTCATTATGAGTAAAAACTCAAGCATAACTCATAGTTCTCCAAAAGTCTGAAAAAAAAAACCTCCAAATATACTACCATGCCATGTTTAGCACACAAGAATAATCTGCTATATAGCAGAAGTCCTAAATTCAAAATCACTAGAGTATCTCCTCCAAACTCGATATAATTAATAGAAGAAAAATTAATCAAATAGCTAATTCTACCAGCTTTAACTTCAAAATGTTCCTTGAACATAACAAATTCCCATAAATAGCCCTGTTTACCCTTGGGTTAAGCAGAAGCTACTTCCCCCATCTCTCCTGGAATTATGACTCAAAGCCCTTAACCTGATCACGAGGCCCTCCACGTCTGTCTCAACACCCTGCTCAATCTCTCTCCCTCTACCTTTTAATCCTTTCCCCATTATTCATTCATCTTGTACCACATGACCCCTTGTTGTGTCTTAAATGGGTTAAACGTACTGTATCTCAGGCCCTTAATTCCTGTGTTCCAGGCCCCTGACATTGGGCTCTTTTTCAATATATGTGCTATGCTTATTCTCTCAGATTCTTCTGGTCTCTTCTCAGTATTACTGTTTCAAGAACCTCGTTAACCCCCATGACATAAATTATCCTTTCCTTCTCGTATAGCTGCATTCTTCTCTACTGTACCTTTGTCGCCACCTGCCATGCCACTTAATTATTATTTATCACCAGTCTCCTTACACTAGGGATTTAAGTTTCAGGGCCTTACTTTAGTTCTTTGTTATACCTCTGATGGCTATACCAAATATTAGCT
>CM052722.1:41720877-41757231 GCA_028551405.1 Uromys caudimaculatus
AGGGTGATTTTCCATTTCTTTCCAGTATGAGAGATTAAAATTCCTCATATAAAATTTCATATTAGAGCTTCTTTTCTTTCTTTTGTAGTTCTAACTATTTACATTTGTCCGCAAAGTACACCACATTATATGACTTAGTACTAAGTGTAGGAGTGATACTAGTCAAGACTCCGCCCAGGATCATTATATAGTCACACTTGCTCTTACCAGCCAGCACGATTTGTAATATATATATATATAAATTTTATGATTCATCATCCTGAGCAACTTGATTCTAGAGTAAAATGAGTAAAAAGACACATCCTTTTGAAAATGCTGCTTAAATGACCAAAGGGGACAGATTCCATGATTTCTCAGTTCAAGGCCAACATAATTATAAAACCATGACACCATCAGCATCTGATCAAAATGATACAGATTTTCCTTGGAAGAAACCTTTGAGCAAAATCCTTGAGGACAATTACAAGTTTGAAGCAAATATAATTAGCAACTGGTAGAACATTTCTACACAAAGGATGCTGATGAAAATAGAGCAGTATCTACCTGGAAGGAGTCTTTCCACTGGCATGTGCATAAACACACTTCAACATGTTAATCAATATTTTAGAAGAGATAAAAGAAAGGAGGCTAATCACAGCATCAGAACTCTTGAAGCCAAAACACTGTAACCAAAGCCAAGTCAGAATCCATACTATCCACAATGGGACAGTGATACGCTGAGAGACTTTGGGAAGCTTATTGGAAGCTATTTGTTCCTTATCGTGCTGGTTGGATTTCCTCTTTAGTGGTAAGAAGCTATTACTCCCTGTGGCTAATATTTGGCTCCTGATATATTAAATAGGTATGCTAGCCACAAGGTTGCCTAAAGAACTAACTTGACTAGGAGGCACATTTTTAAAAGATATGTTTTTATTTATGTATATAATATGTATATGTCACAGGTGACCACAGAGACCAGAAGTGTGTGTCAGAACTCCTGGAACTAGAGTTACAGGTACCAGTGAGCTAGCTATCTGATGTTGGTGCTAAGAACTAAACTAGGGTCCTGTGGAAGAGCAGTATGCTTTTAACCACCGAGAACCTTTCCAGTCTCACACAGGGCACATGTTTTCGACTTGTCATTCTTTTCTTTATGTTTCTACCTTGTGATGTCTTGAACAAGTCTGTATAGCCTTGTTGAACTGTGCTGTCACAGGAGAATCATGAATAGCCCATGACTGAATTTCTGTTGTTTAAAAATACATTCTGTCTTAGATTGAGATTTAAATGTTTGTTCTTTATTAAGCTATTGTAGTTTTGGTTTCTATTACCTTTAGGTCAATACAATTTCTAAGTGTTATAGGTAAAAATATGTACCTCAAAAACAAATGCTGGAGTTCTAAGCTCCATTACCTGTAAATAAGCTTTATGTTAAAATGATCTTGGCAGAAAAAAAAATCAAGAAGAAATTGGAATGAATTAATGTGGCCTCTAATACAATATGACTGGTGTTCTTATGAGAAGAGACACATAGGAAGAAGATGGCCATGTGACAAAAGAAGCACAGATTAGAATAAAATATGTATAGAGCCAAGGGAAATAAAAAAACCTCAAATGCTAGAAGAGGCAAGAAGAGATTCTGCCCTATCAAGTTTAGCAGGATGGCTGTGATGACACTTACACTTTGGACTTCTCCAATCTAGCATGATGAGGCAATACATATCTGCGATTTCTGTTGTTGTTTTGTAATACTAGAAATTGCCAACCCATTATCTTATATATGCTGTGTTAGCATTCAACTAATGGTTTATATACGTCCATCCAAGTTTCACCCTTTAAGCCATTTGGTTTGTGGTACTTTGTTAATATACTTCCAGTTAAGAGTCATACATTGAAGCTTATATAAAACATTTGGGTCTAAGAAAACATCATAGGAAACAATGTAGCAGTAGTATATATAAGAATGGTAATACAGCCAAATAAACTTAGTCAGGAAAGGTGGCAATGGCAGGTTTACTCTGCCCTGTACTGGTTCCAGAGAAGGTTGGAATTGTACAGACATGCCAGTAATGCATTATGAATGTACTAAATGGCAATATATTGTTTACCTTAAAATGTTATTTCAACTTTCTCTTAGTGGAAAAAAAAGCCTGAAAAAATATATTGAAAAATAAAAGTTGAGTATGTGCTTGGTAGTAGAGAAGCTATATATAAAATTCAGAGATCTCATTGTTTAAGCACATCAAAACTACAAAACTCTACAATGCCTTCCACAGTAAAGCCTCTTTCAATACTGGAACATCAACAATGGTTCAGATTTCCCACTACAGCTCTAAGGTCCTCTTCTCACACCTATTTGATGCATAAGGCCTTAAGAGACCACAATTATTGTCATACTTTTTCTTATGTAGGAACATAAAACTATCCAAGTAGCTTGGCAACATCCTTGATCCACATCTTCCTTATCAAACCAACAATCTGTTTAGGCATAGCTGTTCTGAAGTCATAACATATGATGACTTTAGGTTCATCATTTTCCCTCTCCCTGGAAGAACAGAAGTTGTACATGATACTGAAGCTGACAAAAAGGACCTTAGCAATTTTACAATAGAGGACAATGTGAGAAAGCTGAGGACTGTCCCAACGTAGAACAAAAGGGCATATATTACTGTTTCCCCTGGAAGTATCCTTTAAGAAAATTAGTTGAATAAACAACTAAATAAAAAACTCTACTACAGTATTTCTACCTTCGGAAGTATTTAATTTCTTAAATTATTACTACCATGACCCAAGGAATCACATGCAGACATTTTTTAGCTGCACGTCAAAATTAGAAATGTCAATGGGAAAAAATTTAATTTGCTTTGAAATCTTACTTCTACAACAAAAAAACACCATAGATTTGTTTGTTTCTGGGGGAAGCATTTCACAACATAACCTAAGCTGGCCTTGAACTCTAGCTATCTTCCTACCTGAGCCTTCTGAGTGCTAAGATTAAAGGAAGAAACCACTATATTTACTTTACAATAAAAGGCTAAATTGTTCTTTTAAACTTAAGCTTGGTTTTGATTAATAACTTAATACAGAATCTCCTGTGGTTCATTTACTATCTGTGCACATGGCAATGTTAAGAAAACCAAACACCATGTCCTTATTAAAATATTTATCATTTAATTTAGATAAGTCCAAGCTTTGTCACCAGTACAGATGAGGAATATCTGATTATTTAGTAATATAAATACATATAAAACCTTTCACTTCTGAATTTAAAGCCATTTAAAGCAGAGAAGAGTCACAGCATTTTTAATAATCAGCAACTTGTATACCATTAAATCCCCATGAGTCCAAAGAAAATTTAAGAATACAGGAAGTATATTTTAATGTATCTAAGAGAGAAAAGGCATGTCCAAAGCCCTGGAAACAAAACTGTCCCCGTTTTTTGCTCATAACTCAGGCAATATGAGTCTTAAGGAGAGCCAGATTGCATATTCCAAGTCAATTCTAGAAAGTATTCAAATCAACTGTAACCTAGGACTAAGAGAGTGATGATGTGAAGATGAGACTGGCACCTTAAACATCTAGTGTTTTTACCACAAACTTGAACCTATCTGAAGTCTCCACTAGTTTTGTACTAGAAATAGATTGTGATTTGTTCAATTTATAAATGACCTTTTCTTTTGCCCACAGATAACAATTTTATACAATCAATGTTCAACTACTTTTTAACTTTTTAAAAGTATGTGTATAAAACAATGGATTTTATTGTGACATTTTCATACATACCTGCAATGTAGTTTAATTGTACTTATACTGATGCCCCATATCCTCTCTCTGTAGTATTATTCTTAAATCTAGAATCTATATATGAGGAAGATATAAAACATTTGTCTTTCTGAATCTGTATTGTTTCATTTAATGTGATAATCTCTGGTTCAACATATTTTCATATAAATTGCATTACTTCATTCTTTTGTATGGCTAAATAAAACCTCACTGTGTAGATATATACCACATTTTTATACATTCATCTATTGATAAATAAGAAAATGTAGACTGTCTTTAAACATCCCCAATGCTGAGCAAATTTTATAGGACAGATGTTTAATACAACTTTTTTGAGAAAGGAATCACATTTCATTTTATAGACCAGGCTGGCCTCAAAATTCACGGCAGTCCTGTCTCAAACACCGCTACACCTGGCATAATTATTAAATAAGAGATATAGCTGAGGCTCAGTAACTGAGAGCTTAAGTACTAGACGAGCATAATCTTTTCTTTTCTTATTTTGAGGGTGAAGGTTTCAAGACACTATTTCTCTATACAGTCCTGGCTGGCTTTCCTGGGACTTGCTCTGTAAACCCAAATGGCCTCAAATTAAAAGATCCCACTGCCTCTGCTGGGATTAAAGGTGTGCACCACCACACCCGTGAGAAGAACATAATCTTATAAAACGGGTAGTTTGGAAAACCTGTAGACACTGCAGTGATGATGTTCGTTGCAAAACTGCTTCTCCAGTGTCTTGGGAAAGATTAGTGTTTTTATTCTTACTAGAAAAACTCAGAAACATCACGGTATTACTTTCCCAATTCATTACTAGCAGTTCAAACGGACTACAGAAAAATGAGCTGAGTACCACTTTGAAGGCTCCTTCCTGTTCAAAAAGGCTAAGGACAGTTTCACTAACCAGTACACTCTGAAACAGTAATTCTGGAAGGTCATGCCTGAGCAGCCAATCTATCAAAACTTTTCCTGGGGATAAGTAGCTTAGCCTATGGTAAACATCTGCTTTAAATGTCATATAGTATGGAAAAGGGTAGAATATAAGGAAAAAAGCAAGTTACTTTGAAATGCTTGTGTTGGCTCATTTATAAAGGATGATAAATCATAAGATAACATAGTATATTAAATTACTACCAGCAATACCACTAATGTTTATTATAAGCTTCCTGATCCTCTAATTATATTCCTTTTTTCCCTCTCTCACTATGAATTGATACGTAAACTAGCTGACTTTCTAAGAAATAACCCAATTTCCAACTTAAGTTGATGAGTTAGATATTTTAAGTCTCAAAGGCAAAATCAGTTCATAATGATTCTCCTTAGAAGCTGTGGGTCACAAGCCCAGGAGTCATATATCATATATTTACATTATGATTCATAACAGTAGTAAAAATAGCTATATGAAGTAGCAACAAAAATAATTTTATGGTTGAGGATTACAACAACATGAAGGACTGTATTAAAGGGTCACAGCATTAGAAAGGTTGAGAATCACTGCTCTACAACTAGATTAATGAGGAGCTCTACCGCACGTGTCTCTGTTCTGTTAATTTACCTGTTGACTTAAGTCTTGAGACTGATCCAAAAATAATTCATCAGGACAGCTAATTCTCACATGTTCTACATTTAAAAACTCTATATATTATTATACTAATTATTCAAGCTTTAGAAAGTCAAGGTAGATTTAATATTTATCTAGTTATTTGAAACTAAGTTATCCGCAATGTCCAAATGTGTGAATGGCTGTGCTACAAACAGTACATTCAGCTGGGCGATGATGGCGCACACCTTTAATCTCAGCACTTGGGAAGCAGAGGCAGGTGCATCTCTGAGTTCAAGGCAGCCCGATCTACAGAGTAAGCCCTAGGACAGCCAGGGCTACAAGGAGAAACCCTGTATCAGGAAAAAAACAAATGCAACAGAACAACCAAACTGGGATACTGATAAGGTATTGGTATACAGTAAAAACTAGGAAAGTCATCAAGAAAGCTATGTGGCAATAAGAATCACTACTATATTTACTTTCAGGCACATTAATAATACTCTATCCTAATGAAACAATTGAGATAAAGAAAAAAATCATTTAAGTGGGAAACACTCATAAAATTTTCAGTATAGTCCTATTGAAAAAGTAGCCTAACTGTGAGAAGTGTGGTTAAATTGTATGTAATGCATGAAGTAGCCACACAGAAAGATGCTACAAAGCACACCTTCATTTTGACTGCAGTCAAAATTACATATAGATATGTAAAAGAACAAAGAAAAGACAATACAACAAAACACTTTCCTAAAATTAAGACTATGTATCATCTTTTCAGAGAAAAGATTTTACATCAAAAACTGGGACAACTAGAATGTTGCCTTTGCATTAAAAAATAAGTAAGTAATAGGTTGCCAACTTTTACCTTTTCAACAAAATCCCCGCAAGTGCCTATATAAAGTTTGAAAATAAGGCATATTCTGTGAAGTAGACTATATGATCACACTGCAAGGTCCAAGAAGACTTATAGAACTAGTTTAAGTTTGTCTAGCTTAGTAATAGCTAGTAATAGTAATTAATTATAAGATCCCTTTTGTTCAAAAGACCTGCAAAGATTCTGTTCACCACAGTTTGGAAACTGCTGATTGGATCGAAGGCACTCCAAGGGGGCATGGGAGGAAAGGCATCTTAATTACCAGAGAGGCCTTTCCAGACTCCACGGCCCATAGCTGGTGGTCAGTCCTTAATGACAGTATGCATTATCCCTCAGACAACTATACTAAGGTTTGCTCAAGAACCAATTATCTATGCAGATACTGATAAGCAGTTTAATGCCACAGAGGGCAGAAACCCACCTCAAGATGAACTCTTTGAAGTACAGTTTTGGAAGATTTTCTACTGCTTACAAAAATGGGATTAAGTCTAAAGATACTAGCAGTTTGTACAAAGGAATCTCTTGTAATTATGAACTTGTAACCCTTGTGAAACATAAGTAAATCATAAGAATTAATGTTTCCCTTTGATGTAAACATAATATTGATTAAGATACGTTAAAGAATAAAGCATGTAATTTCTTGAAGTCTGGATAGTGAAGAAAAAAAAGATATGAGTGTGCTAGAGGGATGTCTTCAGAGGGCAGATATAGAGCCTCTGCTTCCCAGAGCTACAGGCTGGACAAACAATCCTCTGCTGCCTTCTGAATAGTACTTCAGTTATTAGGTGATAGTTACCTCTGGTCTAAGCACAGCTTTCATGCAGACTGGACACAGAGGCCCATTTCGGGAGAAATGAAGGGGAAGACGTCGAAGGCGACTGCAACAAGTTGGCTCTTCACAGATCAACCAGCCCTGGAGACACAGGAAAGAAAAACACCATTGACCAACAAAAATAATAAACTCTTCTGTTATCAACCTTACCAATCTTCCTAAGAGATTACAAAATAACTAAATTACCTACCTTGGGATATGATAAGTAGATGCATGCTCTAAACTTAAAAGTTAGAAAAAAACATGGGATTGGAGAGATGGCTCAATGGTTAGGCACACTGGCCATTCTTCCAGAAACCATGGTTCAATTCCAGCATCGACATGGCAGTTCACAATCATCTGTAAACTCCAATTCCAGGGAATCCAACATCCTCTTCTGGCCTCTGTGTGAACTACGCATGTTGTACTTACATACATGCAGGCAAAATATTCCCACACATAAAGTAAAAAAAATAATGTAAAACCTTAAAAAAAAACTCAGAAGAATTCCCATCAGGTTCTCCCTTTTCTTAAAGAATATATGTGCCCCCTCACATCAAAATCTTGAAATAAAAAACTATTATACACAAGCTATAAATCAAAGGATTTTAGTTAAGACCATCATACCAAGTGTATAGTAATGAGTGACCTTCATAACAGCTGAGTGATCACTACCTAGTTACTTAACTATGCTCAATTTCCTTCTTTATAAAATAAGTATGTCAATAGCAATGGTTTTATGACTTATAGGACTGCTGTAGTAATGTAACACACTTAAAGTACTACTCGCAAGTGCTCTTGTCATAAAAGAGATGCTTAATACTAGCAAATATTAGAGTTAAAATTAAATCAGTTTGTTCTATATGTGTTCTCTGGAGGCATAAATCTGGTTCCTATGTTTTCAAGGACAACTTTGAATAAGCACAATTTCTCAGAGGTTTGAAGCAGCCATTGCCTATTTCTCTAGCCTGTAAATATGATATCACCTTTTCTCCTTCCGTTAACTCTTCCTGTTCTTTGAATTTTCTCACGGTGATACAGTATGTCTATCATTTTGAATTAGCATTATGTTTACTATAAAATGTATCTGTTAAACAGAAAGACATGCTATCACAAACAGTTGAGTAGATTCTCATTCATACTGAGGCCCTAAGGCTTGTGTTGTGGATGCTACATGCATTGTTACAGAGGCACAGTAAAGCCAAGTCACGCAAGGTGAGGTGCTGAGGTATATACTAAGCAACTTATGTTCTTCTGTTCTCTCATCTCACAGTGTCCATTCCTATGAGGCTCTAAGAAGGGAGGTACTGGCTATCTATATATAAGGCTTTGGGCAGTCTGAGAGATGATAATTTCTGACTTGAAGAATAACCAGAAGTTTGGTCAGTGGAAAAAAAAAAACAACTTGGGCAGAGAACAACACATGCCAAATTGAGGCTAGAGTCAGAGTATGGTTTAGTTAAGAAAGGGATAAGTAACATGGATAACTCCATTCTGTATTCCCACTTTCAGTAATTGTCTTAGCCCCGTGAGAAAAGCTGTATACACATGAGTGTTGCTTAAGATACGTTAACCTCCACCCACATCGTGGCATTTCCATGCGGCGTTATTCTAATCTGAGGGGTGCCCTCAGTGACTGCTCTGACCCCATTCCTCACTTATCACTCAAACAAAGTCAGAGGAAACCACCAAGGATTGGTTATCCTAGCTTCATTTATGGCTATCAAACAAAGCAAAGCGCATTTGTACAACTTACCTTTAAACAATAAAAAAACCATTTAGTCAATATATTCAGAGCAAGTTTTACTCATACCTTCATTCGGTAAACTAAACTATTTTAAATTGTAATTTGAACTTATCAGGTACAGAATATCAAACAAATTCCTATGAAATTTCTGACATGCACCTAGAGTTTTGTTAAACATAATAGGAAACTGGCAAAGGAGCACCAGGCACAGCATTTCAAGAAACTATAATCTAAACAGGAAAGCACAGTCTGCACAGTAGCAGCAACCTAGCACGGAGAAGGGGTGTATTTGTGAGATGAAGCTCTTCACCTAACTTATAGTCTTAGAAAGCTGTAATCCACTAAACTTTAACAACAAACAAAACAAAACAAAACAAAACAAAACAAAACAAAACCCTACTTTTAAGATGGGGGTTGGGGATTTGGGCTTTGTAGCTCAGTGTGACTTTAAACTCATAATCTTCCTGCCTCTAAAGTAATCATGATATAAGTAAAGTGTAACTACACCTATCTCAGTATTATGTTTTGAGGCAAGAGATCATTAAGTATCAGAACACAACTTAGGCATTAAATAATAAGCTGTTATTATTATGTATTTTTAGACAGGTTCTGGCTGGCCTCTAATTCAGTCTTCCTGACTCTGTCCCCTAAGTGCAGAAATTATAGGCATGATTCCAGATCCAGGAATGTTTTTAAATCTACAAAATATGATGTTCTACAAGCTTAGGTCCTTTTCAGATGTTTTAAACACTTGATTTCATCACTGCAATACTGCTTCATGATTCACCAAGTGAGCTGCCAACCAACAAGATGCTAAGCTGCCGTTTCACCTGTTTTAAAAAAAGCAAAGCCCTAACCCCATCTCTGACAGTTACTAACTAAAGTCCTTTCAAACCATATAGAAACAGATAATATAATTTGTCTAAATTTCCTAGCAGTTATAATTAACATTAAGGAGGTCTTTCTTTCTTTGTCACCTTTCTATTCAGTGCTTGTTTGGGTTTGTTTGTACTGACTATCTGTTAATCTCCCTTTACAAATGACAACAAAAACTAGTGCTATTATGCATGAGAATGAAACATGCTGAGAATTGTGTGAAGAAAATATTAGAAGCTGATGACTCTTTATGTCTCATGTTTTATTTTGATAATTAAGCTTTTGGACATGCTGCATCTTAAACAAAACTCTTTTATGGGGGAACCAGGCTCTAACTGTTTTCAATATATGCTTTGTTTCAATTCAATTTTACCTAGTACATTTCAGCTAATACTTTATTCCACAAACAAATGTCAAGCAACAGTGCTAAGTTTAACTTTCTAGAAACACTTACATTGTTAAAAAAAATATTACAAGGCTTTGAAAAAAATCCAAGATGAGGCAAAGTGTCCAGTACAAAATCATTATAGTGAATTTTATTTGGAAAGGGCAACGGAAACAAAGCAATGAAACCACTAGCATCTTGTGATTTTGCTTTAAATTATCATTTACAATGACAAAACTAAACATTTTCATTTTCCCCATGAGCTAACATGGCCAGCCCAAGAATCTGTCGCCAAGCCAATAGAAGAAGAAATTTGTTTTCAATAATTTCCTTGGAAGTCCAATCTAAGAAAGAGACTTTTCAAGGAAACTTTTTAAAACCACTATGAGAAGTCTGCCATCCAAATATGTCATCTTACTATTGTGTAATGCTACCTTAAAATTCTTACAACAAATGGGAATGAGGACATCACATTTTCAGTTGCCTGGCTTAATCATGTTCATAAATGAAAGGAGGTCAAATCACCGTGTTCAATAACAAAGCAAACATGCAAAGCTCTATCTCCTGGTGTTTTAGCTCAGCATCATTATTCTTTAAAATCATTATGTACCAAATTGTTCCAATACTGATCAGTTTTGATTGCTAAATTATATTTCTGAGGTCTCAGCTAAACTGACTTCTGTTTGTACATGCTAAAGAGAGATCATTTTCTACCTGTACTGAGGCATCCTTGATAGTTAGACCTAAAACACAAACTACTACTCATTTGTGTACATTTCTATTTTTGGGATTCAAAGATGCAGAGCTCACTCAGATGTGGTACATAGGGGCATTCAGAAACTTTTTTTTAGAAAATTCAAAGACAGAGGAGCACATTTATGAAATGCCGTAAGGCCTAGATCTTAAATTCCCTTGAGTTAGTATATGTAGTGGGTTCTTCTATTACCAGCCAGTCACCTAGTTTTTCACACTGACTTTTCATCTACAGCCCCATTACC
The DNA here is from genome assembly GCA_028551405.1 of Uromys caudimaculatus. NCBI lineage: Eukaryota > Metazoa > Chordata > Mammalia > Rodentia > Muridae > Uromys > Uromys caudimaculatus. The sequence goes on from CM052722.1 coordinate 41,731,868, forward strand.
ATCAAACTCACCAAAAATGCAGATTTTAAGCTGCTCTACTGTAGTAGCCTCTTCCCTGGCTACCCTGAGCCCACTATCTTCCACACCCACTTCAAAAATTGGTCAAGAATAGTTCCCCAAGACTCTCCATCCCATATTCTCTCTCCACAGACAAGGAACAAACTCATCAGTCTGACTTTCAAATGTTTGTAACCAAACCGCGGTCCCTGCTTTCTCAATTTTCAACAAATGCTCTTTGCTCCATTGGATCGCTTTTGACACTATCCTCACTCCATCTTGGCTATCTGCATCTTGACACTGCATGTCACATAATCCCTTCCTAAAATACCCATTGCTTGAATAAAATGTCCATTCTTCTAAATTTTCTCAACCCACTGGGACTTCTCCTTTTATTTCATTAGACAATAACCGTACACTGGTTCACATTGTCCTTGAAGCATTTTATTTTACCTTTCTAACTGGTCAGCCCCAAACAATAACCTGGTTTGAGTTTAGTGGCCTTCTTGCTAGTCACTATACAGACTCACTCCATGAAACATTGTACTCCCACAAATTAGTAATTTTGAGTAAGCCAGTAACCTATCAAATCTCTCTCTGAACCTCAGTTTCCTCATGTATAAAACAATGTATTACTGTTGTTCAGAGGATCAAAAACAACAAACAAACAAACAAACAACAACCTCACAAAATGTTCAGTAAAGGCATTGAGGAGCATCACTGTTAAGCTATAGCTGACAATTCATTTTTAAAAGTGCACTGTATTTGAGTCATGAAATAGAGCCTGGTCATTGTCCAGGGAGTAGCACTAAGAAGCAGAAAACTAAGGCCAGGTGTGGTGATACATACTTTTAATTTCAGCATTAAGGAGACAGAGGCAGCAGATCTGAGTTTGAGGCTAACTTGGATTGCATTGTGAATCCCAGGCTACTACACACACACACACACACACACACACACACACACACACACACACACACACACACACACACACACACATATGGAGAGAGAAAAAGGGGGGGAGGCAGGCAAATGAGGGGAAGGGAAAAAAATAAGTGGAAAACTATAATAATGGATAAATGATAATTAATATTAAAAGTGGAACTGCTTTCAAATTGCGTGGAAAATATTAAAAAGAATGTGGTCAACGTAAGAAAGAATTTATTTTTCATAACAAAGGTGTACTTAATGTGAAATTATAGATGGCAGAATAAATGACAAGGGAAGAAGACAGAGACCTTGCTTTACTTTAGGAGTCACAGAGATTTTCAAGAGAAAGTTCTGCCATGACATACAATTTAGTCTAAATCCTAACAGCTTTCAAGAAGCTGTTATGGGGACATAGTCACAGGGTAAGGTCTGCCAGTCTGCATGCTATTTAATAATCTATCATATCATTGCTAGTTTTGTAACACTCACCAACAACCCTTCTTCCTAAACTAGTCAGATTCAAAGAGCATCAGATTCTCTTTTCATCCAAAAGGCATTTATAAATTTCTGGAGTTCCCTTGCAGGCAACATTTTCTGTCACGGTATTATGCCCAATGCATTAAAGAGGGGGGTCTTCTTATAAACAGACAGTGTACAGTATGGGCCCACAGCTGCTTTTGAAGAATGACATGTTGTGATTTGGGATTTCCAGGAAAAGATATATAAATGTATATATTTCTGAGCCACACACCCAAAACTAGGAGAAAATTTCCCTAAGCTCTCCAGGGGAAGTTTTAACAGGAACAAAAATTTGCTTTTAAAGTTAAATATTCTACACTGCAGCATGCTGACATGTCAAAGAGTGATTATTAAGTCTCAGAGAGGTGCCAGACTAGGAGATGAAAGGGTGAATCAAGTAAAATAAATATATAAACTAACTACTTACCAAACTTAATACAAAAATATTTTAAACAAAATTATCAAACAATCAGAAGTGGAAAGTGTCATGTCAGTCAGTATAAGAATTTTAAATATCATTAAAATAGATTTTTAAGTTAGAGATCTCTTTAAATGAACAGTCACCTGTCATTTCATCCAAGCTATTTGAAACTTATTGATCTTACCATTTGTGTAAGGACAGACTCTGTCATCAGTTTCTGAAAGGATAATGAAGCACTCCCAAACTGTTATGATAGGTTACATGCAAACTGTGGTCCTCATTTAAACACATAGACTAGCACAAATGGACAAACTCCAACCTCACCAATTGTATATTACATGATAAATTAGCAACCTGGTCTACTTTGCCTCACATCAAATTCAATACTATGATCTTGCTATTTTAATTTGCAATCAGAGTTTAAACATCAGAAGATGTACCTGAGGTACATCTGTGTAAGCCATCATCTCCTGCTACAGTGTGAGCACAGAAAGCCAACAATTGCCAGCAATTGTATTTTACCACTATAGGACAATATGAGAACAGTTAAAATTGTTGCCATCTTAGCTAGTAGGGAAAATATACTTAAAATGACTTTATATGGAAAATTACACTTTGGGTGGAAAAAGTTCAGTGAAGGACATGTATCTCTCTGTATGGGTAGCTAAAAAAACAATTATACTCAAGCTTATTCCATAAAATACTCTCCCTATTCATTCAACTCAAAAGCAAGCTACATTCTTAGGTTACAATAGGTCACAACTAAGTATACAGTACCTTGTTTCAGGAATAATTTTGCTTTGTCTGTCGACTGTCAACAAGGCACAAAGAACTCATGCAACCCAGCCATGTACTGTGGATATTAGAGATCTAACAAAATACAAATAATAAGAATACAAGATTTCAGAGCTACCCTGCTTTCACTTTACATGAAAAACTGAAAGCATTTGCTTCTCTACACTCCATTCATCTCTATTGTACCACAAATCTTTTCATAAAAGACTTTATCCCCCACCTCATGTGAAGCTGCAAGTGACTTGAGGATGTAATATTCCAACTGTGATGACTGTCTGACTCCCTAACATGGCTATAAATGGTCATATCAAGTTAAGGCACATATACAGTCATTTCAACATGGAAAAAGAGGAAAAGACTCAAATGTAATGGCATGGCAAAATGGCTACTCTGGTGCTTACATTAAGATTTTAGTAATGAAATGCTAAGAGAAATTGTTTATTATTTCTATCATTTCAAGTCGTCATTCTTAAAAAAAAAAAAAAACCCACTACCATAACTATGTACTCAAAATAACAAACTTCAAAAGCAAGCTCAACGCTCAGTTTTATCACCATGTCCGGGGGGGGGGGGGGGGAAGACTAGAGAGAACTACTGCAAAAACTCCAGCTTCAGTTATCTTTATAATGTTTCTTCTATATATCTTAAAACAAACAGAATTTAAAGATCTAAAAACTATTATTGATGATGGAAAAGTTTTTATGGCAAGGGCTATACTGACATACCTGAATATTACTCTAAGCATTGCATGTTTGATTGTTGCCAAGATGAATTTGCAGAGAGTATGCTCATGGCGGGGCGTGTGTGTGTGTGTGTGTGTGTGTGTGTGTGTGTGTGTGTGTGTGTGTGTGTATGTGTATGAATGTTTTTCCTACTAACACTAAAGTTTCAAAAAAAAATGAGTCAATTTAATCCCATAAGCAGTTCTTAAACAGAAAATGACAGGACATGTTTTGGAAATATTAGAATGATTCAATAAATTAACCCACTCATTAAAATGCATAGTCTTTTATGTAATATGATCTGAATATGGTTCCTTATTATTGATCTCTAAAGGTAGGTAAATAAATCAATTTTAAGAGAGGTATCTTATTCTCCACACCTTCTTCCCTGCCTGGATCCAATGTGAATACAGATCCACCCAGATGTCTCTAGGCAAATGAAAAAATTAAATCAGAAGAGCAGGCATAGTCCTTCACCAAAGAAGTTTTCTTTGCTCAAGTACAGTTAAAAGTTACTTTGATTTTTTTTATTTTTTTTGGGGGGGGGGTTGGTTGTTTTTTATGTATTGGTTAGCATGGCTTAATGCAACGTGTCTTTGGATACCAAATAACAATGTTAAAACTGAATCATCTATGCAGTTGCCTCATAAAAATCAAAATGGAATTCACACTATCATCAGGCAATGTTTGTTCATTTAACTTTAATTATTTTCTCCTTGAGAATGGTACTAATGAAACTGAATATCTTTCATGGTCTCGAAGGGCCGTTTGAATAGTCTGTAAACAGAACTAAGGGGAGACAAGAGATCTGGCTCAGCCAGGGGGTTGCTAGGTGATGCAGAATGTAAACCCACAAACTTGTTCAAGTTTGCTTTGCTTTCATGCTACTTTCACACACTTTCAAAAGTTTTAAGAACTGAGTTTTCAGGTGGTCACTACAAAAAAAAAATTTTCCTCCCTCCAAATTCACATTCCACAGATGCTCTATGACATTCAAAAGAGATGAAATCCATTTGACCTTTGGCTGTAACATGGGAAACTTTGGAGACCCACAATGTTAAAAACACATATCAAGGTGGATTCCAGTATTTCAAAAAAGTCATTCCCAATCCCTATTCCAATCTTAACTAAAATAAAGATTTCCTCCGAAGGGGTGTGTGTGTGTGTGTGTGTGTGTGTGTGTGTGTGTGTGTGTGTGTGATCTCAGCTCAAGAGTTCTAGGGTACAGAAACTCAAAAACCTTGGCAAATACCTCAGTATAGACCATCATGCTGATGACCCTTTCAGTTTAGCCACTTTCTTCCTCTCTTCTGGCCAGTACCAGGACTGACTGCCTGTGAGGCTTCTCCTAAGCCACCCCCTCCCCCAGCCTCCTTTTTAAAGTAGCTGATGAGAGATTGTCCAGTAAGAACACTTTATTAGATCATCAGCCAGAGGGGTTCACAAGTACCGAGAGCAATGGGCTCAAATGCGGCACATCAGTTTTAATAGACCAGGGGCTACTAGTAAACTGCAGATACTGCTGAGAACTTTCCATGCACTGAACTCTTGAAAAAGCACCGTCTCTCCAGCTTAAATGCAGCTGCCTCTTTCAATGCCGCAAATGGGTAAATTTGACAAAAAAGCCACCATTAAGACTACATGAAAGGCTCAAGACAACATCCTTTCAATGCTTTGTACTTCAGTAATCAGATGTACTTACTCACCCCCTCCCCCAAACCCGATCAAGAACTATTTCTGAATGGTAGGAAATAATTCCACTTTGTACATCTTTTAGTTAATCAAGACTTTCTATTCAGCAATTTGACCTTTTGTTCAAAACAGGATTATCAGTTTTTTCGCCAGTTACCAAGGGCGACTCGCATGGTGAACATAATTGCAATAATTTGCAAAACACCATGGCAACCCACATTACAACTAGGTAAATACTGGGCTTTTGTGCTACATTGTTATTTTCAGAGATGCTGAAGTCAAAGAACGAATGACAAATGAACACAAAATTTATATTTGCTTTGTCTCAAAAGAGAAGAAAATTGATAACAAGAATTGGGGGGAAACCGACTACAGCTGTAATTTCTAACTTGATTAATTAGGATGGTAACAGTCCTTAACAGTATATTCAACAAACAGCCCTGACTTCGTCTCCCCACCCACCTCTCTCTATACCACTACCACTGTCCCCCCTACCCCAGACAAATTTTTTCAGCTTGGAGAACAAACATCCCCCATTTGCTCTTTTCTTCAACTTAATGGAATCCTTAATTGCAGAATATTGTTCTCCTGCTCTTCACGGCAATGAAAATGAGAAAAAGGAGGAGAGTGCCAGGGCAGACAGGGAGCTACAGTCATTTGTTTTCCTGCCTCTTTGGACACCCCAGGCCCAATGATGAGATGGCATTTTTCTGGTTTCAGCAGCTGTTTCGTAGCAGACAATAAAGTAAAAACTATTTAGCTTTGCAGAAAAGCCACTTCTGTCCTCTTGACAACACAAGGTAAGTCTCCATGCCGAGGTGAAGTTTCATAATTTAAATGCCAGAACATAAGATGGGAAATGATGTTAATAATAAAGAACATACATTTGCTTGTAAAGAAATTATCAACTGTGGTACTGTCCAAAGAAAGCTGTTGAAATGTATGTGTTTGCTATTTATGGAAGGTGTTCAGCAATATCACCAAAGGTTTGAAAACCACTTTATACTCACGGAAATCCCAATTCACAAAACAATCTAAAATATAAACTGACTACTCAGGAATTAATGCAAAAATCAAAATAGCATTTTCAGTAGATAAGCAGTTTTTCATATAGCATTATTATCTTTTCACTAATAAATGTGACTGTAAAAGTTAGATCAGAATGTTTTAAAGTCAGATGTGAGAGGCAGTTTTGATTTTTGTAGTAAAGAAGCACTTTTTTCCCTAAGAGGCATGCATTCCACTATAATGCCCCCATTTTTTTTTGTAAATTATAAACACTGATTTTCTCCTGCAAAATGTAGTATTCAGGGACACGAAAAAGCAATACACACAGCCAGGGCTTGCAGCAGTCCCACTGCCGAGATCTCTAGAGATAAGCAGCTGCAGCTGCATTCTGAGCAGCCCAGCTCGCTTTCCTTCATCCGCTGCCTCCTAATGAGGAGGGACCAAATGAGAGGCTCTGAAAAGATCTGCATATTTTCCCTAACTTTTGAAAAATCAAATGAATAGGATACTATAATGGGTCTATTCTTATTTTGTCAGGGCTGAAAAATCTCCACACACCTAAGATTTAGCTTGGAAAATCACAATGTAACATTCTTCAGAATATGCCTTGGCAATTAGAGGTACTGTCTTTTTTTTTTTTTTTTTTTTTTTTTTGAGGAGTAGAAATCAAAATGATGGCACACATTACACCCTTTTCAGGCAGGGACCACCTTTTCATATTTTGAAAATATGTATTTTATTTTCTTGATTAGTTACAAATTCATGGTTCTCTATAAAATGCACCCTACATCAAAGTCTAAATGTTAAGAGAAAATGTTCCTTCCCTTTAATATCAAATGACAAAAGGGACAAACAAGCCTTTTGTAATTCGTGATCAAATAAAATTGATAGATGATAAACTAGGCATAAAATCTCTATAACGCTTAAGTCCTTTAAAAACCCATAGGTACAAATAAAATACTTTATAATCTGTCCAGAATCCCTTCACTTGTAATAATTACCTAGTATACCTGCCTTCTTCCCAACCTTTAATAGTCCCTTCCACAGTGTTTCTATTTTTCCCTTCTTGACATTGGTTTGTTTAGGACTAAAAGGCGTGATAACAGCTAGCTTCCTATAACCTTAATAAATTACTCAAATCCCTAAATCAGAAATTAGAAATACCTAGCAGGTGGATTACATTTCTTTTTCAGTTCAGTCCCCATGACCCCTATAAGATGATAGCTTGCGGTTAACAGGAAGCCTGCCTGATATACTATCCCCAAATTCTTGCTCTTCAATTTGAAACTCTGGCTGCACACTGGAATCCCCAAAGGAGCATTAACACAGGTGGCTAGGCACCATCTCCAGGGCTTCTGATTGAGGGCTGGGGTGAGGCCTGAGAATCAGCATCTTTAACAGGTCTCCAGATGTTACTGCTGCTGCTGATTTGGAGACCTTACTTTTGAGAATCACCAGTGCCATTCAGAATGGATATTGGGTTTTTGTTTTGGTTTTGTTTAAAAAAAAAAAAAAACCCACGAGCAATGCTAATACGCAGTCAGGGTTGAGAATCACTGCTCTGCAGTACTCTCATTTTCTCTGTGCTGTTTAAGATGATTTTCTGAACAATGCACTTTATTAACAAAATTATACTTAGGAATAGTCTCTCTCAATTTCTTTCTTATTCAATATTTACTTTTTTCCCTCTCTACATACTGCTTATGTGGCTATTCTAACTCTCAAGTTCTCCAGACAGTGTCTGAATTAGCAAAGCCTCAAATCAGACTTAATTTTACCAATAGAATAGACTGATTCTAAATGGTTTATACCAAGTGTGTAGCTTAGTAGCAATTTGAAGAAAGCAACAAAGATATACTCTAAATATATCCTCTATGTCTCTAAAATACGAAATGTACTCCTCTAAGAATAAAGTATTTTAAGGGAGGGTTTTTAAATACAGTGCCTATGAGAAGTGACCACAATTAACACTTTTGACAGGTAACATGAAATCATGTATTTTAGCCCTAAATTTTAAAGGTGCAAGACACTTTTGAGCTCTACCCCAATCCCTTACACCAAGGAAAAGAAAACCTCCTAAAAGTCAATTCCTTGTACTGAACTTCCAGCCCACCGTTCTTTTCTTTACACTTTCTAACATGATGCTCAATATATCAGACAGTAGAGCTGCATGCAGTTCTTGAGCACTTGTAATGTGGCTGCTCCAAACTCAGACGTGATGCAAAGGGGAAAACTACAGCTTCCTGATATTTTAAAATATGCATTATAAACTGAAATAATTTGGATATATTGTGTTAAGTTAAAAAGGTATATATACACATATATTAGCAATCCTTGTTTTTATTTAAAAAAAACAAACAAACCATAAATGGGGACTGGAAACATAGCTCAATGGATAGAGTACTGGCCTGCTATCCAAGAAACCAAGAGTTCAATACCCAGGACTGCATAAACTGGGGATGCATGGGACCCTATCTCAAAAACTAAAAGTAGAAAAGAGATCATGACAAGAGTGTTGTACACACTGTTGTAAAGCCTGCTTTTTAACATACAAAGGTAGTACCCTATAAGTGCATGCAGATTTGCCTTGTCTTTTTTCCTGTCTTTGGCCCATTTTTCCCTACTAGGTGGTTCTCATTTTCTCCCTAATTTGAAAGGGTATTTTATTTTTCAGATAGGAAATGGTTTATTTAACCTCACAGTTTCATGAACAGAAAAGGAGTACTTTATATATGAAGGAAATCAGGCCCTATTTGTTAGTGCATTGTTTGATGCTCATCATATTTTTAAAGGTAATGGTATGGATATGTGTATACATAAATGCAACACAGAAATCCTGTTACTGATGATTTTATGTAGATGGTTATTTTGCTGCATGAATCTCTGTGTCTAGTTCTGTGAAAGCCAGGAGGGCATCAGATCTCCTGGAATTAGAGTTACAGTTAGGAGGTGTCATGTGAGTACTGGGATCTCTAGAACCTAAGTTCTCTAGACATCCAGTGTTCTTAACCACTGAGCCATCTTTCCAGTCAGTGCAAATTCTTTTAAATTTATAATCAAATTTACTAATGTTTTCCTCTTTTTTTGGAGTCTGAATTTTTTATTGTTTCAAAGTATTCTCAAGTAGAGCACATAGGATTTTTAGAGTTGTGAAATTACACCATGATACTACAATTGATATATGCTACTGTATATTTGCTCACATACAATGTGTAACACCAAGAATGAGCTGTAAGGTAAATTATGAACACTGATCCAATGTCCACACATTCAGACATTCACATACTCATGATGTATATAGCACTATAACAGATGTTGTGAGGATATGCATGTGATGAGCTAGAAATCTAGAAGTCTGTTGTGATCCTGGAACTGTTCTACACAGTCATCTGTTTTGAAAGACTTCCCAAGGTTAGTACACCTTTAGTGCCATCCTTCTCTGCCCTGAAGGAGGAAGGAGAACATTCAACTATACATTTCCCAGATGATTCTTATCTACTGGTTTGAGCCATCTTCTTATAAACTATTAGTTTCATTTTGGATTTATTTCTGAATTCTTCTATAGCAATCCTATTCAAATCATTAAATACTCATTGGAAAAAGAATCACACTATACTCCTCTGGTAGTTTTCATAAGTCTTTTCATTGTTTAAATTTTGAACAAAATGTGTAAAAAAAAAAAAAAAACTGTGATATTTAAAAAAAAACCTGAGGAATCTTTAACAAGTAAACTTATAAGATTTAATAGGTAAACTTATAAGTGTTATGCAGTTCCAATTAACCAAGAATGCATTTTTAAATTTTTCTAAAATCTTCCTAGTCCTTCTATATTTTAAGGTCTTCTTTACGTTTAGCATTTAAATATATTCTTTGACATTTCATATCCTTAGTTATTTGTATACACTAAATTTCTTCTGTTACACTTTCTAATTGGTTACTGTTTGTATAGCTCAAAAGTTACTGATATGTAATTAATTTTAAAACTAGCATTCTTAATAATTTTTGTCTTTTATGATAAATTTCACTGGGTTTTCCAAGTTTACAGCAATCTACAAGTAATGCCTTTTGTCTTTCCCTTCCAATTTTTAAAATATATTTCTTGTTCTTATGATGGTTAGCTCTTTGATAACTCGATACTATTGATCACCATTTCTACTCCAGCCAATTTCACAAGAATCTTCGGTTGTAGACCCATGAATTCATTCATAGAGGGATGGATCTCTGTGTTGACAGAAGTTAATTTGATTAAGATTATTACAGAGCCTGTAAAGATCTTTGTATCAAAGTGCCTAAAATAAACTTGCTCCTGAATCCAGTTTAAGGATATTAAATGGCTAGCTAACTCAAGACTAAAATATTTCCTTTGACTGTTAGAGATTCAGTACTCTAAAGAGCTCCTAAGTTTACTATGGGTTGAATGTAAATTCAGCTTTGATATCCAACCACACCTCTTAACTCAGTCTGAAAAGATAGCGAAGCAGTGCAGTGTAATGTGGCTTAGGAGTGGCCTCAGTTGGGGACCCACAGGCTTCTTTCAGACAGAAGAGTGCTATAACTGACTAAATGCTAAGGGTTCTTAAGGTTTGCTTAAGGAAAAACATCTCTAGCTTTACAACATACTGTTACTTTGCCACAGCACCCTACGCTGTCTTAAAACTCACTACATAGCTCAGGCACCCAATTTGTAAACCTCCTGTTTCAGTCTCCCAAGTTCTGAAATTACAGATATACACTACCTTGCCAAGCACAAAATAATCTCATTACCCAACTATTATTAAGTCAGACTCTCATATTATTGCATTTTTCATTTAACATTTTCAAAGTACTTTCAAATAGGTGAGGCAAAGATGTTTAGGTTAGGAAAACTGCTCTATATGACACTATAATGGGATGAATGTGTATAGCAGTGAACCTTAATATACAACCCATAAATACCACATCAAGACGACCTGAATATAAATTTGTTATAGATGCCCATTATACAGCCTTACTCTACACGTGGAATCAGGCTCTCCGGGTATGATACCCAGCAATCTGTTTTATGAAGTTTTTCAAAGTTTGTGATGAATAACCCTGTATGCATGTAAGAAAGGCTTAGTAAGAGCTCTTTAGAGTACTGAATCTCTAACTGTCAAAAGAAATCAAACTACATGGCACACTCTATCAAGCTGTGAAACACAGAACCCAGGTTAAGGAAGAGGGCTAGAATGACGGGCAAATGTGTTATTTATAAGCACATAAATATAAATAATAAGCTCAGTTGATACATCCTGACATTGTGTTCAATATGCCACTACTCTCAAAACCAATGATTAAATAGGATTTTAAATTTACATTCTCTTTCAATTTCTAAGTTGGAAGAAATATAAATCTTCCATTTTAGGATGTTTTCAATATGTAACTGGAACAAATTCAAAGAAAACTGGTTTGCTTTACCTCCCCAATGTTTTGACCTTGCTTAGAATGTCGTAAGTAGCCTGTGAACCTACTTCACATTTTACTCATCTAAAGCAAGGCTGGCACGCTTCACTCAAGGGTAGAAATGTTTCAGACATGACAGTTCAGTTGCTAATTTACTGCCCACTTCAGATTTGACTCGGAAGCTTAAGGAATGCTTCTTGAACAAGATTCTCTTTAGTTTTATAAAGAATTTGACTTTCTTCTTTTAGCACTGTCACTGAGTGAATCTCTGGGAAAGCAGAAAATGGGACTGGAGTAGGCCACTGATTTCCTAAGAACAGAGAAGTCTCTACCTAATCAACCCTTCTTCCTAGGCACACTCTTGAGGTGTTTGACCTCTACCTCTTGAAGTCATATAGGTTCAAACACACCAGGAAGGTCTATATTAAAACCCAACTTGAACAATATGTTGCATCTGGAGGATTCACTTTGAGACCTGGAGTGTAAGAAGTTGAACATGACTTCAAGAGGAAGAGGTTCAAACACACTAGCATAAAAGAGGGGGTGGGAAAAAAAGAGGGGTGAGGGTTGAAGATGGAGAAGAGAACAGAAAGGAAGTCGCCAGCCAGCTTCTTAGACCCTGACAGGTTCACTGCGCTTTGAGCTTCTATGGCCTAGAAGAGTCTGAGACACTGCAAGGGCTGGAAAAAAATAGGCTTTTTTTCCCTCAATAGAATTAAGCTCTGTGATATTAAGAGTAATTCAGATGGCCAGTCTTCAGCTTCCTTCAGGCTATGAAAGGTAAGATCTCCAAAGCCATCAATGCCTGTCTTCACCATGTCCAACCCTCCTTATAAGAGGCAAGTTAAAAGAAAAAGTCAACACACTGGAAAAGGGCAGTTTCTGGTACTTCCTCACCTTACCATATCCTATTTTGGGGGGCAAACTCTTCACTCTGTGAGTCTCTGGTATATTCCCATGAATAGAATCCTAACTCTTTTATGGAATAATAATGAGCACAGCATGGAAGACTACTGTCTTAAGTTGCCTTCAAGTACTTGTGCAAACAAGTACAATTCCTGCATACACACAATCATCTTCTCTCCTGATAAAATATACTGTAGGATACATGGGTTTTCTTCTCTAAGGTGTGCATGCATGTGCATGGACATTTTAATCAGTTTGACTACTGGTAGGTAACCTGGCAATTATAATGTGATGCTTATTACTCAGAAAATGGAAAACAATGTGACTACCTTCTCTATGTCCCTTCATAGCAAAACTCAGTGATGATTACATCAATTAAATATTGAATATTTATCCAGCATATATGGCCTGTTGGATAATGAAAGTTAAAGCTTAAGTAGTAGTATATTTTTAGAAAGATGATGCTAAACTTTTTTTTAAAAATCCCCATCTTTCAGTTTCTTGTGAGTTCCTAGGCTTCCTACTAGAAACAAAGAACTCAAATCATTGCTCTCTTGCCTCTTCTCAGAGCTTCTCAAAGTTTATGGCTTTGGGAATAATATCATGTCTCAAGTTTCAAATCCTGAAATATTTTTTATAATGTCACTATAAAATGGCACAAGAATCTTCTCAGTACCTGAGCAGTTTATGAAATATGTTTGATATTAAGTTCTATCTGAAAGCTCCAGAACAATATAGCACCTCTTCTATGATGACAGACGAATGAAAATACACCACACCTTTCCACTGAACAACCAAGATAAGGCTTCTCATTTGGCCATGAAGAGGAGCTCAGCATCATTTATTGAACCTTTTCCCTACCATGAACAACATTAAAAACGCTTCACTTATGAACTTAGCAAACAAGAAGTACGCTTCAACTGGAAATGCCACAGAGCACAACCATTATGCCCTAATTCAACTTTGCGTTATTCACTGCAACCTAAGGGGTAGCTTTTATATAGTACAAAATATGAAACTCTACATTTCTGAAAGGTCATGGAAACACAAGGAGATAAGAAAGTGAATTAGTGAAAAATGAATTCAGTGAAGATTTTTACATTAGAAGTCAGAGTTACTACAGTTCCTTACTAACAAGGTACCCTCGATCACTAGAAATGAAAAGCTAATGTTAAAATAACTGGCTACGTCTTTCATGTACCTGCTTAGATTTCTCCCTTCACGAAGCAGATAAAAGATTCTCCTTTCTCTCTGTGCTTATAATTTTCTGTTTGCCTTAAAGAAGTAATTTCTTGAAAATGTACATTCCTTGTTAATAAAAAGCCCAACGACTCAACTCCAAGAAAGTGGAATCTAAGAGCTGAAAAAGGTTTAGCTTGATATTAAATTATATTTTATTTCCATTAAAACAACTTTGAAATTCACTATAAATATTACAGTAAATCACTTCTTTGAAAAAAGAGATCACGAATGTGTTGCTTATAAAAATCAAATCCCATATACTGTAAAGGTTCTGTATATTTAAAAAAACAGAGAAAGACATTTCAAATAGAAAAGTAGCATAGTCTTTCTGAAGACTACATTAAAGCTCAAGACAAAAGAGAAGCAAAGGGAAGATGAAGTCCTAATGTTAATGCAAGGTAGGCAGAGAGCATGGAACAAATCAGACTAGAACTCTGAAGAACTCCAGGTCAAAAGGAGATAGAGTCAAAGACTATTTCTAAGTTAAAACTCCTCATGAAATAAATACAATTCTAAAACCCCACTATAATTAATACAAAATAGAAAGGTCTCCTGTACTTATTTAAAATATCCACTAACTTGAAATCAAGGAAATAGAAGTCATTTTATTGCCTAAAAATCTGCTCAAATACTAAAATAAAAAACCAAGCTTTCAAAGATATATGATAAACCTGAGTTAAAAAATGTTTAACTGTTCTAAATTAAACCACTTGTACAAATTCAAGAAACAAAATCAAATTTACTGAGACTGATGCTATATAAACTATGAAAACATTAAATTAATTGCTTAAAGTATTTTTCTTTGGTTTCATATTGAAACAATTAGCTAACAATTTACATCAATACTGTAAATCAGACAAAATTTATTTTATCATTGGAGTAACATATTTGGAAAAATCTATTTTAACAAGTCCATTTTAAAATAACTTAAATAAAAAGCATAAAGAAAAAATCTTAATATGCAGTTTGGTAAAGTTCAAGTCAGCCTTTGAACAACACGTTTACCTATCCAGTAAAGCTTGTGTTAATGCGATGTAAGAGTTTGGCAAATTCAACTTTAATGGAGCATAAAAGTGCTTTTGCTTGAAAGTGAGATCATTTTTAAAAATTCAAAGCATGATCACTTTCTCTTTTTTCATAGAACAATCTGATACAAGCAGCAAAGCTTAAATAAACTAGAAACATTTCAAATGGTCCATAAAGGATTAATAAGCACCACAGGAAGTCCTATAGGCTCAGCGTATACATTTTCCTTCCACCCCCCCTCCCAGATGGGCATGATATGAAATTCTAAACAGAAGTCAAGTTTCAAAGTCTCTAAATGTTAAAGGGCTGTTGTGTCGGGGTGAAAGGTCGAAACTAAGGACTCTCTAATTTGAAATGGATCAAATTCCAGTGACACTTGGGTAGAATCATGCAAACCTAGACATTCAATTAAAAAGGTCTTCTGGCTGATGGTAATAGCCAGTGGTCAGAAGCAAAACTCAGGCAAAAGGAGTAGCAGCAAGCTACAGGCCACTAATATAACAAGAACAAAATGACAGCTATTATTTTGGCAGAGATAATCTATGCTGAAACACAAAACACAAACGCACACAATTTCTTTCAATACAATTTTCTTGTCTTCCCACTGACTTCTATGATTACCACAGAAAGCAGGGTTCTAAACACATTTCTCAATTGAATCCTCAATCAATAATAGTAAAAAATTAAGATGGAAGGTATGGGGAATGCATTATGGCATTAGTAAATGCTTGCAAAATGTGCTGAACTTACCAATATTCAGAGAGCTTGGTAAGAAGAAACCTTAGATACCTAAAATGGATATTTTTGTCACCCCAAAGCTCAGTATCATTGCCTGTGACCATCAATCTGAAATTCTTTTCATTCTTAGGTTAGATGATCTTACTTCTTAATCTTTATATCTATTATTTGAGAATAAATATATCCCATAAAATTCAGTTTTAACAGAAGTGTAAACAACTTTATTTTCTATAAGATACAATGCCAGCTTTCCCTTACCTATAGACAAATTAACAACTCAGCACTAGGTTCAAAATAGAAGTCAGTAAGAATATGGATTTTTTAAAATACTCCTTACATTTTATATATACTCTAGAATATGCATTATTTGAAATTGGCATTTTATTAGTTCACTGACAGAAACAGATTATTCTTGCTTTGACAATGAGATTTACTTTTTTAAAATGAAATGTAAATAAGCAAGAAAAGTGATATTTAAAAACATCAATGAATACTAGAACTAGTACAAGAAAAAATATTTAAACAGATAAAAGAATTTGTTTCAAGGACTGTCTTGACGTCGGAACACAACTGTCAACTGCTGATGTTCTGATGTGCTAGCCCTCTCTGAGAACAGAGAAGGCCTTTACTAAAACTTTGGCTATTTTGTTGCTAATTCACACCATTTATAGCAAATGGGTAAAAGAAAAGCAGAATCAATTCAGACATCCACAGCCCCAAATTCATTCAACAATTGAAACCTCTTTTGTTCTTTTAACGTTCTATAAATGGATAGACCAAGATGCAAAACATCACTTCTTTATGGAACACGATTTAAAAAAAAACAAAACAACAACAAAAAAAACCCCAAACCATATATGGGCTTAGGCTTTGAATCAGAAAGGACCCAAATTACATTTCAGCTGTACAAATTATCCCTTCCAACATCACTGATTTTCTTCCTATAAGGTTCAAATTCCTTATTTCTGAAGCACCACCTTAAAGGGTATCACAAGAGTTAAATGGCACTGGGTACATAGAAGTATTAACAAAGTATTTGAATGATGGCTTAAAAATATTTACTTTTTTCTTCTGCCCTCTAGAATTCTTGGATGTTACAGTGAATAAATGATTTGCCAAATTAAAAAAAACATACTTTGATAGACTATATTAAAGAAATAGAGAAAAACATTATATAGTCGAACTTCTGAAGAAATTCAGGATACAAAGTAACATTCCATAGGTATGATGTCTATCAAAAGCTTCCTAGAGATTGGCCTGGAATCTACTATGTGGCCCAGCCTGGCTTTGAATCCATGTCAATCTTCCTGTCTCAGCCTTCTGAATGTAGGATTAGAGGTGTGGGCCACCACGGTGGGAAGGCCTTGGGGCCTTAAGGCTGAGGATAATTTAAAGAGAGTTGGCAAGCAGACAAGGATAATTCTGGCAGTCAAAAGAATATGAGGTCTGATGAAAGGAACAGTTATTTGACAGTGTTCCAAAGGAAAGCGTGTGTGGAGAACAGATGCTCAGAGTCATAATAAAAGACTTGTGCATACAGTTCTACGTAGATATAATTAAACTACCACAGCTCACAAGGATGCACAGTTTGTGTCATATTCTCAAAGTGCTATATCAACAGGGATAAGATGCTACCTAGGAATCTAAGGTCAAAGACTATGCAAGTCAGTTTAATTTATATCCAGCATATTCTAACCCACAACAGGCAACCATAACTGAAATAAAATCCTGGAAAAAAAAATTGACGTGTGCTACCTTTGTTTAAAAGCATAAAGGAAAAATACACAAATGTAACAGTGAACACAGGTGTGCAGCAGGAATTGAAGCCTAGAACAGAGAGAATGTGTTTAGATTAGCCATAGAGGAAAACTTCTGAATGTGGAAGATGAAGACAGCCCAGCGAGAGATTGCCAGCAGTACCATTAATGCAAAATATTCAAAGATTTCCAAAGCACACTGGCAGCAAGATAGGTTTCTCTAGATACAGTGTTTTCGCATGGGTGACCTACAGATGACATGTTAGTTCTACAATTTATGACTTTTGGATTAAAGCTGGGAAGAGGGTGTCCTTCGAGACGCAGAGAGCCCTCAATAGCACAGCTACAAACTGAACGGTGATCAAGAGTTACTAAACTAAGAAAAACCTCTGCAAATACTCCCTCAATTATTTCGCCCTTTGGACATTTTGATGAGAAACTACTCATCGATATTATTCTTTTCCAACATTCATTTTATAGAATATCAAGATACAATCAAATGTTGACTTACTCTGGTAAATAGCAAGGGGGGCTGCTTTGATTTCCTTTCTTTCTAAGCACCTTGGTTTTGTGTTTTAGAATGCTGGCTAGGTTTTGAAAAGAGGATGTAGGATGGGAGGGGTGCTCTTCCCTTCAGTGGAGACAAAAGATAGCAGCTACTTCATTCTTCTGTGGGAGTATCTTACCTCCCTTAACTCTCTCACCGGCACATTAAACTGGGATTTTCAATAGAGGTCTGAAAAATGGATTACATTTTACCTGTTATTTCAAAAAGAATTAGTAAGCAATTAGAGGGAAAGGAGAAACGTAGGGCAAAAATGTTTCTGTTTTTTCAAACTGGCTAACATTTTGAGAGTTTAAAATGACTAGAAAGGCGAACTGTTAGGTATTCAGAAGGAAAATGTGAATGTTTTCCCAAAGGCATTATTAACAATTAATAATCATTACACTGGTGCCTTGTTTACCTGACCTTGTGTAAATTCAGCAGCCTGGTAATTAGACCCAGATTTTGCACATTTGTATATTTCCATGCATAGATTTGACTCATTCATTCATCCATTAAAATTTGCTTGACAGACGTAGATGAATAATCAAGCTACAATTTGTATTTACTGGATTATAGAAAATTGCCCAAACTGTTAAGTTCAAGGAAAGCACATTCTTGCCTCTCTCTTATGACTGATGTAAAAGCAATTACATATCAGAGGATTGCCCCAAAGCTCTCAGAAGTGGCACTGCTGTTGCAATCTGGGGTTTTTAACATTTTTTCCCTAAATGTAGAGACTGTTTAAAGATTAACTCTAACAGAGGGAAGAGGAAGGAAGTAACCCTATGCACATGTAAGTTTCTCATTTAACTCACTTCACTGCTGTTTTATAGTAAAAGTCCTGACAACATTCAGAATGAGCAGTAATGTGTCCTAAAAGGACAAAGGCAAAGCTAGTGAAAGGTCCGAACAGAAAGAAGGCAATGCCTGGAGAGTTTCCCAACACTCTTTCCCAACTCTCCCTGGCAAAGTGTAACAACCTGACCAGCCGTCTTCCTAACTTGATCAATGAGAAATAAAGTTACGCTGATTAATGTATTTTCATTTAAAGGAGAACAAGTATCTCAAAAAGTCTCATGTTCAGTATCAGCCAAACAACTGCCATCCATGTGTAACTACATTTTACTGGACTGTATTTACTTGCTTTCAGTCACTAACCATAGCTAAAATGTTTTCTAGCCCATGGTACAGCAGAAGATAGATACAACAGATCTTTCTCTTCAACAACTGCTTATTTTGATTATCTCCTTTAGAAGAAAAGTAATTATTCCTGACTTAAAAAAAAAAGTGTACAGCACCTAACAATAATAGACTGTTTTAAAGCTCATAGATCTTAGTCCAAATTTTAAATAACATACACACATACATACATATATGTAAATATGTTTTACATGGTCTTTCTTAGGGAAAGTTGGCTACACAATTTCTTAAAAGCCCACAAAGATTGCTTAGATCTATTTTACAAATATATTAACATTTATAAAATTCAAAATTTGGCTTCAAGCATATTCTTTACTAGATAGGCAATTAAATAAAATAGGTGCCATATATATATGCTCAAAAAGGAGAAAAAGTCCCCAAACTTCCAAAATATGCACCTGGCTAATTTTAACTTTACTAAATTCTAACTTGTCCCCCAAATATCCCATCTTTTTTGGCTATAAAACAAATGCCAAGTCATGATGTATATCAGACATTAACATCTGTGAGGATGGCCTGAAAACATCTGATAGATTATCAAGGAACCAAATTAAACTTTGGTTTTCAAAATGAATTGCTCTTTACAGTCCATGTGTTTGCAAATATAGAAACAGAAATTCAGATGCTTTTAGTGAAAGCAAAGCCATAAAACTAAGTGTCTGCCGAGTCACTGTCCTTGAGGTTTAGGCACTTTAACAGGCATTTAATTCAAAAGAAAAAGCTTTCCCTAGTATGTGAATTAGTGTATCTGTCTGCTAGTCTTTGGGTAAGAAGTCATGTCCTAAACATTGTACTTCACTCCACCTGATAAAAGGAGGACAGTACGGCTGTTTTACCAACTAAAGTGATGGTCCAACCAAAACCATCATCCAAACTCATGTCCTTCGCTCTAGCCTTCCTGTAGTTGCTTCTATTGGCAACTTCAAAACAGAAATGAGACTCTGCACCACAATAGTGCCAACATATTTAACCTGGTAAATGGGAAAACAGTCATTTTAAAGGTGAAGCCAGGTTCCTTGAAATCAAAGCTGCACAAGTCTTATAGGGAGCCCTTAGCTGTTGAACTAGATCTTCTACCAGTCCATTAGGTGCACTGCAGTCACTAGTTAGGAAGAGAAGAGGTTCTAAATGCTACAAAAACTGGATGAGATAAACTTTCCCAAGGATTCTTTTATAAGTCTGAATTTCACATTCTATCATAAGCCACTTTGGTACATATACTGATTTCTTTTTACCTGTTACCAGTTCCACTGAGTATATGATCAATAAACATAACAATTGATGGGAGGAAAACCTAACCTTTTTTTTTCTAGAAGAGAGCACTCTGTGCATGCCAAGGCTAGGGAAGAGAACACACAAAAACAGACAAACATACCTACAGATAGCATGATGCTAAGGCTCTCAAAATATTCTAGCTATTTAGATGTGATTCCAACAAGAAAAAGATACAGCTGCCAACTAAGAGAAACTACATAAAGAGGACTCTGAAAAACCTTTGCTGTTAAGAAGTTACATTCCTACTCACTGCTCAGGTTATACAAAGCATCCTACTAAATAAAAGGAAAGATCAGCATCTCTTCCAAGTAGCAAGCAAGAAACACAATCTAAAAATCGAAAGTGAGGGAGAAGAAAAAGAGAAAAGAAAGCAAAAGGAGATGCTGCCACCACCACTGCCACCACCTCAGCTGTGCCAGAGCCATGAGGAGACCTCCCTCCTTGCTGGCTGTTGCTGCATCCTCGGGTTTGTTCCAACAATTTGTTAAAACATGGTGTATTACTACTAAGTTCTGGGAATGCAGAGACATGCCTCACCTAAGGACACTAAAAATCATATTGGAAACAGGAATTTAAATGGCAACTGGACAAAAATCTTGAAAATAAAGAATAGCAGAAATTAAAACAAATAGCTGAGACATACACAGTGTTATAGGACAAAAGCGGGACATCTATGACAAGTACAGCAAAGAGATTAAATGGTGCTGGAGGAGGAGGTGGAAGTCATTTTGACAGTCCATTTGAGTTTGGCTTCACATTCCGGAGCCCAGATGATGTCTTCAGGGAATTTTTTGGTGGAAATTTTCATGACTTCATTGAAGGCCCATTTGATGACTTTTTTGGGAATCGAAGGTGTCCCTGAGGAACTAGAAGCTAAGGTGCTCTCTTAGTTTTTCTCTCTCTTCAGTGGATTTCCTGCTTTTGATAGAGGCTTCATTTCATTCAGGTCACTAGGTCATGGGAGTCTCACGTCATTTTCTTCAGTGTCATTTGGCAAGAGTGGAAGGGCAACTTTAAATCACTATCAACTTCAACTAAGATAGTCAATGGCAAAGAAAATCACTACAAAGAGACTTGTGGAGAACATTCAAGAAAGAGTAGAAGTTTAAGATGGACTGTTGAAGTCCTTGATGATAAATGGTAAGGAGCACCTGCTATACTTGGATAACAAGTAATTCAATGCATGCATTTTACAGAAATGCTAAACCGTAACAAGCACCATTTGATGAATAAGAGGAACTTTTTTTGAAGATCTCAAATGAACTCGACTTTCTGTATAACTGTACCTAATCTAAAGTATTTCTAAAACAGCTCATTGGAGCCCCCGTTTGTCATAGACTTTTGAGTTTCTTCTTGGAACCACAAAATAAGACCGTATTTTTGTCTGTATGCACTTTGCTTTAAACAAAACAAAACGTAATCTGAGGTGAGCCCTGTGACTCTTGATTAGTGCTAGGACAAGATTATTTTTTAACACCAGCATGGATCTGCTTCAACTTGTGTTAAAATGTGAGTAGTGTCAACCTGTGATGTTAACATTGCCAGATGAATCTTCTACAGAAATATTTCTATTTTATTTTCAGTATTTAGTAAGAAAAGCAATTACTGTGTGAATGGTAATACACTTCTGGTTTAGTGTAAATTAAGGATGTTTCCTGGTTGTACATGGATGCCGGCAACCTTATCACTTTTACTATTGTTTAAGTATATAATGTTAAGCTTATGTTTAAAAAAAGCTGGTAACTTGGATTTTTAAAAAAAAAAAGAAAGAAAGAAAAGAAATGCGAATGTGTTTGATGCATTCTGTCATGGGAAAAATGAAGGTGAAAATAAAATATGCACTATATATATGTGCAATGGAGATTCCTTAAGTGACTGATATTGAAAAATAGCGAAAGAGATTAAAGATGACATCCTAGGACAAATACACTGTCTAGTGGCTGTAGAGCTGCTAATTAGAATTATTTCCCCCCACTGAATATAAAGGCTACATCCACAGATTTCGTTAAATTACCAAAAATTAATCCCTTGCTCAAGTACATAAGTCATGTGTCTTCCACATCCCTGATACTATACTTTTTAGTTAACGTGAAGCTAAACACAACACTATGTGGTTTACTCAGCCTTTAAGTAGAAGAGACAGGAACCTGGTAGTAGAAGCCGTAACAGACGTGTGTGATAGCTTAGGAGAGTGTAACAGAGGTGATGGAACATATTTTGCCTGAGCTTTCTGAGGAAAGCTTTCCAGAAGAGCCACTGAAGAGGGAAAGAGGATTTTCCCAAGTAGGCATTGATGTGGTGAGGGGTGTGCTTTTAGGCACAAAAGATACAGGTGAAGCTGTAGTAATGTATGTATGATTTGTCAGAAACAAACTTTCTTACAGTAGAGAGGAGATGGTGTAAATGGAAAGGTAGAGAAGTTGGCTCATGGTCTAATGTAATGCTATAGAATTTAAATCTTAGTTTATAAGAAATGAGAAAGTACAGGCGGCATTTAAAGCAAGAAACAGTAAGGGAGATGGACCAATGGGAGGACCGAACCCTGACAGGCCATGAGTCAAACTGAAACTCGAGAAATTGAGAGAAAAATATGTAACAAAACCATAACATAACATCATTAACTCTCCATGTGAAAATCTATTATCCCAAGGTGGAACATACTGGATGATATTAGTATGCCTATCTTACAAGCATCTTGTAATTAGGAAGTGCATAAAATATTCTGAAAACCGTTTTCATATGTAGTATGCGATATACAGTCTTTATGAACATAGTGGAATATCCCCTCTTCTTAAAATCATTTTTCTCTTGCTCAAAGATAGCCACAGGAGGAAACACTAACAACAACTTTTAGGCAGGAGGATCCAGACAGCCTTTCACAAATCCTGCTAGCCCATAGAAATAGATTTATAAGATTTTCAAAGTCATCATAGGAACGCCGAAGGAAATCAGAACATTTCAAAAGATGTGAAGTCATATATTTTCATTCAAGTTCCTATATACTGAAGAAGTTTCAAAGCTTTATTGCTATTATGTGATTCCTAAGAGAAAACAGTGAAATATACAAAATCCAGTCTCCAAACTGTCCTTTATATATACAAATACTCCTCGCTTAGATTTATAAATCATATAAAAGAGACAAGATTGAGAAATGTTAACTACCTGATATTTGTAACGTGTCAGCAATATACTAGAAGACGAATAAGGATGGTAAAGTCCCATTGAAAATGTGTAACTGGAATTTTGCTTTTATATAACTATTTCTGGATACAGAAAAACCTTATTCTAAAAATTCTCTTTTAGCTTGTGTGAAAACTAATATATCTTTTAATATTCTCATATATAACTCATAAAATCACATTAAAATAGTCAATGATTATTTTACATTAGATTAGAATTCCCCAACAAGTGTTCTTTTGTAGGGTTTAATAATCACGTGGGAGAATTTACCCCATAAGTTCTAGTAACATTCCAGATAAAGCTATATTATCAAATACTCTAAAAATAAAATAAAAAGAAACAAATCACCTGCTCAGGTGATTCAACATGCAGCCATGGTCAAGAAAGGTCATCTTTGTCTGGAAAACAGACAAGCAAACAAATGATATATAAAAGAAATGCTAAGGTGACCAGGTGTGGCGGAGCTTCACTTAAATCCTAGCACTTGGGAGACAAGTGGAACTCTGAGAGTTTGGAAAGATAGCTTGGTCTTCATAGTGAAAACCAAGCCAACCAGAGCTACAGAATGATATCGTGCCTCAAAAAACAAAAAAAAAAAAAAACATAGGGTGAAGGAAGATTCTATATGTAGTGCTCTTAAAAATGTTTCATGACTTCATCATCACTAACATCAGAGAAGCCATCTGAAGAAAACCAAGGAAGACAGCACTCACTGGCTAGCTGGCTGATCACTATAACCATCAGTTACTGGTTTCCATCAACAATACATAAAGTTTCCTGTTGTCTTTTGTCCATGCCTACAGATAATTTATTTTGTATTTTGAATAAAGACATTTGTACATTCCTGAAAAAAAAAGTTCCATGATTAAGACTGAGAAGCCATCTACAGCACGAATGATTTATCTCACCTGAGAAGAAGTAGGCAAAGGAGGATGGATATAATCAAAACCCACTGCACAACATTCTCAAAGAGGCAAGGTTTAAATCGTCTATTATGTCATACTATAGTCCTTTGGTCTTCCATACATTTTTTGAAAACTGAAATGACTGGGCATCATCAAGACCTAGAACTCAATCAAGCACTTAATCTCTTTACCAATCAGCAATATGAAAATTCACCATTTTATGATTCTTTTTAAGGAACTTTATTATTTTAATTAATATAATACATGTCTATTGTAAAATATTTAAATAGGAAAAATCAGCGTGAAAATTTAAATAATCTACAACTTTCATCATATGGGTGTAATTTTTGTTAACTGCTAAATATTTTTTAGAACCTAAGTAATAAATTCACATAAATGTATGAACTTTTTTTTTTAATATTTTTTTATTTTTATTTTTGGATACTTTATTTACATTTTCAATGCTTCCCCCTTTCCAGGTCTCCTCCTTGGAAACCCCCCTTCCCTTCCCCTCCTCCGCCTCTATGACAGTATTCCACCTCCCACCCACTCCCATATTCCCACCTTGACATTCCCCTTTACTGGGGCCTCTAACACCCTCAGGCCCAAGGGCCTCTCCTCCCCCTGATGGCTAACAACGCCTTCCTCTGCCACATATGTGGTCCAAACCATGGGTCCCTTGATGTGTATTCTTTGGTTAGTGGTTCAAACTCCAGGACGACAGGGGGGTGGGGGTGGGGGGTCAGGGCAGTTGACACTGTTGCTCCCTCCATGGGGCTGCAAACTCCCTCAGCTCCTTCAGTCCCTTCTCCAACTCTTCCATCTGGGACCTCACTCGCAGTCCAGCAGTTACTGTAAAGTGAAACTTGGGTATTCCAAATGTTTCGGCTAATATCCACTTATCAGTGAGTACATACCATGTTCCTTCTTTTGTGACTGAGTTACCTCGCTCAGGATGACATTTTCAAGTTCCATCCATTTGTCTGCAAATTTCATGAAGTCATTGTTTTTAATAGCTGAGAAGTACTCCATTGTGTAAATGTACCACATTTTCTGTATCCATTCCTCTGATGAGGGACATCT
>CM052722.1:41757731-41898746 GCA_028551405.1 Uromys caudimaculatus
AGGGAAAAAGGTCTAGAAATAGTCCCATCCTAGTCTGCACAAAAGATTATTGACAAGGACACAGAAGCAATTCAATTCAATAGAGGACAATCTTACAAGTAAGCAGTTGGTCCTAAGCCTCATATAAAAACTCTAGTTCAAGACAGATGGTTTATCTAGATTGTGTGTGTGTATGTATAAATACACACATATCCCTTCGGCTTTCAAGTAAAAGTACAGTGTAGAAAACAAAAATACTGATTTATTCATAACTTAAAAGTTTTCCTCTGTGAAATATTACTTTAAGCTACCAAAACAAAGCACCAGTGAGATGGCTCATCAGGTAAAGCATTTGCTGCCCAACAAAGCAACTCTAACCTTGAATTAGAGTCCCAGAACCCACGTAAAGGTAAAAGAGAACACTTACTCCAGAGAGTTCTCTTGGGATCTCCATGCACAGCATGCGCTTCTATCCAGACAATAATAATGATTGAAATTTTGTTTTTTCAGACAGGGCTTCACTGTGTAGCCCTGGCTGTCCTGAAACTCACTATGTAGACCAGGCTATCCTCAAACTCACAGAGAACCCCCTGCATCTGCTGCCCAAGTGCTGGTATTAAAGGAATGTACTACTATGCCTAGGTAAAAATATTTTCACAGAGACCAATGCAAGCTACAGACTTGGATTAAAACGCTTATAAATCACATATCCAACAAAGAACTTACATTTAGAATATATGAAAAACTCTCAAAACCCAACAATAAAAAGCAAGCAATCCAAATAAAAAACGAGTTAAAAATATTTGATACAGTACACCAGAAAGACAGTACACCATTTGAATGTTTGATCCCTAGTTAGTATAACAGTTTGGAAAGAATTAGGAGATACGGCCTTGTTGGAGGAGGTAGGTCACTAAGGGTGGACTTTGAGGTTTCAAACACCCAAAACATTTGTAATTAGTTCTCTGTCCGCCTCATACTTGTGAATTAGATATAAACTCTCAGCTATCGTCCCAATGTCATGCAATGCCTGCCTGCTGCCATGTTCCCAACTATGATGGTCATGGACTCTACCCCTCTGGAACCATGAGCTGTCTTTTTTTTTTTTTTTTTTTTTTTTGATATTTTATTTACATTTCCAATGTTTCCCCCTTTCTAGGTCTCCTCTTTGGAAGCCACCTGTCCTCTCCCCCTCCCCCGCCTCTATGAGGGAATTCCACCTCCCACCAACCTGCACACCCACTCCCTTATTCCCACCTTCACATTCCCCTTTACTGGGGCCTCTCCTCCCCCTGATGGCCAACAAGGCCCTCCTCTGCCACATATGTGGTCCGAACCATGGGTCCCTCCATGTATATTCTTTGGTTGGTGGTCCAGCCTCCAGGAAGACCGGGGGGGGGGGGTGTTTCAGGCCAGTTGACACTGTTTCTCCCTCCATAGGGCTGCAGACTCCCTCAGCTCCTTTAGTCCCTTCTCCAACTCCTCCATCTGGGACCTCACTCTCAGTCCAGCACTTACTGTAAAGTGAAACTTGGGTATTCCAACATTTCAGCTAATATCCACTTATCAGTGAGTACATAACATGAGCTGTCTTTTATAGTGCCTTTGTCATCATGCTTTGTTATGGCAATAGCAAAGTAACTGGGACAGCAAGTAAATGCATGAAAAGACTTCAATATCACTAGGCATCAGAGAAATTAATATTAAAGTCACAAAGACATGTCACTTCATGCCCATAGTTCAAATTAAGAAAAAACACCAAGTACCAACAAGGATGAAAAATAAATGGAAGTCTTACATAGTGCTAATAGGAATGTAAAATGATATCATCGTTTTGAAAAATTGGTAATGCTTAAAAGTTTCAAACATACAATTACTCTATGGGCCACCAATATTGTTCCTGGATACTTATTCTAGAGAAATGGGAGTATGTTCATCCAAAATCTGTATACAAATGTTTACAGCACCTGATTCCATAATTGTCCCCAACTGGAAACAATACAAATCATACTTAAATGGCTCAAACGAACACACACACACACACACACACACACACACACACACACACACACACACACACACACAATATGGTGTAATATTCAGCAATAAAAGAAAAGGCCTCTATGACAAGACAGTCTCAAAGGCTACATACTGTATGGATACATTTAACATTCCTGAAAAGACAAATCTATAGTGACCAGACCAAATATAGGAGATGGTCAGACAGTGAGATGGAACTGTTTTGTGATGGAACTGTTTTGTATTTTGATTAATGGTGGTAGGTATAGAAATCCATCTATACATTTACTATGATTTGCAGAAGCACAAACTGCTACAGATGTGGGTAGGCTACAATGGATGTACACCTAAGTAAGAGAAAGTTATCCTTCTTCATGATTTAAGACCTCGAGGTAATTTCTGATTAACACAATCAATGACTG
The DNA here is from genome assembly GCA_028551405.1 of Uromys caudimaculatus. Taxonomy (NCBI): domain Eukaryota; kingdom Metazoa; phylum Chordata; class Mammalia; order Rodentia; family Muridae; genus Uromys; species Uromys caudimaculatus. The sequence continues at coordinate 41,760,152 of CM052722.1, forward strand.
TTATAATGATGGCTTAGATAAACTTTTGAGGTTTTCTCTATCCTTATGAGCCAATGAAAGGAAGTAATGAGTTGGAGAAAAGAGTTAGTTTTCTTTCCCAAATTGAGCTATAAAATCTATGGGCCCCAATGCAAATATTGAGGGTTTTTCCACAATATTCTTTGGGGGAATTGTCCTGATAATTTCATTTTATATTCAAATCAATTGTCACTTTGCAAAGTAAGGAAGCTACTAATTTTTTATATACACAGCTCTGAAACTGGCAATCTATTTAGTAGCAAATAAGATACCCCCTCCCAAATAAGGACTCTCATTCTCTACTGTGACTACTGGTAGTAGTAGTTACATGATTTTATGCATTTGTCAATACACAATACAATATGCTACAGTGCATTTTACAATGAAATTTGCTAAAGTAAAGTTTATTGTAAATGATAAAATATATATTAAAAACATAGCCAAAATCCCCTTTTAAAATATAATATACATTTATTATAGCACTAACACAAAAATAAATAAGAAAATTAAAATAGCCCATATACTTACCAATGAAGACAATCATTAATGTCCTGATGTTTTTCTACTTATTTTTTCAGACACATATCTATATATATATAGGTACATCATATTTTTTATCACATAGTTGAATCAACTTTTATACAATAATTTGTTTCCTTCTTTTCCCCATTAACATTTCCTACATCTTTAACAAAACATTGTTTCAGGTCACTGCACGTTATACTATTCCGGTGATATGCCTTAATTTAGCAGTAATTCATTCTAAGATATGTAAGCTACATCCATTTTGCACTATTATAAGCAATGACTCATCAATATATTCTTGCATACAAAGTTTATTTTTTCCATTTTTCTAATTTCCTGTATGGAGTTGGGCATATGTTCATGTCTGTGTATGGGCGTACACTTGCGCGCACGCACGGAAACTGGAGGAGGAGGTTGGCGGTCCTGTTCTGTCACTTCTTGCCTGATTCCTTTGACCCAGGGTCTCTCACTAAGCCTAGAGCCACGCTGGGCAGGCAGGGAGTCTTAGTGATCCTCTGCCTCGTGTGGTTATGGATATGTGGGTATGCATGTGACTTTATACTGGTTCTGGAAATTTGACTTCAGGCCCTCATGCTTGCACAATAAGTGTTCTTAACCCACTGGAGCCATAGCCACAGTCCCAGAGAACATTTTTAGGACAAATTGCTAGAGCACTGGTAAAGCTCTTAAACCCACAACTAAAAACCCAGTTTTGAAAACTGGTCTTTTTCATTGGGTTTGCAATTGTACTGATGGTGCAAAATTGGATGTATACAATAAAATGCCTGGTATGTGGGCATTAAGAAAGGCAGTGGCTAAAAATTATATTATCACCACACACTCACAATACCTGGTGCATAAGTAAGCCAGGTTCGTTTAGCAATACCATACGCTCAGAGAGCAGAATCTTAGTAAATAGCTCAACTCTCCGTTTGTATCCTTTTTATTATCATATGCAAAGATATAGTAGTTGTCTCCAGGGGAAACACTTGTACAACTTTCTGAGTTGGGAACTGAGCTAACTATTTTCTTCAGAGAAATCCATTTTTACCTGAAAGAGTAACTGATAGACAAACTATGGTTATTCAGACCTAAGTACCTAGCAGACATTTCCTCAAAAATGAACCAACTGAGCCTGTCACTTCAAGAAAAAACAACTGACAGTATTTGTTACCAATGATAAAATCCCAGTGTTCAATGCATTTTCATTGGAATATTAATATAGTACCCCAATATTTAAAAGCTTTTATAATGAGGGTGATCTAAAACTCTGATTTTCAAAAACTGCAAACTAACATTTGGAAAACAATTATAAGCCACCTAATCAATATTTTCTAAATAATCATTCCATGTTACAAGATTGTGCATAGATAAATGATCTACTCAAGGTTTAAGACAGAGTAACATATTTAAATCTATTATAACACAAGAAGATGAAAGACATGATTTAATAGTCAATGCTGTAAGTAACCATTAAGAAACTACCTTGGCCAAGGAGCTAGCTCAGTCACTTAAGTGTTAACTGTGGAAGTAAAAGTACACAAGTTTGATCCCCAGCACCCATGGAAAAAAGCTGAGCAGAGTGGCATGTGTCCCTGTAACCCTAGCAGTGGGGAGGTGAACATAGAAGGATCCCTGGGGCTTGCTGGCCAGTCCATTCTAGCTAAATCAGTGAGTTCCAGGTCCACGGAAAGACCCTGTTCTCCAGAAAATAAGGTAAAGATGCTAATGACAAAAATCAACCCACCACTGACTTCTGGCCTACACATGCATTGGCACACACGTGCGTGTGCACCCATGTATAAAAGTACACATCTATATGAACACATACACGTTCCCACCCCCAAACACCTAAAAACAACTACTTTGGAATAAGATTTGGTGTAGTGACCAAAAAAAAAAAAAAAAAAAAAAAAAAAAAATGATGTCAGTAGTTAACAGAGAGGGTTAGTAAAACGTGCTTCTTCTTTCCCGGACAACATTCCTGTGTGAAACAAAATTTTCTTGGCAAACCAATATATGAGATACTGAAGATCTGAGAATTCAGCTTCTAAGACAGGTAAGAAATCAATTTTTAAAATATATAAAACAATACTGTCTATATTAGATTATTTATGATGTTATTTTTTCAGAAAATGGGCTCTTTTTGAAAAATGGTTCCATTATATAGCACTGGCTGACCTGGAACTTACAATATAGATACCAGACTTGGCTTAATCTCACAGGTATACTCCTGCCTCTGCCTCCCACGTGCTAGGATTAAAACCAAATGCTACCAACATCCAGCACTTAAAAATTATTATACTTTTATTTAATATACTTGTTACTCATAAATAGATTCATACTTTAGTACCTTAGTTTTAATTTTTAAAAATATGAAATCATATTTAAAAACTCATTGGCATCTTTAGTATTTTAAGAATCTACTGAGGTCTAAAAGATGAAAAAGTTTGAGAATTACTGAGCTACACTACAAAAAAAAGTTTTATTAGAAAGTCTTCATTGGGTCTTTCTAAAGCAGTGCTTCTCAAGCTTCCTAATGCTGAGACCCTTTAATACAGTTCCTCATATTGCTACTGTTATGAATTGCAATGTTAATGTCTGTGACAATCCCTGTGAAGGGCACTCCGACCCCCAGGTTGAGAACTGCTGTTCTAACAGATCTGGAACATCACTACATCACTAAATGGAAAGCTGGAGTTGAAGTTCTCAACTGTGGTCTGCGTGGTCTCTAAATCCTCAAGAATACACATAGACATAAATCCTGAGCAGTCTCAGTTTTAGTTTAGACTGTAGCCCTATTAGCCATGGATCTTGAGAGTTAGCTAGCAAATCATCCAGGATTTCAGCAGCACCTGAAAAACATCATTCCTCTAACAGCCAAGAACCCTGGAGCACCTATATTGCCCGAAGGAGAAGCCCTTTCAACAAACAAGACACACCACTCATTTGAAAAATGACACTACAGCACAAAGTAAAAGCCACAGAAAATTCCAAAAATGACACTACAGCACAAAGTAAAAGCCACAGAAAATTCCAAAGGTGCTAATCAAATCAGACAAGTTTTAAACCAAGAGTACAAGTTATACACTGCTTTACAAAATGTTATGTTGGTAGTATGGATGTTGGTAAGGGTGTACGGTAAAGCCATCCCTTGCTAAGCTTAAAGCAAACCAATACTTATCCATTAATAAATAAGCACACTCAATTTCCATCTCATATATATATATATGTATGTGTATATCTATAAAGCATATATATGTATATATAAAGCATACATATGTATATCTATAAAGCATATATATATATATATATATATCTTTGAGAATTTTTCTATAGTGCCTTGGTAAAGCAATAAATTAATTCTCTCCGAAACAGACATGAGATTATTCCATTTAATGCAAGACTAGGCTAGATAGTATCATCTGGAAATTCCTATCAGCAACTATCTGTAAAGGTATGATTTCACCTGTGACCCATAATGTACACACAGTAAACTGACTATGAGAGACAGCCATTGCACAGGGTGCTCGCTTCCCATTTTGTTGACATGCACGGCAGAGAACTGATAGTTCCACTTTGCTCCTTGAAGTCAAAGAGATCAGTGGTGTGAAAATCTCACTTTTGAAAGGTTAAATGAAATCTGTTCTGGTTCAATTTCTTATTTTACTACAAGATAGTAGCTATAGGTGACTGGAGTTAGACTCTAAGTTGAGTTTTCCCTAAATAGACAAGGTTAGAGAAATCAACCTGAAGAAAGGAATTCTACTGTTTTGCCACATCAGTTTTCTGGGTTTCCCTGATTGTTGTCAAATATTTGTCAAGTTCTATGGCAGTTCCTCAGCATTTCAAAAATCCCCCAATTTTCCCTACAGAGGTAAACTGTATCAGGTGTTGCTGAAAGTCGAGGTTCAACACAAGTAGACCAGCCCACTGCTGGGTGGCCATAATCAGAACTGACAGTTTTTAATGTTTATTCTGTGTTTGAACCCCTCCACATGTGGTGTGAATCTATTAGTTCCACAGGATCGTGTTCCAGTTTTGAGCCTACCAAAAGGAACTGATGCCATCACGTTATGATTAAATGAAATCAAAACTACAGAAACTACAAATAAATGTTGATTATTTTCTAAAAAGTCAAGTGGCAAGTTGTATCTAACGTATACTCCTTTGCAGTAGCAAACATTATCCTAGGATTAATTTCTTGTATAGAATACCTATCTGGTGTGTTTTAAAGGATGGGGTGACCTGTGTTTCACTTAGATTTGTACAGTAATAAATTTTTTTAGAATAAAATCGTACCCCAACTATCATAGAAGCTCTGTTTATTAGTTTTACTATGTGAACATCCCATGAAGCTACACCAAAATGTCATACTCAACTCAAAACTAGCTAGCTTGACTTATTTAAATCTAAGAAAAATCAGTCATTCACAAATAAAAGCATAACACCTCTCCATCAACCTACTTAGTGTTAGAATACTGGCATGTCTGGTGTTCATTTATGTTTAACTTACCTATCAAATGGTGTGAAACCAGAAGAAACCACAGTTCTCAGGAAGTTCTTTTTCATTTTAATAAGATTTAGGATGAGTTTTATGGATTCCTAAAGAAATCACCTCTCTTTAAGCACCGCTGGGCAGCAAGTATTGGGCTGCCCATGAAACTGAATTTTTGAGGTAGATATCTATTGCTTCTATGCTGCAAGCATTTACTACAACTTATAATTACTGTTAGTACCTTTATAAAAAAAAAGAAGCTTAATTTATTCTTTCTAAATGTTGTTCATATAAGAAGCAAATAAATAAATAAATAATAATTCCCCTACTGCTTAAAGCTTAAATTATTTTGAACTAATATACCTGTGATACTACTGCATATTGCAACCTATAACCTAAAAACTATCAGCCCACATCACCCCAGGTAAGAAATGAGAAATTTTGAGGGTTATTGAACACTGAATATTTGCAGCAGAACAGCAGAGAGTTCCTGAATGCTACTGCATAGCTCTCAAACAGACCCGCTGTACAATATCATTGCAAGGAAACAGAACAAACAAAGACAACAGCCACAAGTGTCCACTCAGTAAGTACCACATTTGGTGGGGTCTGAAGTGAAAAGCTGTTTGCCCTGCATTTATTAGATTTATTTACTTAATTTCATTCTTTGGATTCTTCATAAAATCACTCTTGCTTAAGCATTGTTAAGTGCCACAAATGTTGTTTGCTCATGATGCTAAATAAGAGTACATTTTTATGAACAAATAGTTTAACCAATATTGTATTGTGGCATCATTATGTTTTTGATAAAAGGCAATTCCAAGTCAATCTTGGGTGTAAAAACATCATGCATGATGGTTGTTATTAATACTCTGGGCATAACTTTTTGAATTCCTCATAAAAATTAGCCCCAAAGAAATAATAATGTACTACTTCCACAATAATACAATAAGAAGTAAAACAGAGAAATAGAGAGAGCAGCAGTAACAGGGTAACAAGCTAGGTTTCTATACCCCACCCCACCGACTGCCCCCATGTTATCCAGTCAGGCATAGGACTTCTCTAGCAACACAATGAAAGTATTATACTTAGATAGGCTGCCTATTCTGCATCATAACAATTTTTGTGGGCACTGATACTTTGCAACATACTTGGCTTGTGGACAAAAAAATTAAGGCATTTTTTTAAACCTGCAGTAATCAATAATGTAAATTACAAAAGACAGGATGCTTTCAGGATCTTAAAATAATTGTAGAGTTTTGTGTTAACCTGATATCAAGTTTGTATGTATATCACAAATAAGCCCTCCTGTCAGTATAACAGTATGAAAAAATAATTCATAGAAAATATTAAAAATACTAACCTTTATTCATTTGTCCCTTGGTTACCAAGCATCAAGGAACACCCACTATAAAATGAAGGGCTGTGGCAGATATCACAGATGAGACACAGAAGAAGGTACAACTTCTGTCCTCAAAAGGCATAATTCAGAAATATTCTGAGATTATAAAACCTAGAGCTAATTTCTAAGAAATTATGTCACTAATTCTGGACCTAGCAACTAATCAAGGGCTACCTGATCGATAGCCAGTACTTATCTGTTCATTTTTTTTAGATGGAGGGGCAGTCCCATATGGGGTTAGCAATATCTCAACATTCAAAAATAATAGCAAGGAGTTCTGAGAAATGTTTCTTCTGCAGGTATCTAGAGACAGGGAGACTGGTAAAGAAATACACTCTGCCCTATTCAAACACCTTAAATACTCCGTATTGAGGACTGGGGAACACATTTGGTTTACTCTCATCATTGTGTCTGTTACAGGCTCCACCTTTAGAAAGGTTTGACTCTATGTAAGTATTCAAATAAGGGTTCAACTCACATAGTAACTGATAGTAAATGGACACACCATCCCCTTCCTAGGTACTAGGTTGAATTTCCCACTCATGAGCAAGGCGTCAGGGTATGTTAACATTTCAATCTCAGATTCGCTTTTTTGGACAGTTGAGGGGAACACTTCAGAAACTAACCAGCTAAACAAACTTCCCAGCAGTACTTGACAGAGCTACACCTATTCTTCCCATTTCCAAAGCAGTGGAGAATTAATTACCAGTTCTATGGATCTATTGTAAGTATAATAGACTAAAGAGCTATCACAGACACATTTATTGTAAAAGCACAATCCCAAGAGTGTCTAGTGGAGGGCCAGAACGATTAACACAAATGCTTTGTCAGATCAAAGATAAAACCTGCACCGCCCAATTGAGGAATGAATTAGAACAGTGGGTTATCTTTCAAATTAACCAGGGCAGTTAGTGAGGAAAATTTCATGAAAGTGTAATTCTTAGCCTTTGTGAATCCACACAGCAGGCATTCTGCCAGCTGACAAGATGATGAAATTTTCATGCCTAAAAAAGCCCTCTTCATTTCCCAATTTAGATTAGCTAGTGCTTCTCTCCCTTTGTGTGTGTGTGTGCGTGTGTGAGTGTGTGTGTGTGTTTTCTTGGGGAAAAAATTTAAGGGAGGACATGTATCAATTTTTCATTCTAAACTTGAATCTCAAAAACTATCCTTAAAAGCCTAGAGATTAATCTGCCTTCTTATGATTAAAAAAATATAACAACAGTTCAGTATGAACAGAGTAACAAACACAGCTCAAAGCATGAAATAAGGTTTTTTGTACCATGTCATTTCAACAGTTGACCAAACTTTGAAGTAAAATACAAAGTTGTCTTTCTTCTAAGTAAATTAATATATTACTCCAAAATGAGTTTGTTCAGTGTCTTGTACATTTCTACATATTTGAGCATTTGTATGTTAATGGAAATGAGAATTCCAAGCCTACACTGGTTGCTGTATAGGCGGAAAAAAGCATCTCCTAGTACTAAAGGAGTTAGTATTAAAATATTATGATGTGATGTAGATTGGTTAATTCTGAGATCCATCCCTTTGTAAAAATGTTACATCACATTTACTCCTCCAGTCAGGACTACTTATTCACAACTGAAGAGAATGTGATGCATTTTTTCCAAAATGCAAGTGATTTAGAAGTATACTTTACGATTTTAATTTCTTTTCTTGACAACCTAATTTCATAGTAATCTAAAACTATGTTCCTTAGCAGGTCATATGGTTTGGTCAAGTGCTACATTCCACCTAACTTTCTTCCAAGTTCTTCCTTTCTAAGAATTGCATCTTTTCCTGGTGTACATTGATTTCTCTTGCTGTAATTCTAAGACTGAAATAAATATAATGATACCCTTAACTAAGGTCCACAAATAAGTGCTTCTTCTGTTCAGTATATTACAAAATATGAAGAAGCCATTTTGGTAACCTGCTTCAGAGAAAAGTCATTTAATCTCAGTATTTATCTCAATATCCTTTCAAATATGCTTGCTGTGTAAGTATCTAGATAGATTATCATTAATTATCAGACATCACACTGAACAGTGTCACTTTTTAACTATCCTGTTCATATACAACCTCAGTGTGAGACCATGAAAACAAGGGATGGAGTTACCTTTCTTCCATCTGCTCACTTAGGATTAGGATCAGAAAGTAGACAAGCTTCTAATTTTGAGAACCAACAGTTCTATCAATCTTTAACCACAAGGGTAACATTTGGATATTTTAACCAGAAATATCTTAACAAAGTCAATCAAGTAAGTAGTTAAGTGCAGAAAAACTTTCACTTGCTTGTTACGGAAAAAGTTGGTGGATAAGAGAAAGCAAGGCCTAGAACAACTTCATTTTAAATACCTGGTCTCCAAAAGTAGAATACTTAGCTTTAAAAATGCCTTTGTAACTACGGCCATTACCACCACCCACCGCATACAATTAGATTACAAATCCATCTCTGAGTTTGGGCACATTCTAATCATATGGATCATTTTTCATCCTACTCTCAACTTAGTCAAAACAGATAGCTCCTTCTTACAGAAAGCACTAGATTCATTGCTTTTAGCATTAACATTTCCATGGTGCAGCTTTTGATAGACTAAACACAGATGGAAAAGTCAGGATTCGTCCCAAGAGTCAAGCATCATACTTTGCTCAATAAGGCCTGTAAATGAGAAGCTGAATAGTTTGGATTTGGGTTCTTCATGCTAACGAAAGGTCTAACATTTCATGAGCTGAACATTCCATGTACTGTAGAATGTGAGCCTATAGATAACCTGTATTTCCATCCAGCTCTTCACTAAGTCCAGCACAGTTTTATTCACTAAAACTCTGCAGTTTCCCAAAATGTAGTCATAATTATTATTTAAAAACAGGCAAACCTACTTATTTTCTTTAACTGTAAATACAAATTATTCCATGCTAAATCACATTGGGACTCTGTGTTCTCATTCTTCATCTTAATGATCTAATATCTATTTTTATATTATTATATTTCTTACTATGTGAAACATATGTTTCAAATTACTTCACATGTGTTTCAAAGAAGAAGAGGCTATGTTACAGCTTAACTATCAAGTAAGAAGACAGTGTAGAATAGTAAAGTCATGGGTCTTATCTAATGGTACTTCAACATTTTTTTAAATGTCTTGTCAACACAGCCTTTGATTTTGTTTTTAGAGTCATGGCTTCTCTGTGTAGCTCAACACAGCCTTTTAAAAGGTATAGTGAATTTTTAAGTGACAGAAAATTTGTTTAGATGACAAATGATAAGACACACAAAGAAAAATGAGATATGTAGTCTTTTTAAATTTTAATTTTTAAAGAAAAAATGCATTCATCTGAAATATGTTCAGAAAACAAAACAAAAAATCAGAATAAAAGCAAAGAAAACTTACTTACTCTTCTGAGATTTTTATTGTACATACATAAAAATGAGATATTGTCTTTGAAATCTCACATTGAGCTCCAATTAAAAGATAGTTCTTTTAACTTCTTCAGAAAACTAATCAAACTTTCAATCTTAATACTCTTCAATAATTAAAGAGATATGACATTTATGAGAAAAATCAAAGTTTCTATCATACCACTAGAATAAAGTTTCGTGCTTTGAGCAGGTGAGATAGCTTAGTTGGTTAAGGCCTTACCACCAAGCCGGATGACCTAAGTCTGATCCCTTGGAATCAATTTGATGGAAAGAGAGAACTCCCTGAAGTTGTCATCTAACCTCTATACAGACATTATCCTGGACCACCCCCCCCACACACACACAAAATAAATAATTAAATGTAAACAAATTTTAAGTTATAGTGTGTAACATTTTATTAGTAGTAATTTACTATGAATTTCCCAAGTGTTTTCAATTGCAATAAAAACTATAAAACAACTATTAAACTTCAGTAAATCGAGTGTGTAATGTCTTATTACAGATACTTACATCATAGTACTTTTTAATGCAACGTCTAATGTCCATGATCAATTTGTTGCTCAGCTGTACCATAAAGGACAATGGTGAAGCCTTACAATCAATATTACTGCAACGATACAAGCTGGGCTCCATATCCATTCCCTATAGAAGCCAGGACAAACAAGTACACATAAGGTTATTACAAGAAAGAATGTTATGCCTAAAACTTTCTTTTTTTTTCTTGACACACAGTTTTATAGGTGAGTTTTTAACTCTACTCTATCCATTACTTATGGCTTTAAGACCCTCATTAGAAGTACATGGCACTATTCTTTTGCTATCATCACAATGAACTACATAGTTAAAGGGAAAACCATGAACTCACTACTTTATAGCTCATGTAAGATAGGCCTTACAGATAAGGTCATTTCCTCTTTGAAAATATCAGGGAAATCATGTTACCAAAAATAAAGATTACTTTTAGAGACACTGATCAAAAATTTTAATTTGCAGTCATTCATTACAAACTTAAAGATAAAAGCAAGAACCCTTATACAACATTAGTTTGCTGTTACAGCATCAACTGAAACTTAGGCAGAAAAACCTAAAACGTAAACGTACTACACTAAAAAAGCAGTAAAGCAATCTCATTTATCATAAGATTGGAAAATCTAAAATTCCTATGCTTTAAAAAAATTAAAATTATTTGGGAAAGGATGCTTCAAGAGGAGTATAAGTTTGGAAGAGTAACTATTAGCAGTTGGAGAAACATTTTATTGTGTCACAGTTTGTTTTAAACAAAAACAAAACAAATATAAGCTATAGGAAAACTGTTGGGGTTTCTGGAGCATTTGTTTTCCTTCTGGATACTTAAACATCTTGGTTGGTTTCCTGCTCCAATCTGGTGTATAACCCTACCCGACAAGCTAAGCAATTCCAGGTGGAAGAGATTTCAGAGCTTGACATCGGCTCTTCCACAGTTAGCCCATCTGCAAGTCGTCAAGCCTCCATGCAATTAACTATCTTATTTACAGCTGTAATGAAGCAAAACTCAAGGATTTAGCAAGTATTGCTGATCTGTGTCTGCCTCTTCCTTGCACTTGCTTCCAAAAGCTGCTTTGTTTTGATTCAAAAAAATGCAAAACATCTGCTGTTTGTCCAAATTAACTTAAAATAATTACTTTTAATTTAGATAAAGGATGTATTTTCCTTCAGTTTCAAGGTTTCAGAGTTCTGCTGCCTACTCATTTGCCAATGGCTAGCACACTTTTAACACTGCAGTGAAATAAAGTGAATTGGCCAAGTTTCAAGTTCTGATCCAAGGTCAATGCTACATTTTTGGCAGTACTCCTTCACAGGAATGTCTCCTTGTGATTTTTTAAAACGTCTGATATGGAAAGACCACCAAAAAGAAATAATAAAAAGTACTCTTGTTTTAAAAAAAGAAGAAGAAAAGAAAAGAAAGGGGGACATGTAAAGACACTTTCCCAAACACCTAATACTTGTTAGTTTGATTTAAGATAAACCCAAATATTGCTCTGTTTTAACAAGTGGGGGTTGGTAATAGGAAAACATAGGTTACTAATTAAGGAGTTCTAATAAAAATATTTTGAGATAATGAGAATTTTTAAGAGAGTCCATTTTAAAAAAAGGTCAAGCACTCTAGGAAGGCAAAAACAATTATTAAAGCACATTCAATTAAGCATTTCTCAGCAGAAATGAAGTTATGAAAGCAGAACTCACATCGCTAAAATTCCTTAAAGACATAAATGAAACATCTAGATTACCCATATATATATTCCGTGTGTGTGTGTGTGTGTGTGTGTGTGTGTGTGTGTGTGTGTGTGTGTGTGTTTTCTAAAGTGTAGGGAAGAGCATTCTGTACTGGTTTCCAAACAAAATGAAAGACAGAAACAAAACGGAGTAACTAACCGAGCCTTCAAAGACATTATCATAAATATTTTCAGTTCCACATGAAGGACAAAGGCATCTGAATTTTTCACAGTCCTTGTATTTCTCTTCATCAGTTAGTTGTGCTGGACCACCAAGGAGAGCATCATTCTCTTCATCTTTGTGATACTGATGAACTCTAAATTGAGTGGAGTCAAGTCCTATCAAGCAAAAGAAAAACAAATTTAAGAGTATTCATCCAAAACAAAATATCCCCAAAGTAAATTCTTACAAAAGAATGTTTTTCAAGTTTGTATCTACACAGGTAAAAACCACTTGAACTCAAGATCGCATGGACAAATTACTTTTCTGTTTAGAGGAGAGTATGACTCAAACAAGTAACTGTAACAACACAATGTAGAAACATGTTGCTGCATAGACTGGTTCCAAAGCATTTCATAGGAGTTTTCTCCAGTACACAAAACCTCAAAGAATTATATCCTGTTATTAATACATACTCTTAAAGTGCAACCATTAAAACTGAAAACAAAACAAAAATCCCATTAAAGAATATAGGTTCGCTGCCATTCTGACTTCTTCAAATGCAGACACAACTGCAAACCTTGATTTCAATTCAGCGGTCGATTTCATCTTGGCTCAATAGTTAACAGCATGTATGTTGCAATCTAATTCAGTGGTTATAATTCAGCAGCAGCATCCGAGACAAAGTACAGCATCATGTTCTCTGTGTGTCTGAAATTCATAAACTTAAAACATGTACAAAACGATGGATCTACATATTTCATAGATCCACATACACTCAACAATCTTGAAGCCAAATGCAATGTCTACATTTCATTTGAGACAACACAATAAATAAATCTAGGTATAGTATATACTATCTTTAAGAAATGAAACATTCTTACCAATTTAATTTTCCCCTGTTCCAATCCTATCTGTCAAATTTCACTCCTTGGATTTATCAAACTCCTATATTCTCTTTGGTCAGTCAAATGACACATTGTAACTATAAACTTCTTGAAGCAATAGATTTCAGCATAGCAAGGTTGCAAACAAAGGACAGATGGCTGTGATGTGGAGCCTCAGTTTTCTCACCCGCAAAATGGAAGTGTCACCAGCCATACAGTTTTGAACTTCAAATTAGATAATAAAAGGATAAGCCTAGTCCAGTGGTGCTTAATGACTATTAAACACTTAATAAAATCATACTTGACTGTAACACAAAGTAGTAAATTGATACAACTTAATCTAGACTATATTCACATGAAATCCACGTTCATGCTACACATGAAGTTAATAACTGTGCTTTATAGAAATTAAAATATTACCTAATATGACAGCATATAAGAAAAATTTTAAAATATTTTTCCAGAACAATGTAGATTATAAGTGATATAAGTTACTGTGATATATGGTAACTGGCCCATGCCAAGGCCATCACTTTTAGTTTACAAGTCATCTACCTCCTAGAAAAAAACAAATAAGCAAACTATGGAGAATACACATTCTCATATTTAACATTCAAGAGGACAGAGGAAATGAATGTGAGAAACCACATTAATAAGTGAGGTTGCCTGTTCTCTACAGTAACAGATAAATGGTCATGTCTGATTGTGAGGAAAAACATGGCAAGCCTTATGCAGCATCTACTTTAAATGTTGACTTCCAGAAATGACCGGCATTTTCCCATGGCAGTAACTAGGCCATCTGGGCTAGTTAATTTAGACTTATTCGCAGGTTGAACTGTTTCAAGGAAGGAAGCTTCAATCTTGTATTCGCTTAGCTATGGTGCTTGATAATTTTTAATAACACACAAGCAAAATAAACTGCAATTAACTTTAAAATACCAAGCATGCAACATTCTTTGTACATGCTACTTTAACATAAAAACATCATTAAACAAGTGGTTTTCTTGGAAGGAAAATTATACATATAACAGGCAAACTGAAGAAGGTTTACTTGTGTAAAGCTGACATACTATGCCATGTTTTTAAAAAGGGGGCAGGGTGTCACAAACCCTTTTAGAAGACTTGAAAACCCAGACCACAGCAAGTCCCAAACTTACTTAGCACATTAAGTAATTTAACCAAAGGCTCATAGAATATTTCAAAGTTTTAGTAAACTTGAAAGTTTCACTACTTATACTAGAACTTATTAAAGCTGGCCTCAAACAGGAAAAAAGTATCTGGTGCTGCCACCTAGAGGTAGAGATTTTGAATTTTAAGAATGCAAAATAGACCAGCAGCATAAAACTCCCTTTGTGTGACAACCCAAAATTAAAAGCTGTCAAAAATGCCTTTAAAGCACAATCTTTACCATCACACTTGCCCTACCTGCATATATGTTCTGTAATTAATATTAAACTGCTCACAGTGTGTAACCCTATGAAAGCTCAGCAAGAGATGTAAAACTGAATTCCAAATTCCCTACCTCTTCTACTGACAGCTTTCTCTGAACAATTGGTTTAAAGAAACAAACTTTATGTTCTGTTTGAGAAAGGAAACTTCTACTAGACTGCCTTTAAATAGGTGACTTGAATCATTTGGTCAGGCAGAGAATACAAAAGGGGGTAACTTGAGTGGGCTTTGGAAAACTAATTGTCTGGCAGAAGAACAGCTGTGGTTTCCCCACAATAAGTAGAGATGATGTATGCTTTAATTCAATCCTGCAACTTGTAGTGTTCAAGTCACTTGTGCTGAGACGGGAAGGACCGAGAGGTAGTAGAATGAAATTAAAATACTGTCATTTATAATTAGAAAATTTCTAGGATCTAACATTATTTTGGCGCCAGGATCAGAGCTCTCAGTTTCAAAGGCATAGATATAGGAAGAAGCACCCGAGGCACTGGGTGGGTGAGCAGAGCAGTACAGTTTTTACTTAATACTGCCAGTCATAATCACACAATTTAACATTTGACACGTAATTACTTTTTCTACTATTGTCTTTTTAAAACCATTGTGGACTACAATGTTTGTTCATGTCTCTTCTCAAATATTTAACCTATTTATAACCAAGTCTTGTTTATCTGAGAAGTATCATGATGTATTTGATCAAATATTTTTCTCTTCTTCCAAAAAAAAAAGGTCTCTTAATACAACTGCAAATAACCAGAGTAAGGCAGTTAATTCCATATACTCATGCAAATGGGAAAAGGAAAAATCTGAACAGATGAAATTCTAATTGGGAAAAGGAAGTAACTGGTACCCACAAGCAGCTGTTTGTAATAAGAGCAAGGATACTAGGGAAGCCAAAATTAATAGACTTTCTATTGTCATTCTTAAATTAAAAAATCATCTTAAGAAGTAAATCATTTTCTTTTGCATGAATCTAGGCTTATAAGTATCTGGGTTACTAGAAAATAATATATGAAATGCAAATTTAGAATTTAAGAAAACATAGTGAAAATTTAAAAAGCCAATGCTATCACCATAAACAGCTGTGTATACAAGATGCCCAGTTTTATTCTAATAGTCCCAAGCGAAAAGATATTAACAGCATAATAATCTATCAGCAATACTACTCAGAAATGAAAAAAATGGATACCAATACAAAAAAACATGATAGATTAAAAATATTACATGAAGTTAAGAAAATTGAAGATAACAAGTACATACTGTAGCAAAGCGTTTACATACAGTTATAGACTAGGGAAAACTTATCTATGGTGGTAGAAGTCAGATCAGCACTGCGGTGACTGGGAAAGGTAGAAAGAATGGATAGTTGGAAGAGATAGAAATGGTCTAAAACCTGACTGAAGAGCAGTTTTAAGACTTTATATAGTTGTTCCTGATAAAAATATGTAACTCCTATTTATAGTAATAAAAAAACCATGTGGACTAGGAGATGTTCAGAGTCTATATTTCTAACCCAATATTTATAGTGTTTTGGAAGAAATGGCTTTCCAAAATCTCAACAGCAACAAATTCCTAATGGGCAACATTCATGACGTCAAGTCAAAATATCTTAATGTTACACCTAAGTATGAATTTTAAATGTAATGAAATGTGTACAGGTTGAGTATGCCTTATCTGAAACACTTGGGACCAAAAAGAGTACAGCTCTAAAATTTTAACATATTTGCACATATATAACAAGATTCTCTGTGGATAGTCTCAACACAAAATTCTTTTACTTTCCATACAATCCCTGTATGCATAGCCTACACATGATTTTATACAACACCTCCAATGCCCTTGCATTTTGACTATGAACTGTCACATGAGAGCAGTTGTAAAATTTTCCACCAAATAAATCAGGGGGTTATTTGGGGGAGGAGGTTTGGTTGGTTTTATGTTTTTGTTTGTTTGCTTTTAAAACTGAAGGAAAAGAACAGTTAAGGAACTGTGAAACCTCAAAGTAGGTAGGTAGGTATCATCATGCCAGTTAGTGTCCAAAGGCTTATGATTGTGAAGCGTTTCAGATTAAAGATGCCCGGTCTATATAGCAGTCCAGAAGAACCTTTAGAAGCACCATTATTCCTTCATTTACACCTGAGAATTGATAGAATACCTTATGCTAAATAAAACTGGGAAAATAAATAACAGACCAATGATTGCCTAGTTCACAAAAAGCCCTCTGCTCTTCCAAATATACTAATAGATGAGGTAAAGGGATACAAGGAGGGCTTAGGTTTCTACTCTATTATATTTTAATAAGTTAGTAATTTTTAAGCAATAAAGTAAGTTTTGACATTTGACAGCAAAGAGGAACCAACAACTTACTACTTCAACCCTTCCTGTCTTATTTATACATATATATTTAATACACTTTAGGTACCTTAATATGAAGCATTTAGTTTTCTCACTATGTTTTACCCGTTTTCCTATTAGCAAATTTTTATAGTGATGAGAGCAAATCTATAGCCTCTCACATGATAGGCAAGTGTTCTACCACAGAGCTATACCCACAACCCTATTTTTTGTTTTCTGTTTTTGGTTTACTGTTTCCTTGAGATAGAGTCCATGGTGGTTTGAATAAGAATAACTCTTATAAAAAATAACTCTTATATTTGAATACTTGGTCCCAAGTTGTTGAAACTATTTGGGAGGGATTAGGAAGTATGGCTTTGAGTCTTCAAAAGATTCACACCATTCTCAGTGTGCTCTCTGGCCACTCTTGTGGATCAAGATGTGAGCTCTCAGCTGCTACTCCAGCTGCCTACCACCAAGCCTTTGTTCTGCCATCATAGACTCTAACCCTTTCAAACTCCAAGCCCATTTAAACTCTTTATTAAGCTGACTTGCTCATGGTGTTCTATCACAGCAATAGAAAAGTAACTAAGACAGGGTCTCATTATGTATCAGCCAGGCTGGCTTTAAAGTCATGATTCTCCTGCGTTAGCTTCCAGAGTGGTAGGATTACAGAGGCATGCTATAACACCTAGTACAAGCAACATAATTCTCATTGTCATTTGGGGAAGACTTAATTTAAATAATCTGCTTCCCATCATTTTGATAAACATTTTATTTTGCATCTTTTGGAAACAGGCTGTGATGTATTCTAGACATCCTTACAAACAGTGAAATCAACGAATAATCACTTGGCCTGAACTCAACTAAAAGAACTCAGCTCTATCTCACCTTTGTATCCTTCACAAAGTCTATCATGATGCTGGGCACAACAGGCCTAACATTAAGTTATTCAATGAATACAAAAATAAATTAGACCAGGAACAGGAGTTACTGGATAATGGTCTAGGGACAGAACCCCAAAACATAATAAGAAGAGCAGCTTTCAAGATGTGAGGCTTGACAATGACGGTGACATAGATGGTCCTATAGGAGCTTAATCATGAAAAAAAGGCATATCCTTTGACAAACTAATACTTGAGGCAGCGGAATCATTGTTTTACTCTAGCAGATGTATTTCATTCTATCCCTTCCATCATATTTTTGTAGATATATTTCCTCAACAGTGCTCAAACCATTCACAAATATTGCTTACCCACTACTGAGTTTATTTTTAGAAAAGTACTGGGCCTTGTCAATTCACAAAAACTATCTTCTATAACATGAGTGGTATGCACCATTTTATTTTACTTTTATTTTATTTTATTGAGGCAAGGTCTTGCTATGGAACCCAGACTAGCCCAGAACAACCACCAATCCTTCTGCCTCTGCCTCCCCAGTGCTAGGATTTACAGGTATACACCAACATGACCAACATGACCAGCTAGTGAAATTTTACAAAGGAGAACTTTTGCTTTCAATTTTCATTCAGGAACACAAGGGATAAACTGCATTCTGCCTTATAGTAAGCAATATTTTCAGACATAAAATTCTCAATTATATAAATATCATTAATTTCACAGGACCAAGAAAATTGCCCAAGTAAACAATCCTTAAATTCTAGCATTAACTATAAAGAAGTGTACTTTATGAATATTGTAAAACTCATTGCTCATTGAAGGAAAAGATTAATTTTAAGTACAATTATGCATGAAATAAAAACTTACTGAAAAACGAGATTCCAGAATGAATTTTACATTACCCTTACCACTAGTCTGGTCTTTGAGGAACTGAAGACTATCTGGATGTTTAAGCACACTTGAGTATTTCATTCACAGACTATAAAGAGCTTTCATTAGAGCTAGAGGGAAAAACCTATGTCTAGATAACAAAAGCTAAGAGTTCCGAGTTTTAGTGACCATGTTACCCATAGGGATATTGTATTAGAAGAGTAATACTATATTTTTCCTATTCACAGATGGAAAAAAGAGTAAAATTTTACAATAGCAATAATCTTGCATAGGTTTCAGAAAAATGATACACATTTTATAGTAGTATAATGAAAACCATTAGTTATTACAACAAATTATTCTCTTTCAATTCAACAGACTTAGTCACCCAATTATTTAATAGACTATCCTTTCTCCTTTTTCACTAATATGGCCTTCCCATACAGAACTTCAGGCCATGCAACATGCTATCAGACAGACTGCAGGAGGCGTCGTGATGGGAGAGAAATAGGGAATTTCCAAAGTGAAGCCACAGGATAAAACCAACACTTGATGCTTGCCTTTCATTCCAAGGAAAGTAGCATAAAGGCATTAGAGAAAGAAAAAGGTAGTTGAAAAATATACTTGTTTTCAACAAAAGAGACTTAAAAATAAAAAAAAAAATCATGGACTTAATAATTTTCCTAAATGAAATTGTACCATTATTCCTGATTTCTTTGTATTAACTAAAAGGACAAAGTATCAAACTTCACTAAAGTTTCGACACTGTTACGCATTTCATTACTCAAAGATAAAAACCACATTAAAAGCAAAAGAATTATTTTATGTCTGTGATTAGGCAGTTGGAGAGCTTGTATTTTATGTATACATTTGTACACTTCAACTGATTTAACAGTGTCGGTTCACTAACTGCAGTTTTTTTACATAAAGAAAACAGATTTAGAATTTTGAAAATAAATTACAGTAATTTTATGCCTATAGCTCGTACCTCTTAGCAACCCCATAACCCCTCACACTCCCCTTACTGTGCTCCTACTTCCACATCTCCTCCCCATCCCTCTATAAAACCACAAACTCCAAGAGAACGGGTAATGGTGGGCTCAAAGCCCCAAGTGAACAGCCACCTTAATTTTTCCTGTGGAATGGAGAAATAAAGGGTGCCAATAAAAGCAGTTCCTTCAGAAGGGCAGAAGCAAATGCCTACTTTGCTGCCTAGTGCACACTAATGTTTCCTGCTGGTACTTATTAATGCAGAACTTCACATGAAGAAAAGGGGAACAATAAAAGGCTCAAAGATGTGGTACTGGTAGGGCTAGTAATGGGGAAGACTGGAAGAGACACAGGAGAAGAGGGTAGCTACACAACTGACAACAACTTCCCACACTGACATTATAACATCCATTATAATAGAGGAAAAGAAGCTTGGAATGAGAGAACAGTAGCAGCTTGTCTATGGCTCAAGATGGAGGCCTTCCAGTGACTTCAATCAGCTATATGGCATGAAGAAGGAGCTAGTAAAGAACTGTGTAAGCCACCTCTCTTATACCCAGAGAGCTTTCTGACTATGGTGTAGGAATGTGTACTTCATAGGACATGTCCAAGACTGAAAGATGTCCTCTACAAATTGAGATTAGTCAATGAGAGTAATAAAAGATAGCACATGAGACCTCTACAGATGGGACTCATTAATCTGCCAGTAGAGCTTTGCAAATAATTTATTTAAACTGGAGTAATAAAGCAGCCACAGTTATGATAATGTATATTTAAGTAAACAAATAATAGAGAGTAAAACTGTTAAAAATTAAAAAGTTTTTTCCTAACAACAACAAAAAAAATCTGCCTACTATAGAAGATTGAGGGCCATGGTAGAGTATGTACTTAGCATACATAGACAAGCACCAAAGTTTGAACCCCAGCATCTAAAACACAAACCTATTCCATGTAATCTTAATTATGACCTTCAGAATCAAAAAAAAAAAAAATCAGTCTAGTTCCCTCCCAGTATGACCACTCTTGAAATAACAAGTAGGTCTCAGACCTATCCACACAGGACGGACCCTCTACTGTCCAGCTCTTTTGATGGAACTCAATGCTCTGAACTTCCTTCTGTTAAATGGTATTCATTCTTGAGCTGGGGCTTTACCATGTGCCTTCCCTATCAATTCCTGGCCACTGGAAGACTCAAAACCAAAGAAAGACAGGACAGTTTGCCCCTGGATCAGGTTATTTATTGTATAACAAAGGGAAAACTTGGGAGAGCTAACAAAGAATTAGATTTGTTAAGAGGACACAAGGGCAAAGGTCCTCATGCTCGCATATCTACACCACCTCACTCCAGGTAAAGAACATCTTTCAGTCTCTTAGAGCTATGCTATTTACTGCTAAGGAGCAAGTTTAGCACAGTGGTCAGGAGCAGAACCTTACTAACTTACTAACGACCTTAGCTAATTTTTATAAGCTTCCTCTTATGTAAAATAGAGCTAATGCAATATGCCTAAAGGAGGCTGTCACGATGACTGAATAAGATATGGAAAGCACTTATCACAGCAAACAGAGTAAGCACTCAGTATATAACAGAAAAAAAATGATGCTAAAAAATCATGCATTTATAGTCTCCTCCTCCCAGCTGAGGATTTATAAACATCATCAAATACAACTCAACTTGGAGAATACATTATATGATTATTTTGGTAGCAGAATTTTATCTTCCTAATTATGTTTTGCTTAGGCAAATGTCAAAAATGAGTTTCCACTTCCAGATCAGACACTGATGGGATAGTAGAGATGGGGGTGGTGGGGCTGATCTCAGAAACACATTCAACACGGGAAGGATGGAATATATGTGATTTGATAATGAGCTTTGGAAAATCCAATGACATTCCAAAGACATACTGAATACTACCTGTTCATAAATCCTGTGGCCTGAAAGAAGATGGACATATTTGCACGGGCCTGGACCCTGAGAGCAGCATGGCAGGTGGACTTACCACCATGTGCTCTGCTCCAAGTCCTGAGCTGAGCATCACACATACATCTTACCTCTGTCAGAGCAATTATAGTCTATTACCCCTCCCCCCAAAATAAATCAACATACAGCCAAGTTTCGGAAGCTTGTTAATATCTAAACCAGGTCCTAGAGATGGCAATGTCCAGCTCAACATTTTGGTTAAAATGAGAGAAGATTTTTCCAACAAATAGAGAGATAATGAGCAACACATTATTTACAGAACATGGAGCGCACGGAGTAGGAACAAGGTTAATGTAGACTGGAGTTAGAAACTAGTCTGAAATGGTCAGAGCTAAAGACTGAGATGTCAGTGACATAACTGTACTTGATTTATGGAGAATGAGGTACCATCTCAGGACTTTATTAAGCAGTACTTTAAAAACATTCAGCTTTGCTTATGATAGAATAGAGTAGGGACCTTAAAAGCAACATAAAACTATGTTCTGGTCACTTAGAATTGAAATGAGGCATGTTTAAGAAACACATTTTAAAGCAAAGATGGGATAGGGTTAAACTGTAAAGAAAAAAATTAAAGCAACATTGGCGCCTCAAGGTTAACTGCCACCTCCAGAGATGATGATAAATTAGGAACCATCCAATTTCTAAATAATAACAGCGAGTCTAATTTTAGAAAATTTAAAGTAAAAACTAAAAGTTAAAGTTGCATTTTCTCACTTTATAACAGAATACTTTTAGACAAGATAAATTTCAAAAATGCGAAAAATCATTAACCTCCTTATTAATGAATGGAAGGTGACTAATTAGACCTTTAAAAATGGAAGCCCCGTGACCATATTAATACATAAAATTCTTTCTACCCACAGGATCCACTTAGTGAGTATCACCTGTAGGCACATTACAGAGACAGCAAGTATGTAGAGCTCACATTCTGTGGGCCAGATGAGCCAAGCAACTACGGAGAGCAATAAACAAAAAAGTAACAGACACGACCTTGCCTCTGCACGCAGAGGTCCCAGCAGACATAGGGGGAATATGCACATCACTGCTGCTGTGTGAGTGAGGCTTCTCCTGACTCTGGGACACTTACCTAGCCATAATGCAATGAGTACGGCATCAATTCCATCTATTGGCTCACAGATCCGAGCCACGACAGGGTGGATCTGCTGGGCCAAGTAGTATTGGGTGTCGATGGCTAAATTGTCAAGTTTCTGCAATTGCTCAGGTGCATAGGCCCTCTGAGTTGCAGTGAGGTTTGACCCATCCTAAAAGAAGACACAGCATAGGTAAAGTTGTTAGTAACTCAATCACACACACACTTGCTTAATCAAATAGATGGACAAAGTCCATCCATTATGTCCTTAGTTCCAAACACCAAGAAGTGTTAAAAATCTCACATGTATCTAGACTAGGAATACCAGGAACTTTTTGTTCTCAATCTGATTATCCATTGCTTAAGAGTGTAAATCCAGTGTATTGTGCTCTTTTCTGTCAGGATAGCAAACCAGTAAGATGACACTAGCTAGATTATAATTCTACCAGCCATATCATAAAAAAATGGAAAAAAATATGAAAAGACCAGTGACAATTAGTCTACTGACAAAGGCTTTTAAAGACATGACAATAAAAGAATAAATAACACTCCTTTTATTCTGTTAATGCAATTACTTACAGCCACAATTCTAGCCATAGAAGCATGTATCCTTTCCAACTGTGTGCCAAAATAAATCCTTTGTCCTTTGTTTCTTTCAGGTATTTTGTCACAGTGACAAGAAAAGTAACTAATCTACCTACAAAGCAGCAGCACTCCAAAGTCAAATACCTGACCAGTGGAGGGGGTATTATTCAGTTGATCCCTCCTCAAGCAAATGAAGGTGGAATAAATACTCTTTTCAGGGGCTATTTCTTTTATACTATAAAATTAAACTTGTGAGATTCTATGTAATTAACTCACATACAGCTCCGCAGTGATGCGACTGTTATCTGTAAATCAAAAAGTCATCGTTCTACTGGACCAACGTTCAGTGACTCACTCCACCCTTCCTCTTGACTGAAACAACAGAATTTAATATTCCGACTAGTAAATTATAACTATTCACAGTGCTCAGCTGCTCTGCAGAACTGATTATAATGGGAATCCTATTCTTTCACTCCTGCCACAATCAGTCTCTTCTCAGCTCAGCATTCAGCTCAAAACATAGGCAACCTTCCACATCATGGTCTTTACCAGAGACACAAGGCAGGGCCTACTCTCTCAGCTTCTGTTCCTGATAGAAGCAGAATTTATCTGTCTTTCAATTAGGTACTACCTAATCTAAAGTATAATGAATTTTCTAGAAAGAAAGCTACCCTCAGGTTAAAATTTGTTTGTCCATATTTTACAACTCAATAACAAAATTAATGAGAATGAATGAAGCTTAATCATGTCCTTTAAGCAAACTGAATTGTAAGGTGAGAATAAGCGAACAGCTGCTACCTGGGAGTTTGCAAACAACCATCCAGCTATGTCTTCATATGTGCTATACTCAGACTGCCTTTTAGTACCAGAAATATGCTCACCCTATACAATTAGGCTTTTGTTGAATTTAATCTTTTCTTTCACGATTTTTTGTTGCTGTCTGAGGGTGACTTCTAGCTCAATGCTGTATCAAAGGATGACCCTGTACTACTACTGATCTTCCTCTCTCCACCTGCCAAGAGCTTGGCTTGCACCACCACACTGAGGAAACTCAATTACTTTTTAATGATAAATTAAAGTCAATTTTAAAGACATGAAAAAAAATTAAGGCACTGATGAACTGGAGGGAAGGTAAAATACTTGTGTAGCATGCACATGGTCCTAAGTTCCATTCCAAGAACTGCAAAACAAACACCACCAAGTGCTTGAGTTACTTTCAAATATATCACTAGAAGATGTATTTTTAAAGAGCAGATGCAAATTTCTGAGCACTCTTTCTACTTAAAGCATTCTACCTCTAAATAGCTTGTAGAGTGAGCCCAACATATTTCCTACTGTATTTTTAAAATCTAAGCTCAAATACAGCAAATTTCAGCTAACAGGTTTTATAATGTGCGCTGGAAAACCATTTAGGCTCTCACCTAAGATAATACCTAAGTAATAACTCAAAGATCTAGTCCTTAAACTGAACAAGATGTCAACAGTAGGTGGCATTTACATGGACATGTGACATACACCTTTTAAGAATGGATAAGGAAGCAAAGTTGGTCTTTCTTGAGTTATCCATGTATCAACTCATGAATTTTAGGGATAACTAGGTAGTCTACACAAGCCATTGTTAATGGAAAACTAATGGAAAAAATCTAAAAGCAATTATGTCAAAGGTATACCTTACAAAAATTATGACTTATGAAAACTAATTACAAGTTTAAAATTAGGAGACAAGGGCTGATAAGATGGCTCAACAGTTAGGAGCACCTGCTGCTCTTCCAGAGGACTGGGATTTAGTTCCCAGTATCTACATGGCAGTTCACGACAGTCTGTAACTCCAGTTCCAAGGCATCTGATGCCCTCTTCTGGGTCCACAGACATCAAGCACATATGTATTGTACACACATACATGTAAGCAAAACATTCACCGTAATTATAAAAATCAATCTTTATCAGTAGGATACAGTCAGTGGTCTATATGTAAAATATTAAATAAAATTGAACGTATTTGAAAAACAGGCTATTCTTAGAGGACACCCTGCCTCAAGGCAGCACACAATCTTCTTAGAAAGTTATTACCATACATTTTCACAAACTTTTTCTAAATATTATGCTATGAAACTTAAAAGAAAAGGAGGCGGGAAGCTTTGGCTATCAAACATGATGAAAGGTAGCTCGTCCCACTGAGGGGAACAATAGCAAATTCAAATCCTACGCTGTTTCTTAGAATGTGCTGAGGAAAAATAAGTTAATAAAAAACAAATATGAACTGTACTTTTAAACAGAAGGTCCAGCACTAAGTAGGTGGAAAGATGCTAAAGTGACATCAAATAGGGCTTATTGTGCTGCATTAGCATCAGCATTTTAAAGACTTGTATTAAATCAAAACAAGAATAAGAGCAAATATTTTGACATTAAGGATTACAAGTTTGAATTTTAGATACATCTATCATTCTGTTTTATACATTACCAAATACCTCCATTCCAGTTTTAAACAAAATATTTAACTGTCTTGATTTCATCATTAGATGCTATTTTACTGAACCTGTATTATTTTTCAAACTTATAAGCTACCATCTGTTCTTGTCATTAATAATCTAAGAGCTTTTCAATGTATGTGAAGACATAAGTGAAAAAAAAAACTAGCCTATTTACCAAAATCTTTATTTGCATAATTTGAAAATTGTTTTTTTGAGATGAGACTTGTCAGAAGCAATATGCAAAGCACATTAAGGATCTGAGCAAGCCAGACATTTATGGAAATATTTTCCTGCAGGAATTGGTTTTCTCTAACAGTTCTTAATCAAGGGTAACCGTAGGAGGGAGACAGAGTCAAGTGCTGATTCCTGTCCATGTACTTACCATTGTTATGTACATCATCTACAGTATGTGGCAGATATTACATTAACAGACTGCCTTCTGATTTTCATGAAGCCTTATGCTTTTAAAGCATGCAGGTTGTGTTTTAGCCAAGGTCAATTGTATAGAAATGAATTTTAAGGTTTCCCTAAAAATTTTACTGTAATAATGTAATATGACTCTTATTAATGTAAAAAAAAAAACTTAATCAGATGAATTATGTCTTGGGGTGAAGCAGACCATACATTAGTAATTTTAAAGAACTTGAGACAGGCTTCTTACTAACTTCCTTTTGCATACAGGGAGAAAAGACTGATGTTCTTTTCTTCCAACTGGAGTCAAGTGCTTTCAGAGAAAAAAAACCCTGATGTCCTACTCTGCCCTGCTTCCCTACAGACCCTGCTAGTGACATGTCATTCTCAAACTAAACTAATTTTCAGTTGTAAAGTGTGCTGAGAAAGATTACAGTTTCCTTAGAGGTGTTTTACAGAATAGGAAGAAGGGAAGCATGAGAAGGAGAGAGACTGCAGAGAGGGGGAAGTGAGATGGCTGAGGAGAAAGGAAAAGACGAGTTGGATCATTTCTGTTTCCTTCCATAAAGTATATCTTCAGGCCTTCCAACGTTCTCCATGTAGCTCTACATTTTTTCAAGTAATTCATTTGATAAGCTAGGGAGATAAACCATTTATTCTACTATTACATTGACTCACCATAATGAAAACTGTCACAAAAGGAACAATTACTAGCAACAACCTACTACTGTTGCTGGACATACCACCATAAGTACATATACTTTCTTTTCTTTTTCTATTGCTGGGGAACAAACATAAGGCATCACACATACTAAGTAAGTATTCAACCACTAAGCTATAATCACAGCCTATGACATTTTCACAGGAATTATTTTAGCATTGAAACAGTAGTAACTGTTATAAAACTGTCTCATTAAAATAATTTCAAATGACCTCCAAATGCTACTTTGAATTTTTTGTGAAACTTGTAATGAAACATTATAGAACTCTTTTTTTAAGACTTGAAAGTTAGCTAAACTAAACTCTCTCTTTATGGGACCAGTTATTTAGAAGACTACTACTAAGTAAGGTAATGTGGTAATCTGGATTTGAGCCAAGATTCCTATATGTAGACCAGTGGTTTAGTGTGTGTGTGTGTGTGTGTGTGTATACACACACATATATATACACACACACACATACACACACTAAATATATATAATATATATATTCATATAATATATAGAATAATATATATATAATTCATGTGTGCACATGTGTGTAGAGGACAAGTAGATATCAGGTGACTTGTTCAATCACTCTACCTTGTATTTTCCTCATATTTTATGTGTACATGTGTTATCTGTATGTCTGTCTGTGCAACACATGTGTATCTGGTGCCTGAGAAGGCCAGAATGGTGTCAGATCTCCTGGGATTCGAGTTACAAGTAGTTGCGTGCCATCATATAGGTGCTATAATTGAATTCAGATCCTCTGGAGCACCAGCCAATGCTCTTGACTGCTGAGCCACTTCTTCCAGTACTCTTCTTTATATTTTTAAAACAGAGACATTCAATGAATGCCATCAAGTTCTGTGTATCTGCATGCCCACACCCTCCAGTACTACAGTTACAAGTACAAGCTACTCTATCTTTTTTTGTGAGGGCTGGAGACCTGAACTCAGGTCTTCACATATGCAAACACTTCCAATTGAGCCACCTTCCCAGCCCAGGATTCTTAAGATGCACAAGTCTTATACAAGAGAATAATTTTACCTGACAGATAATGTAGGACACCGTATCACCAGCTTTCACCTTCCTGCCTCCTTGAGAATTTATCCACAGCGCAACATGTACATGAGGTAGGCTTTTTTTATCAGGGTAATCCTGGGGATCCTTTGTCAATGCCTAAAAGACAAAAAATGGAGAACAAAAACCCCACCAAAATTTAGAATGAAACTTTCTATACATATATGCATCAAACATTTTTGCCAGAATCATATATGTATAACACAGCAGTGACAATGTATACAGACAACATGGTCACATAATCTTCCAACAGTCCATCCTCAAGGTTTCTCTCTCCGTCAATTAGTAATTGCATAACCACACACAAGCCTAATAAATAAATATGTTTATGGGCTTTGCCACATAATATTTGAATACTTAAAATAATCAAGACTCTAGCTCCAGTGTTCTGTGTAGCCTTAGAGTTCTCCCCGTGTTTGTAATTTTCTCATCTGATTAGTTAGACTGAAGAATAACAGCTACTCTCACTTAATGATCTGTTTCTCAAAGGCTTCTCTGAGTAAATAACCCCCCCCCCATACACAATGCACTACACGGCACTGAATTCACTCTGAATGCCAACTTAAGCAATGGGTTTATAATGGAAACCGCACACAAGATCTGGAAGAGCAGCAGTCAGGAGGAAGTTGTTTTCTAACACTGGTATTTGTACTGATGATACAGAAAGAAAGCTGGGTAAAACTGAAGATGCCTTAAAAATATGAATCCCAAGAGAAGCACCAAATAGTACTAACAGTCACTGTATTCTCTCTACCACCATAGCAAGGTACTTTATTTGACAACACTCTTGTCTAAGCTAAGTTACTAATCTAGTAACTTTGGGGGGGGGTCTCCCTCTGTAGCCCAAGTTGACTTTAGAATTCACTATGCAGCAGAGGCTAGCTACAAACATGAGGCAATCCTCCTGCCTCAACTTTCTGAATGTTGGTATTACAAGCATGACCCACGATATCTAGCAAAGTTAGTAATTCCTAAAGCTTTTAAACCTTGAGAACAAGTCTACTATTTTGTATGATTAAACACAATAACTATACAAAGCATATCTGAAGAATAAAGGTTACTCTAGGAAAATTGTTCATGCAACTATTTGAGTTACAGGCTAAACTAACTGCTATTTACAGAGAAGGCAATTTTTACTTGAAAGAATGGTAAGGAAACTAGTTATTTTGACATGTGGGCCAGCAGTTTCTCAAAAACAAAAAACCTAAACTAAATAAAACCTGCTACTTTGAGAAGAAAAAAAAATCAATCTGACAATAGGTATCATCAAATACAACCTTTCAAGCCCAATTCAAAATTTAGAAAACATGTTTCCACTTCTGAGAACTTGACAGCTTCCCACTACTGGATATTTCTAATAAAGTAGGAATATTTTAACATGCTTTTAGACAGTGTACTTGAAATACACTCATTTTAAGATCTGCATAATTCAGGGAATCAATCAACAAATAATCATTCCACACTGTCATACATGGATAAAATACCCACTCAAATTTCGATACAGGAGCAAATAAGATAAAAATTCATGGTAAATAAACATGGACAGAGATGACATATAATACATTATTTTATACAATGAATATATACTAACAAAAATAAGTAAAAATCCAAACTAAACAGTTTACTGATATGGTTTTGGACTTCACATCACAAACAACTTTTAAAAATATACAACCTCTAAAATTCTAAGGCAAAATCAAAGAAGAGTCTTTAAGCTATCAGGAAAAAAAAACATAAATACTTTTGCCTTTTTCTAATTATCTCTATACAACTGAAATTTATTTTTATATATCGGTAAAGCCATACATCACAACAAAATAGACATAGAAAGTAGGCAGACCTCCCCGCTGCGGTCGTGGTGCGCCTGCGCCAGGGGCACCTGCCAGCCCCTGCTTTTCCTCAGATTGTCTAAAGCCACAGGAAGATGGTGGAAAATTCACCGTCACCATTGCCAGAAAGAGTGATTTATGGCCTTGTTCTTTTCCTAAGCTCACAGTTTGGCTTCATACTTTATCTTGTGTGGGCTCTCATTCCCGAATCTTGGTTAAACTCCTTAGGCTTAACTTACTGGCCTCAAAAATACTGAGCGGTTGCGTTGCCTGGCTACCTCCTTATCACAGCTGTAATTGGTTATGTGCTCTTATTTGGAATCAACATGATGAGTACCTCTCTACTTGACCCCATTCATACAATCACAGATAACTATGCTAAAAACCAACAGGAAAAACTACCAAGAGGACGCCATCTCAGCATTAAGAGACGTTCCCATTAGTGAAGTAAACAAAATGTTCTTCCTAGAAGCCAAAGAACTCAACACCTAAAACTGAGCCATGCATAAACATCCTAAAACCAA
The DNA here is from genome assembly GCA_028551405.1 of Uromys caudimaculatus. NCBI lineage: Eukaryota > Metazoa > Chordata > Mammalia > Rodentia > Muridae > Uromys > Uromys caudimaculatus. The sequence continues at coordinate 41,790,529 of CM052722.1, forward strand.
ACATTTTCAGTTGTGGGCTGAATAATTTTGAACATCATTATATTGGCTGTCCTTTTACTACCCAATATTGACATGTAAAAACATGAAAGTTGATTCCTTAGATTGAGTTCAATTGATATTGTAAATATTTTCAACTGAGTTTTTAATTGACAATAAATAAAATAACACATTATACTAAAAAAAGAAAGAAAGAAAGTAGGCAGAAAAGTTCAGATAGTGTCTACCAAGATAGACAATAAAGAGACTTGCAAAACGGGAAAGGGGGGGGGGGAGCTAGTGAGAGCGATGGGTGGCTAAGAACACTTTCTGCTCTTGCCAAGAGCCTGGGCTCACCTCCCAGCAATGTATGCAGGCTTACAACCATCTGTAACTCCAGTTCCAAGAACTCGGATGCCTCATCTGGCCTATATGGACACCACACAATGCATTAACACACATGCAGGCCAAACACTCATGAGTTATTTTTTAAATTAAAAAATTATGCCATTCTATTAGGTAACTTTCCTTTTTTTTTAAACAAATATCTACTTTTATTTAAAAGTATATATGTGATCAAATAAAGGCATTTTAGCAATGAATCTATTAGTTTTAAGCAAATAGATAACAGCACATCCCAAATGAACAAAAGCTTTTAAATAATTAAATTAACTTTAAGTGTACAAATAATCTTGAGAACAAGGAATTTGAGAACTGATATGGTAGAATAAAGTCGGTTATTAAACATGACTTCACATGCTCAAGTCATGTGCACTTTTCCAGTAGTATATTTAATACAGCAGAGTGCCTAGGAAGCTATCCTACTTTATTTCATTTTTGCAATGAGCAATATTGCATGGACATCTTTAAGAAAACAATTCCCTTCAACAAATGACTATTCCTGAACACTGTGGAACAGTGTTTCTAATTGTGAACTAGAGAGTATTCAAAGATTTGCAAGCTGGACTTAGAAACCTTGATGAAACCAAAAAGAAATATAGGGGAGGAGCTAGTAAGATAGCTGATGGGTGATCTCAGTTGGATCTCTAGGATCCACATGGTAGACGAAGAGATCTAACTCCTTCAAGTTGTCCTCTGGCCTTGCCATGCAGGCCATGGCATATGAACCCCACACATATTCACACAGATACATATGCCCAATCCTGTGTCACCCCAGCTCCAAGCACACAGACGTGCAATTTAAAAATATTTAAAATGCACTCTAGTGATATAAGCTCAAAGTACCCATGACTACTAAAAAATGAGATTCAAAGTTTGTATGTTATCTTATAAATATTTAAGATTACAATACTCCAGAAAAATCACGGATGTTATTTTTTACTTTTTTAAAATGGCCTAGAACCTCACCAATTTATTGTAGGCCTCCATCCTAACCTAACTCGCCGTTGTCAGGCCCTACCGACATTATCTACAGAGATAATAAAAACAAACACCATGCTTTCCTAAGACCATCTACAAGTCACTCTTTTTCTATTCCATTCTTCTTTGAAAACAGTAAAATCCAAATTCGGAATTGCCCAAATTTTAAATGATATAAGTAGTCAGGTAAATGTTAAAGATTAACAGAAAGACAACTCACCTTGGACATATGAATAGCTTATTCTAAACTGAAACAGACCTCTAACCATGATATAATTCATCAGAATTTACTATACTTGCAACAACACTACAGAAAGTTAAAATTTAAAAAAAAAAAAAACAAACCACTGTCAAACTATATGGCCTTACCTGGCCTCAAACACAATAAACAGACGAGGTGGGCCTTAAACTGCCTTTGCCTCCCAAGTGCTAGGTATGCACTACTATACCAAAAAAATCCTCTTATTTAGAAATTTAAAAGGGCTGGAAAGACCATTTTGTCATTAAGTCGTTTAATCCGTGATAAGAAAAACAAACAACAAAGCAGCCCGATCAGTTGCTAATACTTGTCATCTTAACACTGGAGACACAGAGATAGGCAGGTCCCTGCAACTTCTGGAACTTCCAGGCTGGCCAGCCAGCAGCCCATTCAATAAGTTCTAAGTCAGTGAGAGACAAACCTGTCTCGAAATACAAAAGAGCTAAGAAAATATAGTTGGCATAGCACTTGTACAAGCAGAAGAAATGGAATTTGACCCCCCAAAACCCATAAAAAAGTTGAGTATAGACTTGACCTTGTAATCTTAGCACTGGGGAGATGGAAGACAGGTGGATCCATGGGGCTTCCCATCCAGCTAGCTTGGCCTACCTAGCAAGTTCCAGGTCAGTGAGAGACTATCTCAGAGAAAGTTACAGGCCTGCTGCAGTTATCCTGGCTGGCGCGCGCACACATGCACGCACACACACACACACACACACACACACACACACACACACACACTCACTCAAGATGGGTTGGGATCAGGAGAGAGGGAGAAAGAGGAAGGGAGAGGGGGAAAATATGTAAGACAGTGGGCCAGAAAATACTCTTCAAATAATCAAGAGTCTAGCATGGCTTTCCTCTGAGAAGTTCCACCCAGCTGCTGACTCAGACAGATAGAGACACCCATAGCCAAACAGTAGATGGAGCTTGGGGACTCATATAGAACATACGGAAGAATAGGAAGAAGGATTGATGGTCCCTAAGGGGATAGGAACTCCACAGGAAGACCAACAAAGCCAACTAACCCTTGGGGCACGTGAAGTTTAAACTACCAACCAAAGAACCTACATAGGCTGGACCTAGGCCTCCTCGCACATATGTAGCAGATGTCCAGCTTGGTCTTCATGTGGGTCTGAACAACTGAAGTGGAGGCTATCCCAAAAGATGTTGCCTGTATGTGGAATATGTTCTTCTACCTGGGCTGCTTTGTCTGGCCTCAATGGGAGAGGGTGCACCTAGCCTCACAGACTCTTGAAATTCCAGGGTTGGGGAATACACAAGGGGGCCCACACCCACCCAGAGGAGAAGGGGGGAATGGGGGAAAGAATTATAGGAGGGAGTAACCAGGAGGGGACAGTGAGCAATATATATATATATATATATATATATATATATATAGACAGACAGAGAGAATTTGAAACATAAACTAGGTTTTCCTCATTTGACTTACCTCAGAATCTACTACTGCATGAACATGTAAGAGGAATTCCCAATTTGTTAAGTGGATGATTAAACAAGCAAATTCTTTAGAACTCAAATTACTATTAGTTATCAGCAACTATGCTAAATAAGATAAAGAATATAAAGCCAGTAAGTCAGTTTCTGTTCTGCTCACACAAAAGGGCACAGCTCAGTCTAGAGAGATGGCTTAGTGATTAAAGAGTGCCTATTGTTCTTGCAGAAGACCCAATTTTGGTTCCCAGAACTCACAAGACAGCTCGCCACTGCCAGCAATTCCAGTTCTGTGATCTGACTTCCTCCTCTGAACTCCTAGAGCTCCTTCATGCATGTGATACATATGCATACACTCAGAAACAGACATTTAATGACTACAGGCTTCACCACCCTTATTAACATACTATACACGAAGTAGTAACCTTTACTGCTAATAGTAATCTTACCATAAGAAGATAATTATTGAACCAAAGCAGCTGATACTAGAGATATGATACTATTCTTTTACTTCTGTCTGCTTGGAAATTTCAATAATAAAAACAAATAAACCAATGAACTTGACTCCTGGCCTGTGCAGAGTTCAGTCCCTTTGCTGGGCTTGGTGGTACATACTTTTAATCTCAGCACTGAGAAGGCAGAGGCAAATCAATCTGGTTTACACAGAAAGTTGCAGACAAGCCAGAACTACATAGTGAGACCCTGTCTTGAAACCAAATAAAAAAATATTAATGTAGACACAGAGATACCACTATATTCTTGACTGATGTTCTTTTTACATACTGTAATATGAGTCAATAAGAGTGTGAGAACACTATCTTTGTAGATGCATCTGTGGTGTTGTGAATAATATAGTCAGGCTTAGACTGAGTCTTTTAAATTTGTCTATCCCTGGACCCTCCAGTCATGGACAGCCATGTTTGGAGGAAGGTAGACAAAACCCAGCCAAACTGTATTTAGAATACTAAATACTAAAAGAATAATGATTTAACTCATTCATGCACTATTTTGGAAACTAAAAATGCTTATTAACAAAACCCTCTAGAGATGCCAACATGTGCATGCACTGCATTATTTATAGTGAAGAGCTAGTGTTAAGGCACATACAGCCCCAGGTATGATGTAAACATCTTCGTTTTTTAAGATTAAATACATGATGGTCAACGTATAGAAACAGAAAATTGATCAAAGAATGAATGTAAATCTTAAGTATATGCCTACAGTTTTCTATTTTCCAAAATTCAAATAAAAACAATTTTTTTATGCATTTGTTATGAGAAGTTTTTTTTGTGGGTTTTTTTTTTGATACTTTATTTACATTTCCAATGTTTCCCCCTTTCTAGGTCTCCTCTTTGGAGACCACCTATCTCCTCCCCCTCCCACATCTCTGTGAGGGAATTCCGCCTCCCACCCACCCGCCCACCCACTCCCATATTCCCACCTTGACATTCCCCTTTACTGGGGCCTCTCCTCCCCCTGATGGCGAACAAGGCCCTCCTCTGCCACATATGTGGTCCGAGCCATGAGTCCCTCCAAATTAAACTCACTGTGAAAGTTTCATATCCACTATATTTTATTTTTAAAAACCATCACCATAACAAAGGAATTGTGATGAAAATAGCATGCATATTTTGTTATTATTAACTGATACCACCTTTTCACAAGACAATTTTCCTAGAACCATTCAGATAAATAGTTGTATCTTTTGATACAATTTTTTTTATTTCATGGATTGTACAAGAAAGTAATTCATCTGAATGCAAAATATCAAGTGAACGAAGATGCTCAATGAGGTCATTTACAATAAAATTTAATGAAGAAAAAATTAAGTAAACATGTCAGCAAAATAGATGATTAATGTATGATTAACTTTGTTTATGGGTGCTAGGAATCAAACCTAGGCACCTGCATATATGATTTTTTAGATAATATAGATATAGGTTGGAAAAGATATCCATACCCATAATGTGATATCATTTTAAGATGTCCAAGTGTTTTAGATATAGAGTAGTTACCACTATCTTAATTCTAACTGAATCTGTATCCAAAAACCTTTTGACTACAGATACTCAGGGGCTCACCATCTGTGAAGTAACATAAACATTTGGGGGCAGGAGCAAAAGGAGGAAGACAAGGAGACAGTGAAGAGGGAATAGGAGAAAAGGGGAAGGTGAACAGGTGAGGGGGAGGGAGAATGAATGAAACTATAAGAATGAATATGAACGAACAGATCTATGCATCAAACAACTATCACTTTAGAAGACTATGAAAAAGGGAACATTGTCTAGGCCCTGAGACATAAGCTAATTCACTCCATATGCTATCTGGAAGTAAAAGGGAAAGACGGGTTGTCTGTGGCAGCCATGGCAGTACCTGTGGCTCAAAGAGCTATGCTAATGTTCAATTTGTGAGACAGTTGTTAAGCAGCTTTCACCACCAGCTAGAATTTATTTAAATTGCAAGGATGAGGTGGTTCTTCAACTATCTGAAGGAGGAGAAAAACACAAGACAGCAGCTGGGCTCAGCAATAAATGCTACATTTACCTTGTTAATTTCAAACTGGCTCACTGGGATACTGCCATTTAGCACATTTTCTCGAATTTCTATTAACCTCTTCTGAATGTTTTCCACAATGGTGTCTCGGCTTTGATCAGAAAGAATCTGGCCAATGACAAAGCTGTATAAAGAAAAAATATGATTTTTCATATCATATGTCATGAACAAAGAAAATACAGATATCATGTCCCTAGACTGGCATGTGGACAAGAGCTTATGCTAAGAGCTAATATGAGGGTTAGTGCCTAGAAGGCGACTTACATTTTATTTTATGTTTATGAGCAAACGTTGCGCCTACATGTATGTCTGCACATCAAATCTGTCTGACATAGGCAGAGGTCAGAAGAAGCTATAGGGTTCCCTGACACTGGAGTTAAGGATGATTGGTGCTGGAAATCAAACCCAGGTCCTCTGCAAGAGCAACAAGTATTCTTAAGCACTAAGCCATCTCCCCAACCCCCACTGCTTTGTTTTTAATATTAACTCTTCTAAAACCTTACTAACCTACGAATTTCAGGTCTGCCCTTTGACATATAGACTACTAATTTATGTAGCAGATAATGCTTTTATATAAAACAGAGAAAAATGTTTGCCACCAGATTTTATGATTATAAAATATAGAAGCAATTGTATTCTAATCATAAGTTAATATTTTAGAAGATAAAATTTATCTTTATTCATAAAGCAACAAGATAGTATCTCTGGTATCAAGGAAGCATCTCCATCTAAGACAGCTATTTAGCTAGGTAAGAAGAAATATAAAGCTTCATAAAGAAATAAAAAAAAAATCTAAGAGGCTAGAAAATTGGCTCAAAGGTTAGGAGCACTTGTTCTTCCAGAGGATCCAGGTTCAATGTGTACCCACATGACAGCTCACAAGTCTGGTCCCTGGAGATTCAATGCCCTCTTCTGACATCTATGGGCACCAGGTGCTAAAACAGTGCAGACATACAGATGGCATAACACTCATACACATAAAATAAAAAACTAAATGGGGGTAAAATTTCCAAAACACAAAACTCTTCTGTTTTCAGCATCACTAAAAATTGTTCAATGTTCTAAGTTTTAGGCTATACCTCAAAATTTTCATATTATTCTACAAAGCCTCAAAAAAAAAAGTAGCCAACATTTTATCCATTTCTGAGAAAACACAGATCAACAGTTTGACAGCTGCTTTATAGTTTGTCAGAAAAAGAACTCTGACAAAAACATTTGTATAGTTTTAATTATTAATAAATTTCTAAGTCAGAGAAATTTACTTCTATTATCATACATCTTTTCTTAGAAAACAGAAAGCTGAGAATGGTCTAATTGACAGCCTACACAAAGTCCTTTCGTCTTTGAGTATATTTGGGAGCAATGAAGCATTCCAAAGCACATTTCCTAAGACACAAACCATGGCCTATACTCAGATGAGCACCTTTGTCTAATCAAGAGGAGTTTTTTAGAAAGCAACACTCATTCAATCTCTCAACTTGAAAGCAGGAAGATTAGAAAGTAAGTTTAAAATGCTGATATTTACCAAAAACTTAAAGGTACTTTTAAATCTAGAAATCAAGGAAAACTTTTTTTCAGAACTGATCTTAATCACAATACAGGAATATGTGAAAGACAACATATAACATATCTAAGCATTAATTTTTCAAATGGGTACTTCATACATTAGTGTGAGCACAAATTACTTATCATAATCTTTAAGTTGCAAGGCTAGTAGGTCATGTATTACTTCAGAGGCACACACAGTATTTTAGAACTTGCTCTCAAATTAATCTGAGATTAGTAAAAGAATCATTTATATACAAATGATATAGAGGAATAAAGTCTCACTACATGGCCTACTTTTAATCGCACATTTCAAACTACATAACAGGGATATCATAAAAAAATGTTTATAATTAGCATCTAGGAACTCAGGATACAACACTTTCGAAAAGAGGAATTTAAAAAAAAAAACCAATATCAACAAATTCAGCTGTCTAAGGATCCAGGTGTAAAGGTTTATTCTCACCATGAGATGCTATCTTACAGTTAGTGTTGCTTACTGTGCAAATTTAGCTTTATCTAACTTTTCATCTAACTATAAAATTGTATTTGTAATATGCAATAATAGCAATAATAACAAAAGAGGAAGTTGTATCCTTATGCTTGACAGACACACGTGCATTTTCCATAGCACTTGAACTTTTTTAAAATGAAATTTTTATTTTCATTTTATGTCCATTGGTGTTTTGCCTGCATGCATGTCTGTGTGAGGGTGTCAGATCTTGGAATTACAGATAGTTATGAGCTGCCATGTGGTTACTGGGAATTGAACCCAGGTCCTCTGGAAGAGTAGCCAGTGCTCTTAACTGCTGAGCCATCTCTCCAACCCCTGCACTTAGATTTTTTTAAAAACAAAAATTTGAAGGACAAACAACAAAAATAAATAAAAGTTCAACTCACTTTCCAGTGTCCTTGGCAAGATCACACCAGTCTCTTCTAACTATATCTAATCCTTTCAGCTCCTGCTTGGTAATGTAATTCCCATCAGATGTTGGTTCAACAACTAAAGCAGCATATTTCTTTTTCTTCAGCAACAACAGAGACTTGAAAACACCATCAATGTCTATTTCAAGCAGTTTGTACAATTTATTCACTTCACTTTTTACCTGTGAAAATTTCAAATATTATTGTCAGATTCTCAAATGCCTAACAGGGAAAAGATGAACATGCTATGAATTTCCAAGAGTTATCTTCAATAAAACTTGAAAGCACATATAATTAAAATTCATTATTCAAGTTATATAACATGGAATTATTTAGTGCACAATTTAAAGACATTAAGAAACAGAACAAAATCAGATCTCAACATCACTTTCCAGTATTTACTGGGAAGACTCTAAGTCAGAATATCACAGAGCTATTGGTTCATAAATGTTTACTGTAGCACTATTAATAATAACTTAGTTACAAAATCAGCCTAGGTATCCATCAACAGAGGGACAGATAAAAACATTCATTATACCTATGCATAATGGAATTTTTTCTATGCATAAAGAATGAAATTATAATGTATATATAAAAACAGATACAACAATAAATTATCGCATTCATCTAATTAGTTGAGATACAGAAAAACAATTATTGCACGTCTCCACACGTTTGTAGACTTTAGCTTATACATGTATAATCCATACACATATAAAATCATATGACAAGTAGATTGTGGAAAGTAGAAACAAAGCTATTTAAGAGAACAAAAGGGATTCACTCACATTTAGGGGTAGAAGGCTATGAGAACCATGCCCAAAGCACATTATAAACAAGTATGACAATGTCTATATAAAACTCAGATATGTGTACACTGAATATATACCAATTAAAAATAAACTAAATATCTGAACAACTTGAGAGGCTGAGGAAGGATGAATTCAATATTGAAGTCAATTTCGGATGCTTACAAAGTTCAAGAACAGATAGAGCCATATAGCAAGATTTTATCTTTAAAATAAATAAATATATATTTTAAAAATTAACAAAGAGACACAAATATTACATATAATTCCATCAAAATAAAGGCTAGGACTGGATCTTTTGACTCCAGGAAATAACTACGGGAAGTTCTTTCTTGAGTCAAAAGACAATGAATGCATATATATTTGGCTTGAAACTACCGAATTGATTAACAACTAGATAGTCCAACTAGTATGTGGCAAAAACATTACATAGAACTATGTTAAATAATATCCAGAAATGACACTGGCATCTTGAATAACTGTGTGCTGACAGAATAAACACCTTCTTGCCTTTTGCTGACAAAGCCAAGGCACAAATCATCACTTCTCGCGAAAACTGGAAAGCTTTGCAAGGCCAAGAAGAGTACAAAAGGTTGGTGCTCTGTACAACTAGAGAGTAAAATTCAAATTCCACACTTTCTAGGAAGGAAAAAAGGTAATTCCTGAGATATTTCCAGTTTTAGAATACTGGGACAAAATCTTATCAAATCAAGCACTCAAGAAATACTTGCCAAGTGTGAATCCGTTACCAATGATTGCTTCTAAATGTTCCTTTATATTTTCTAATATAAGTATTTATATAAAATTAAATGAGCATTTGTGAGTACACACGTATGTGGAGATAAGTAAATATCTAATCTCTGTATGAAATATACCTGAATACTACTGGATGTACATTTCCTTCTGAATGACAATGTGAAAAGTTCTAATGTGCCTATATTTAAACTTTGTTTTACAGAAAAAATGTTATCCATTTCTTAAGGAAACCAATTGCCTTTGAATTTTTTGCCTCAAAACAAATCAGAGTGTAAGGAAAATTAAAGAGAATAAAAAATTTAATGACATCAAAGTTATTATGTTCAAAAATATACACGTGTACCTAACACATGAACTTATTGTATTCACTGTGTTAAATACAGAGTTAACAAACTCAGGTAAAAAAAGCAATCATTAAATTATCTCACCTTGTTTCCCAACTTAAATACTTCTTCCAGGTTGGTGCTATTGGTATTTATCATAATTGAATCTGTATCTCCATAAATAACTTCAAGATTCATCTAATAAAAGCCAAAAGTATAAAAATTAATAACAAAAGCACATGGATTATTATATGCGATCAAAGTAAAGGCGCCTAGTACTAGAAAATATAGGTGACATTGATTTTTGGCAGGTCACGTTATTTACTATCTGTACTATCAGGGTACACAATTGAAGATTAAGCCCTTCACAAACTAGACATGCAAGCAGTGAACAATTAAGGAAACCTTCCTAATTTTCTTCTAAAAATGCTGGGAGAATTAACTGTGTGTAGTTTCAATTCAAACAGAATATGGAATTTGATAATAATAATAATAAGCCTAGGAAACAGGGTCTTTATTTAACCATTGTGACATGTGCTTAGTGATCATGGCAGTTTAAGAAGCAAAAAGTATGGACGTAAAAGTTCTAGGGCATAAATATTTATAAAATTCTCAAACAATATTTAGTAGACTATAAATAGCGCCAAAAAAATCAATAACAAACAACACTCAAGCACATAAGTATAAAGGAATGGAAATAAACTCTAATTAGCACCATTACTAATTTGCCTGACATACAGGCTGCAGGCAGGAGCTACATCAGATCAGTCCTGATCTAAGAGAAAAGATTGTAATCCATTAGAAGGGTTTATAAATGTAAACTACGCATCCTAAAATACAATTTTCAGTATGTTTGGGTTACACTTTTTCTTGGACACAAAATGTCACCTGCATATTTAAGAGTTGTTTTAGAATGAAAATGTTCAGCATTACCTTCTGTACCATATCTTTCGTATGCATCAAAATCTAAATGAAAAAAGGTCAATGTTAATATATTACAAAATTAAAAAGGCATAAATATAGCACAAGAGATTTCCAATTTCTAAACATCTCTAAAACTCTTGAATATATCACACCAACCACTCTCAAATAACATGAATAGAATTTAAGTTTAATCTCTATGCTGATGCTTAATAGAGATATTGAAGCCAATAAACATCTGTATTTCTGTGTATATCTAATAAACATGTATAAGGTACCCTTTAATAACATAACAAAGGCCATTTAGTCTCAGTACTAATATTTTAATAGAATTACATGATTACAAAAGCTTTATAGCATTTAAAATCTAGCAATTCACACCAATATTCAGAATCTTAAAATTATTCCATTTAACTTAAAATTATTTTGTAGACTAAGTTCCTTAAAGATGACTATATGGCCTGGAGTTAGCCCAGTGCCCAGCAAAATGCTGAATTTCAATAAACACTAAATGAAAACGAACATATAGATAATTATAAATGGGTCTGTTTCCAGGCCCACATGGCTACAGGCTACAAAACATAAAATAACATACACACAGACAAAAACAGATACAAGTTACCTTAAACCCTATAAGAAGCATCATATTTAGTATGTGAAAACCTCTGAAGACATAATATGATGTACTGAGAACAGAGACAGAGGCAAGGAAATATTAAATCATGTGTAAGATACTAAACTGAGAGCACCTCCTGCATTCTCTAATTTCTTTCCCCAAGATCTCCAAGAGGTAGCTACTATTAATATCCCCATTTGCTAGCTGCCAGATGACAAAGTAATTTCTTTCTACTAGTCACAGCAAAACAAGGGTACAGAACCAGGCACTCTGGATCCAGGACAAAAGCCTTAATCACTGCACAGTATTGCCACTCCAGTATCACTCATTGTTCATGCATCAATCTAAATTAGTCTCTTTTCCAGTGAGGCCTCATTCATTTTTTTCTACCTTGCCAGCTAAATGAAATCCCAAAGTTTCATTTCAGTCTTTCCTGTCCTCCGCAGTAAGAGACAAAGAGTACACAGACAAGAGTACTTGCTGTGAGCATATTACACATCTATCCATCACTTCTCATCTCCATTGCCCGCTATCTTTTTTTTTTACTACTGCCCAATTTTGTTCAGATGTCCAAAAGTTCATCGTGGCTTCCATGCCTTGGCCATAGTAAATTCTGATTAAGCTAAGCCAGTAGTTTTTATGTGGGCTATATAGTGGAATTACCTGAGGATTTTTTAAAAAACTAAAGCAGTAACAATCAAAACTGTCTCCAGAACTTGTTCCTGGCATAAAACTCTCCCTGACTCTAGTGTTGAGAACTACTATGCAAGAGTACTGGCTTTCTAAAATTTATTACACGGTGCTAATTTTCCTTTACTAAATAAAACAAACATCCCCTTGTATTCAATATCTGGCCCAGAATATCTCTGCCCAAAGTTTTTTAAAAGAGTTCCAAAGATGATGCTTTTTTTTTATTGGATATTTTCTTTATTTACATTTCAAATGATATCCCCTTTCCCGGTCCCGCCCCCCACAAGAAACCCACTATTCCATCCCCCCCTGCTACTATGAGGATGTTTCCCCACCCACTCACACACTCCCCCATCCTCACACTAGCATTCCCCTACACTAGGAAATCAAGCCTTCACAGGACCAAGGACCTCTCCCATTGATGCCTGACAAGGCCATCCTCTGCTACATGCTGGAGCCATGGGTCCCTCCATGTGTACTCCTTGGTTGGTGGTTTAGACCCTGGGAGCTCTGGTTGGTTGATATTATTGTTCTTCCTATGGGGTTGCAAACCCCTTCAGCTCATTCATTCCTTTCTCTAACTCCTCCATTGGGGACCCTGTGCTCAGTCCAATGGTTGGCTGCGAGCATCCACCTATGTATTTGTAAGGCTCTGGCAGAGCCTCTCAGGAGACAGCCATATCAGGCTCCTGTCAGCAAGCACTTCGTAGCATCCACAATAATGTCTGTATTTGGTAGCTGTGTATGGGATGGATCCCAAGGTGGGGCAGTCTCTGGATGGCCTTTCCTTCAGTCTCTGCTCCACACTTTGTCTCCATATTTCCTCCTGTGAGTATTTTGTTTACCCTTCTAAGAAGGACCGAAGCACCCACACTTTGGTCTTCCTTCTTTTTGAGCTTCATGTGGTCTGTAAATTGTATCTTGGGTATTCCAAACTTTTGGGCTAATATCCACTTATCAGTGAGTGCATACCATGTGTGCTCTTTAGTGATTGGGTTACCTCACTCAGAATGGTATTTTCGAGTTCCATCCATTTGCCTAAGAATTTCATGAAGTCATTGTTTTTAATAGCTGAGTAGTATTCCATTATGTAAATGTATCAGATTTTCTGTATCCATTCCTCTGTTGAGGGCCATCTAGGTGGTTTCCAGCTTCTGGTTATTATAAATATGGCTGCTATGAACATAGTGGAGCATGTGTCCTTATTATATGTTGGAGCATCTTCTGAGTACATGCCCAGGAGTGGTATAGCTGGGTCCTGAGGTAATACTATGTCCAATTTTCTGAGGAACTGCATGACTGATTTCCAGAGTGCTTGTACCAGCTTGCAATCCCACCAGCAATGGAGGAGTGTTCCTCTTTCTCCACATCCTCACCAGCATCTGCTGTCACCTGAATTTTTGATCTTAGCCATTCTGACTGGTGTGAGGTAGAATCTCAGGGTTGTTTTGATTTCCATTTCCCTGAAGACTAAGGATGGTGCTTCTTGAGCATTCAATATTCCTCAGTTGAAAATTCTTTGTTTAGCTCTGTAGCCCATATTTTAATAGGATTGTTTGATTCTCTGGAGTCTAAACTCTTGAGTTTTTTGTATATATTGGATATTAGCCCTCTATCAGATGTAGGATTGGTAAAGAACTTTTCCCAGAATGTTGGTTGCCATTTTGTCCTAGTGACAGTGTTCTTTGCCTTACAGAAGCTTTGCAATTTTATGAGGTCCCATTTGTCTATTTTTGATCTTAGAGCATAAGTCATTGGTGTTCAGGAACTTTCCCCTGTGACCATGTGTCCGAGGCTCTTCCCAACTTTCTCGTCTATTAGTTTCAGTGTATCTGGTTTTATGTAGAGGTCCTTGATCCACTTGGACTTGAGCTTTGTACAAGGAGATAAGAATGGATCGCTGTACATTCTTCTACATGATGACTGCCAAGTTGAACCAGCACCATTTGTTGAAAATGCTGTCTTTTCTCCACTGGATGGCTTTAGCTCCTTTGTCAAAGATCAAGATAGGTGTGTGCGTTCATTTCTGGGTCTTCAATTCTATTCCATTGATCTATCTGCCTGTTTCTATACCAATGCCATGCAGTTTTTATCACTATTGCTCTGTAATACATCTTGAGGTCAGGGATGGTGATTCCCCCATCAGTTCTTTTGTTGTTGAGAATAGTTTTTGCTATCCTGGGTTTTTTGTCATTCCAAATGAATTTGAGAATTGCTCTTTCTAAGTCTATGAAGAATTGAGTTGGAATTTTGATGGGGATTGCATTGAATCTGTAGATTGCTTTTGGCAGGATGGCCATTTTTACTATATTAATCCTCCCAATCCATGAGCATGGGAGATCTTTCCATCTTCTGAGGTCTTCTTCGATTTCTTTCTTCAGAGACTTGAAGTTCTTGTCATACATATCTTTCTCTTGTTTGGTTATAGTCACACCAAGATACTTTATATTGTTTGTGACAATTGTGAAGGGTGTCATTTCCCTGATTTCTTTCTCAGCCTGTTTATCCTTTGAGTATAGGAAGGCTACTGATTTGTTTGAGTTAATTTTATATCCAGCCACTTTGCTGAAGTTGTTTATAAGCTGCAGCAGTTCTCTGGTGGAGGTTTTCGGGTCACTTAAGTATACGATCATATCATCTGCAAAGAGTGATATTTTGATTTACTCCTTTCCAATTTGTATCCCTTTGACCTCCGTTTGTTGTCTAATTGCTCTAACTAGAACTTCAAGTACTATATTGAAGAGAGAGAGAGAAAGGGCAGCCTTGTCTAGTTCCTGATTTTAGTGGGATTGCTTCAAGTTTCTCTCCATTTAGTTTGATGTTGGCTACTGGTTTGCTGTATATTGCTTTTACTATGTTTAGATATGGGCCTTGAATTCCTGATCTTTCCAAGACTTCTAACATGAAGGGGTGTTGAGGAGACAGCGAGGGCAGGTAGCACTAGAGAAAACCAGATGGCAAGAGGCAAGAGTAAGAACATAAGCAATAGAAACCAAGGTTACTTGACATCATCAGAACCCAGTTCTCCCACCATACCAAGTCCTGGATACCCCATCACACCAGAAAAGCAAGATTTGTATTTAAAATCACTTCTCATGATGATGATAGAAGACAAACCCAAAAGAAGATAGCATAATTCCACCTCTAACAACAAAATAATAGGAAGCAACAATCACTTTTCTGAAGATGATTCTTAGGGTTGGTTCAAGAAAACCATAGTAATTCCATTTTGGAGACATTACCACTTTAGATATGTTCATATGACAACTTTACCCTGGTCAAAGGTAAGGAAATTCCTCTAGGAAACGTATATAAAAGGCATGAGAATTAGAAGAAAACCAGCATTATAGATTGATGGCAAACAACAATAGACATCCCAGTGATCATGAAGGACCATGCCAGAGGGTTCAAACCAATATGTCGAGAAAGCACCCAACCCCCGGGGTTATGTGGTTATTGCTGAATGACACCTGTAAAGTAACTTTTCTTAGTGTTTACCATCTTGAATGAATCAGGACTAATTTCCTAAAATGTTTTCAAAGCCTCCAAGATCAAGGTGAAATTTTACAACTACATCTAAACCCCAGCTCTACCTGTACAGCTGCTATTTCCTTCACAAAAGCAAAGGCAAACTGGCCATTCTGTGAACAGCTGCCATACTACAGGTTCATCTTTTCTTGCCTTAACTCATACAGAGACATTTGTTGCCCAGTCCTCTGACCATGAATTTATAAGTTCACCTTAAACCCTATTTTATTCCATAAAGCCTGATCTAACTGTTCCAGCCTATAGTCTAATTGATCTGTTCTTGCTCTGTTTCTCTAGTAACCAAGTGATACTTTGTACTATTAATGATTGTTACACTCCCCAGTTAGACCACAGGCTTCTGGAGGCCCAAGGGCATGTTCACACCTGCAGACCTTAGATATGACAAGCAATAAAACAGTATGCCGAGTGACTGGCAGGTCCCACAGTAATCTGAGTTTTTCTAATAAACACTAAAATTAAATTATGGGACAATGCAATATAGAAAATATCTAACAATTTTTTGGGGAAAAGGAAAATAATGAGATTGGGCTAAGTTAAGCTAATCACAGAGAGGACGGACTGCTTATCAAAGGTTCATCTCCACCTCCTTACAAGACTTAGCTACTCTCACCACATGATCAACTCCATAAGCTTCCTAGGTAACTGAGGCAGCTGTTACCTGCAAATGAAGTGACCCAGGATCAATTTGTCCCTCTTCACTACATACTCAGTATCCAATTTTTGTTTCTCTTCTCTCATAATGTGCAACAAATCCATGCTGCCATCCCTGCACATGGCCTAGCAACTTTTACCACTCACCTCTGTTCTAATCTGCCACAGACTCAGTTCTTTCCAAGCCTGATCTGAAGGCTGCTACCAAAACTATCCTCCCTCTCTGGTGGCATGAACCTTTGAGTGCTTTGGGTTTTGTTGTTGTTGCTGGTATTACTGTCAAGACAGTGCTACAAATTGCATTTTTCAACTAATACTTTCATTTTAACAACCCACTTATTCTAATGACTATCTAATAATCCATTACAGGAAGAGATCATAATTTATTCAATTAATGTTCTATTCATGAACATAGGTTGTTTAAAAGCTTTGCCATTATAAACCAGATTTCAATTCCTCCAAGTGAACTTACTGGGTCAATTGTTACATTTTATCATTTTTAAAAAATATAGCCCACTAAACTCACTATAGAACCTCTAATAATTTCGTATGTAGTTTCTGTCATCATGTTCTCCAGTGCTTTCTACCAAGGTCTAGTGACAAAGCCCTCCAGTCAAATTTCTCTTCAGAGACTACAACTCTTCAGTTTATCTGATGTTTTATGAGACAAACTGGAAACAGGCTGACCACTATCTTCTTGTTCTTCTCCACTAAGCAGCTCTACATGATGGATACTGTGGTAACCTATTAGAGTCCAATGCTTACCCAAGTACTAATAAGCAATACCATCCAAAGATTGCCTTTGGCCCAGGCCTCAATTCCAACTGCTCACTGGGGATGGCTCTATTGCTGGATACCCAGTCAATTCCAAAACTTAGCATCTAGTAGAGGGCTTGGTCCATGGGGACCACTGACAAACAACTTGATAGTGATGATGAATGACCCTAAAGGGTAGGTAGTTTCATAAGACCCATGTGACAAATGAGGAAAACTAAGTTGACACTTTACCTCACAATTTAGAATTGTGTTTGACCCAGAGGTTATAGTTCAGTGCCCGGCCTAGAAGCAGGACCTTTGGGTTCATTTTCTTTTCACTGTGTTCTCACAGCCTTATTACAAAAGCCAACCCATATGAATGTTCTAGAAGCTAATAAACCTAAACTTACATATCACAGGTATTTTCTCCATTGAAGAAATACATTTTTAAAAATAGCTACTGGTATCCAGAAAAATCTACTGGACACAGGTACAGTGAATACATGATGACTGTTCATAAATTCACTTCAACGTGACAAGCCTAATATTAAAGCTAGCCATTCTGACAGAAAATCATTTTATAAGCGCCACTGGCCAGCAAACGGGGCTGTAAGATTGCTCAATTCATTAATAAGGCAGTCTGCAGCTATCTGATTTCACAGCAACACCTGCATATTTAGCTACTCATTACCAATTGGATGATGGAATTTTTTTCAAGCACATTTCAAAAATCTGCCAACTTCAAGTGTAAAAAAATAAACTTTGTGGTTAATTTTTCCCTTAACAAAGTACAGCTGTTGAGAATAATTGTTCAAGTTCTTACCCTGTAATGTCAACTGCAGCAGAACAAAGAGTATTTAATTAGCAAATCTATCCAGTAATTCAACACCTATTATATAAAATGCCTTCGTGATTTTATTCAGGATAATTTGCTAAGAGGGTTATTACTGACATTCAGATGGAATTTAAAATTCCTACGCAAGTCGAGTCATAATAGCAGTAATGATCTCCCCAATCAGGAGATTCGGTGTCACACAAGGCTCTCTTGCAATGCAGCAGCCGATTTCCTGACTTCTTAATTCCTGGGCTCAGCTCAGTGAGAGCCCTTCATGCCGATATTTCAGTCAGCAATACATCTTTAATGGGACTCTATTAAAATAACTAGAACAAAAATGACTTTTTTTTGGTTAAAAAGAATGACAGCACTGCCATCATATCAATCATTGCAGGCTTTGCAGAACAGTGTGGTTAGGGGGAAAGAGGAGGGGGAAAATAGAAAATGGGTGGGGGTGGGGAAAGCAAGTATTAAAATAATATCAAAAGGTATTTTAACCCAAATCTGAGCCTCTAAGGCAGGAGAAAGGTGGTAAAGCTAAAAAAGAAACTTAAAATAAAAAAAAAATTAATAAAATGTTTTTTTTTCCCCTGAAATACACATACAATATGCGGTCTACTAAGCAGAAAGCACAAGTTTTCCACACGGAGGTTAACAACAACAGCAACCTAAGACTACTATTGACATGTATAGTTATACGTTCTCCTAACCCGCCCAGCAGTACATCTATGTATTTATTTATATTTTCTTTCAAAAGAATACTGTTGGGTTGCAAAGCATTCAAAACTTATGAAATGTTTTTAGATATTGTTATAGATTAATAGTGTTTATTAACATTAAATAATTGAAATCAGCATTTCGCAGTTTAAAAAGTTTCAACATCCTACTCCCAAGGTTATGTCTACTATAATAGCCACTAACAAGAAACCCACTTCAATGTGTAATCTGTATTAAACATAATGGAAATTCTATACACTAATGAAATATTATAAGGTCAAATTTCAAACAAATAATGAATAAAGAGAATGAATATTGAAATCTCAATGGCTATTAATCACACAGAATTAGAAATACCTGAAAAAAATTAAACATTAGTATAAGGGGTAGCAAAATGAAGGATTTTGAATTATAGGAAAGAAAAAAAGTAGAAGAAATATAAATATTATGATATTTGGTAATCCAGCCATCATCTAAGTGCTTCCTACTCTAAATTTCAGCAATTTCCAAACAAGACCCAAGGCTACACAGTTCCCCTACTTGATGAACATTTATTTTAAGCATGTTATTAGGTTGCATTTTCTCTTCATTTTTATTCTCAATTTTTACATATGTCTTCTATGTAAAATGGTCAAAGAATAGCTACTGTGAGCTGAATAAGCATTCTGTTTTCTGTCTTTAACAATTACTGCTTTTATGATAGGTTGCTTACTGCTATTAACATTAAGTTTATTTTCTCTAAAACTAGGTTGTTTCTTAGTACCTAGTTCTCTGAGCTGTGTAGGAAAAAGAACCATATGCTAAAAAATACTCTGTAAACATAAAACATACAAATACTACCTAAAAAACAAACAAAAAATAAAAAAACAAGAGGTCAAAACCTGAGCCCTGATTTAAATTGCCAATTACTAATTAGGTCTCTGGATCTTCATCAGTGATTAAACAAGGAGGCTGGGATTACCCTGAAATCTAAAGATCTAGAATTCCAAGTTTGACAAGCATAAATATCTCTTCACTTGATTGGGTTGTTTTATTTCTGAAACACATTCATCTCTGTAGTATCAGGAGAGTAAGACAATAATATATCCAACAAAAGTAACAATGCTGAATACAAGAGAAAACACACACACACACACACACACACACACACACACACATATATTTCCATATTCTAGGTTGCCTGTGAAAACTATTAAATGTAAAATAACTAAAACTGTTAGTGCTCACAAACAATCTACATAGCTTTATGTCCACTGTACAAGTGAGTGGCTGACTACATTTGCAGTACTTAAAAATACCCAATGCCTTCTGTTGAGTTATCTTTTCTACTTCCACCAAGTACCCATACACATCTACAAATACATCACAGTTTCTCAGCCTCAGCCCCATTTATATTTTAGGCCAGATAATTCTTTGTCATGAGGGCCTACTTTACATGATGTACACTAAAAATGTTTAGCAGCCAAAGGTAGAACTTCCTCTCAAAGTTCAATGAAACAATACGTCCCCTGATACTAGACTGTATCTTTGCAATGTGGGGCTTCCTTTGCATTTTTTGTTACTCCTTAGCCTCTCACCAGTCGGTCTCTAGCATCAGTACCTTCTAAGTCAATCTTAACCCTTTGCCAATATTCATTCTAAAATATCTTCCCTGAAAGGAAATCCAAGCTCCCTCACTTGATCCTAAGATTCAAGATCTACTTGAGGACTTATCTTCTAATGTTTCCCACACTTGTCCTCCACCCACCCAGTCCTTTCTCACATAGTTTAGGTTCATTAAACACAGTATGTTTGGTTCCTCCTTAGTGCAACAGGTACCACAGCAGTCTCTAAACATACCAGGTTTACTCTTTTTTCAAAAAAGACGGGCTTCACGTAGCTCTGGCTAGTCTGGAACTCACTCTGCAGACCAGGTTGGCCTCAAAATTCAAGGGATCAACCTGCCTCTACCTCCCAAGTGGGGGTGGAGCTGGGGAGAGAGATTAACCTGGCTCATATTCTAGTTTTGCTTCTGTGCTCTTCACGTGTAGTTTGCCCACAGTGATGAAAACTCTGTCCTGGCTAATTTTGTATGTTAGCTTGGTTATGCCAGATACCCAGAGATTTGGTCAGACACTCATCTACAAGTCAATGATGTGTTCCCAGCAGGATTAAGACTCAACGAATTTTGGGTGAAGCAGATAACCACCACTTCCAATTAGGTGAAGGTCTCAGAAGATAAAAACTGAGGCTCTCTCCAAAGAAGAGATTTCACCTGCAGATTGTCTTCTAATATCAGTCACAGCTCAGCTTTCTGGGTCTCCAGCTAGCCCATCTGCCCTACAAATTTTATACTTGCAGGTTTCTCCATATGTATGAGCAGATTCTTCTGTATGCACCCTCCCTACAACACTACCTCTTACTGGTTCAGTTTCTTTGAAGAATGTTAACACAGGCAACCTAAATGCAAAACTTAACAGCGTGTCACTCAAGAGAAAACAATAATAATATCTAGAAATTGCTAATGTCTCAAGTAAAATCAAAGACAATTCTTTATAGTAGAGTATTAAACATAACGTGGTATATACTTTAGCATATGTGCTTTCTGGGATAAAAAATTTGATAAAGGGTGAGTTATTATCTAATATCCATTTCTGTTATAAGGAACATTGTTCATCAGAAGGTCCTCTCTTGTTCTGATAACCCAATGATATCAATGAACATGCCAGTCCCACCAACATATGGGAGGTAGATGGAGAGCCTATAAGCAAGCTATAGTCAAAGATCATAGCATAATTAAACCTAACACAATTCTTGGTACAGAGCAATAATTCAATAAATAATTATCTCAGGTTAAGGTAAAATGAAGAAAATTCTCACTGGCCCATTTTGAAAGAACAATACTATTATAAATCAAAACATTCACCTCTACAAGACTTTCCTACACATATACAATACATATTCAAATGCTGGTTCTTTCCATACAAGAAAAGAAGAGTGAATCAGTTTTATTCTTCCAACACAATGCATGTTATATAAATAAATCAACAAGTGAATTTCTAGCTGAATAATAACAACCCATCGATTATGAAGTTAACTGAAAGCATACTCTTCTAAAGATAAATGGAACTTGTTTTAAATCCTTAATTCATAACTTAGCTGGATTTTCTAGTAATTCATGTGTAAAGAAAACATGTTGAATAAACAACACTTTCTGAAAGGTTTCTATATCACAGAAGACACATTTAATGATTTTTTTTTTTTTTTTTAGTATCTCTCAATTATTGCCCTACAATTTGACAGGTCTCCAATTTTGATACAAAAATCTAAAATATCACCAACTATGGTTTCAAATTTTAAACTTAATTATCTTCCACACCTTACAATTTCTAATCTCTAATGTGAATATTTGTCCTATGAGTTTTTAAAAACTCACATTCTAACTTAAAACAACCAACATGCTTATTCTCCATCCTTCCTCCACTGCAGTCTCCGCTTCAGAAGTTCAAGTTATGTTAGAACAGTAAAGCCGGATTTCAGTCTGTAGCTTACACAGGGCCCTGGAGAGCATGTAAAAATGGCTTTGAAGCACACTTGAATCTAATCTACTCACCAACACAGGAACTCAAGTATGGGACTGTACATTTTTAAAATATTAAATTCCCCATAAAAAAACAAATAAAGCTCTAATAAGGTAAGACTGAAACTAAAGCAGGAGATATTAACCTAAGGTCAGTGAAAAAATCCTGAAAACTCCTAGCAAAGATTTGAATGTATGCATTTTTCTAGGAAAAAGATCTTTATTTTTCATCAAATTTGAAACTTTAATTTGCTTCAACCTAAGTATCCTTGAAGATGCCCAAACGAGTCACAGGAACAGAATTTTCTGGCTCCTTAGGATTCACACAATGCCCATGAACTATAAACACTCCAACTTAATGGGTCTTGCCCCTAGCTTTTGAGTCGGGCGTTTTCAGCCCCTATCTATAGTACAATTCCCCTCACAAAGCATGTACGAGTCCACATGCTCAGAGTGGACTCCCTGATTGATTCATCTAGGGGGCTAATTAAGATGCAGCCAAGCTATGTCCATGCTTTAGTGAACATCAGCACTCAAGCAAGTTTCACACAACCTGATTAAAATTGACTCAAAATGTCTTACTTCAGTAATCACTTAGATGGAATGAATTTTACATTAGTGGGATCAAGCATACACCAGGCCTCAGTGGAAATGAAAAGGGCTTACAGTAATAGGATTTATAAACCCACCCATTAGGTTAATGGCTAAATGATTTACATGTAACTTTCTCCCCCACCCCGCCCTCCCTCACCCTTTAACTCAGTAAAAACTACGCTTGGCATTTCCCGCTGCAGAGCCGCACACAAAGGAAATAGCCTTTCTATTTTGGGACATTCTAATTCCTAATAATGGCCTGGGTAGATACCATTAACTCTTTCAAAGCACAAATAATTGACTAATAAAATTAAGTATTCTATAAGGCCTGAAAGTGCTTAATTGATGATAATTGTCTATTTGAGAAGGAGGCATCAGGCTGGCTATGCTCAGATAATGAAGTTGGGCAATTCTGAAGCACTGCAATCAAGATAATGCTTACAGCTAAAAAGGATCTTATCATTTTCTAGAATCCGCAACATTTTCTCTATAACTGAGGTCATGGGAAAATCTGACTAGAAAACTTTAAGCCCCCAACCCCTAACAAACAAATGACAGATCTAACAGGTTGTCAATTGTCATTACTAAGCAACTAGTCTGAAGCTCAATCCTGAATGAACACATAGCTGGTAGTCTAGAAGGCATGAAATTGGAAAGTGACCAACGCCTTGACATCACCATTTTGACAGAAGCATTTCTGATTTCATCAAATCTCCTTTTCAGCCTCAGTGTACAGCAAGACAGTCACTCTTTGTGCACATGCAGGTGGCAGAAGGAACTTTTAATCTTCCTTTTTTATTTTTTTAGTCTTAAAAATTGAACCCTGGGCTTCATCAATGTCAGGAAAAGTGCTCTACCACTGATCTACCACTGGCTTAAAAAATTCTATACCTAATACCAAAGGGTAACACTTTGTTCAGTACTAAAGTTAAATAGTAAATTCTGTTCTACGGGGACCATCTTTTAACACACCCTCTCATAGCAATTTTTTTTTAAACAAAGGTTATCCCAAATACCCCTCTATGTCATTAAAAGTTCCTAAAAACAATTTCATGAGATAGCTATGCTTTAAATTTAGGGGCCCACTTGAGAAAAAAAATCTTTCAGAAAGATGATCTAGTTTAACAAAAAAGTAATTGTAGTCATCTATTCAGAGAAATGTGTACTACAGACATTCAGGCATTCTTCTACAATAAAAATATTTACGAACCAATCAAATCATAGCTTCTCAGTTATCAGTCATTTTTCTCCTGTCTCATTATCTTCTATATTTTCAGAAAAAGTGTGAAAGAAAATTTGAGAAGTCATCTTGGATAGAGATACAGAATATAATCTAGAAGCAATAATTTGAAGTCTGTGTAAGATTCTTACACACTGCCAAAAAAATTTACCTTTACTTCCAAAGTGGCATTTCTACTCTTTCAAGTTGGCCATGTGCAAGCATTTTATACAGATGATATGAAGCACTGTGTTACCTTTTTGTTTAGAAATCCAAGGCCCAAAAGAATTCACGTATCGATGTACCAAAAAGAATTTACTGAGTTTCCCATGCACTAGCTAGTAAGGAACACAAAGATGAATGATTAAGAAATAACCCCTTCCTCGGTGTGTTTGTGTGTATGTACATATTCATATACACGCATGTCCATAATAAGAGCCCCTGGGGCAGGAGTCAAAGAAAAGTTCTTGGAAATAGATTGCATTTAAGTAGAGATGAATAGAGCATATGAGAAAAGGAGAATGAAGGGAGACTGTGTGAAGAAGATACAAATAACATAAGGAAAATAAATGGTGCTAGAAAGAAATCGGATTGTTCTAAACGTTTTTAAAACTGCTTTAGCCCTCCAATAGGAAGACTATACAGCATATGGGAGAGTTAGAATGCTCAAGGAAGGTGGGAAGAGAATGGAGAAGAGCCCCAGCTATGAAAAAACTGTCTTAAGGACCTTAGAGACCGGCATCATAGACTGAGAGCTTAAAGAGGTCTCCAAGACAATAAAACATGTAGCAAACATGGACAGTGGGACACAGTGATCAAAGTGGCATGGTGTGGACTGAGCAGCATAGAAACAGTGTCAGTAGGAACACAAAAATCACATGTACTTAGGAAATGAAATCTAGATGACTTGGCATCAGGTTGCATTTTGGGTAAGAGGACAATGGGGTCAAGTATAATGCTTATGTTCCTGGCTTAACAACTGCATCTATGAATCTAAGAAGGGTAGTTTTGAAATTAAATAGGGTGTACTTTGGGAACATTTAAATGAAGAGCACAGTACTGGTGAGAGGTTCAATGGGTAAATGTACTTCGATGGGCCAGCCCAGTGACCTGAGTTCTAACTCTGAAACAATTATAAAAGTAGGAGAGAACTGACTCCTGAAAGCTGTCTTCTTAATCTCCACATGGGCACCCACCATGGCATGTGTGCATGCCTTCCTTTACACCCCCTCCAACACATACACAATAACAACGACAGCAAGAACAAATCTAAAGAAAGATTACAAGCAGGTAGGTGGAAGTAAAAATGCTGAGCAGAGGCGAGGGGATGGTTTTCGGGAGGTCAAGAAATCTAGTGTTTGAAAGAGATACAATATATGAATAAGCAAAGCAATGCCGTCACACAGATAACTTGAGAGATGGATAGCACAACTCAGGAAAGGCACAGCAGCAATAAGGGAAACTAAGCAAAGGATTCCACACCACAACTAATGATACTAAACTAACAGGTGCTCCAAGGAGCCCTTGATCCCTCATCCCTCCAGTACCTTCCATTCCCTTTCAGCTATCGTGTCTCCATTCTTTCTGTCAAAATTAGCAGGTGTGACACAAATGAGGGGCCACTGACAAATCTGACACAGGCTGCCAGTCAGACAGCCAGGCACCGCATAATGATCTTGAATGAGAACAATCCTAACAGGTGGCTAGTGCAATACTGAACAAGGTCAAAAGGGAAGAACACTCTGCCTTTTCACAAGATTCAAAAACAGCTTCTGGGGGCAACTTAAACAACAATCAAAACTCCATCTCTGCCTCTGTTTTTGAGATGATGCTGATGAACTTCATGGGAAAAATGAACAAGGATCAATTTATATCACAAGAAAGAACTTTCTTTTAGCTTTTAGTAACCATCCTTTTCTCTGTCTCTCCCCACGTTGGAGGGAAAGGTGTTCTTTCTTATTTCAAATTTGGTGCCATTAGCAAGCAGTTGATTTATATTTATCCAGTAAAAAGAAAAAAAGGTAGATCCAGACTTGGTGTCTCACACCTAAAGTCTCAGCACTCAGGTGGCTGAAACATGAGGACCACCATGAATTCAAAACCAGCCTGGGCTACACAGTGAGATCTAGGTAAGCCTAGGCTACAGAGTAAAGACCTGCCTTAAAAAATGAAACAAAGTAAAACTAGATGCCAGAATGGGTTCTCCTCAGTATTCAAATCATATCCTTCATACATTTCCAGAGAACTATGACCAGGACATAAATGATTTCACTACTTTGTCACTGGTTAGATTTTATAACAGCAAATGTCTTGTAACTCTCATGGATCTTTGGCCTCAGAAGAAGCCACTGTTTATAACAGGACAGGCAGCTGGATCTCACAACTAGGTGGGAGTGGAAGGACTGCTTCAACCTTCTCTGAAAGACAAAAACCTTAATCAAGGCTCAACAACTCCACTGGATGATAAGAAGCCAGGAAACGTGGTGGGGGTGGGGGTGGGGGTGGGGGTGGGGGTGTCTTTCATTTCTCTGGAGACAACTTTTTCTGCACTCCTACTGTCTTAGACCATATGACTGCAGAGGGCATGGTTTGAATAAGACACATACCGCTGGCATGTGGATACTCAGATAAAGAATCCAACCAGTAGATCAAATTGCTGTCAGCTGTGAAAGAGCCAGCACTTCAGCTGCTTCTCATTCTTTATTTTTAAATGGCAGAATGGGCTCAAGGGCATGGTGGCCCGTCACACAAGAAGACACTAAGGATTTTTAAAGATAAAATCAAAACATTCGAGGGTGTACAAGCTCAAATAGGACTAAGGAACTGAACAAGTGCTTCAGAAAAGCACAAGAGCATAAGAGCATTTGACAAAAAAACAAACCAAAAACCAGTCACTAGAGGACTTCTCTTAGTGACATAGTAAAGGGGAAACTAAAAAAATTGGAGCAAAAATATCAAACTTGAACTCTAAAATGCTTGGTTTTAGAACACTGAGAACCAAGCATTTAAATGTTGGAATGTGCTAAAGTTACCTAATCAATCTTCAAAACCAAAGGGCATAGATAATTACACATAAACCAATAAAATTTCAACAATCTAAGAAGAATTTAGCTATGCAGAAGTAAAATGTGCTTTATGTACCCCTATATCACTACCAACATCACCACTGGATCAGTCCTGACTTAATTCTCCTTAGCTGAAGACCAAGTTGGATTTTGATGTGGAAACTGCTTTTGATGATATTTCATTTTAAACAGATAAACACTTTTTTAAAAAACGCAAGCCAAAAACACCCTTTTGAGAAACTAAGAAAACAGATGTGGAAGGCATTTGTTTAGATGAAGGGGAATTTTCGCTTTTATAGGAATACAATGATTCATGAACAGGAAAAAACTGTCATCAAGTTTACTTCAATAGATACTCTTGGGCTTGAGGCAGCTTTCTAAATATGGCCATTGCTTTGCTTCACATCTCAACTCTCCTGAAATATCTCAAACTACCACTAACAAACATCACTTTTGTCTTTGTTTTTTGAAGTTTTCTGCTTAGCATTAATATATTATGCTGGGGGGGCTAAAACCCCACAACTGTTCATACCATAGAAATACATCCTTTCTTTCATTGCTTAGGTAAACTAGACTAACACGACCAAAAGTTTGGTTATTTGCCAAAAACATGCTGGACTAGGCAGGGTATGGTAGCACACACCTTTAATTCCATTACTCTGGAGGCAGAGGCAGGTAGATCTGAGTTCAAAACTAGCCAGAGTTCCACAATAAGATATCTCCAAAATAAAACAGAAACCTAGCAGGCTTAAGATTATTATAAAGAACACAGAACAACTTCTTAAATAACAGCTCTCCTCAACATTGAAGGAGATGAGAATAGTGGAGTTTTTTCCAACAATTTCTGTCAAAGAGAAAACTACCTTTTTTGGTTTCTGTTTAATGAGATGCAGGAACTAAACCAAGGGAAGAAACAAATGGTATCAGGCTTAAGGCAAAGGCTTAAGAAATTGCTCTTCTCCCTTCTTGTACTCTACCCATCCTCTTCTCTCCTGTCCTACACCCAACAGCTGACCTCCTGGCAGTGCGTCCTTGGAGAGGTATCAAGTACAAGGCCTGTGAGTATAAGGCAAAACTGGTCCACGCTGATCAATTTGCTTGATAAACAATAATGAATACTCTCCAAAAAACCTTTCACAATTCGCTTCCCTTAATATTCTATTGTGATGTCAATTCACAGCCACAGACGAAAGTAATAATAATCTTTTCCCAATACACTCTCCTCTCTCTCTCTCTCTCTCTCTCACACACACACACACACACACATACACACACACTAATTTTTAATATGTACTTTTGAACTATGCCTAGTCCTACTATGACTATAACTGAATATATGCCACCCTATTTATAAATCTCTGGGTTTGTATACATATGAATGTTCTCTTCATAACAAATCCACAGGTATCACATGATTTTCAAAATGGCAAAACTCTCCCCCAAAGGGTAGCCTCTTCCTCAATACTTGTACTTTTATACTGATGCCAAAAAGGTTCTGAAATAATACAGGTAGGTACTTGTCCTATCTTTTTATTACCAACTTTAATTGTTCTGAAATCCGTGACAAGAAACAACTTAAAGGAGGAAAGAGTTTATTTTAGATCACAGCTTGAGGAGCTATTGTCCATTATGGTAGGAAAGGCAGGGCATGGAAAGCAACTCCTAGCTGAGGCAGCAGAAACATTAGGCTGATTGGCCACATCTTGGTAGTCTAGGCAGCAGAGAAAAGGGAATGCGGACACTCAGCTGATTTTCTATCTTTCTTCCCCTTTTTTATTTAGGCCAGGAACAGTGCCTATGTCACCTTCATTCAGGATGGATTTTCCCTCAATTCTCTCTGGAAATGTCCTCATTGACAGGCCCAAGTGTGCCTCTTTGGTGATTCTAAATACAGTCAACTAATAATTAATTAATCGGTCCCTGGCTACTTTTACCCAAAAGAATACCAAACCAGAAGCTGGCCCAAGCGACATGTATGAACACTTTGTAGATCATACTAAAAATAGGTTCTACAGCACAGGTACGAAAGTCAGAGGATATTTTGCATTAGTCAGTTCTCTCCTCTACTACATTAGTCTTGGAATCAAATGGGTCATCCAGCTTCGTGGGAATGGCTATTGAGAGCTGAGCCATCTTGCCGGCCTCTGTGAACATTCTTCCAAGAGAACAGCTATGACATAGCTTCCTTACCTTGGCATATTACATAAAAATGGTTTATTTACTTTAACCAGACTTTATCCCAAACAGAAAAAATAGTACTATTGTTCTAACAGTATTAATTCCCCATTCTCCCTTTATTTCTATATTCTGCAGCCACCCTACCACATACAAGCTAAAATTAATGTTATGTTTAAGCCCTAAAAATGAACATGTAATGGTCAAGTTTTTTTGTACTTGATCTTAGCCCAAAAAAATTTCTAATGACACATTTTCCTATCTCAACCTACTCCTTATGCTCATGATCTGAGGAGTAATTTTATAGAATCCTAATTAAACATATATTTACAAGGGGCTCAGCACAGATGGAGTATAAAAAGAGTTTCATTAGGCTAAAGAAATGTGTAAAAAAAATTGTGAACTCTTCCAATTGAACACGTTTCATTGTTTAAAACTTAAAGCAATGGGACCCAAGAGCTGGATTGAAGGAATGTTAAACCAAAAAGACTGAGCTAATCACACCAAGTCCCAAAACATTTTTCTTTGGATGCATTCCTAGCTCTCTGAAGAAAAAAAAAAAAAAAAAAAAGAGACATGGCTTCAGCCCATGCATAGAACAAACAGCATAATTAATTTTTTAAAGGGGACGTTGATACAAGATGGGGGGATGAGTGGTTTGACATCATTTTAATATACTTGACTCTACCTACTATTCATAAAAAGGTAATCAGTACCCAAGGCTCTTGCCAGGGTCAGATGTCTGGTAATTCACGTGGCTTCAGTGGAATAACAAATATGCTCTTCCCTAATGGCTGAAACATCACATTTCCTCAGAATCCAGTCATTCCTGTCAAGTAAGACTTTCCTCTTCAAGCCTGTCCAGCTACTTTCACTTCAGTGTCTATAGCACCCATTTCTCCCCAATCGAGAATTATACTTTTACAAACATACACTGACAGCCTACAATGCTCAAGACATGCCACTTAGCACTGAAGATAAATAAAATGCAGTTGGAGCCCTTTAAGAACTTACAATCTATATTGAGAAACTGCAATCAGATTATTGACAGTAGCCTCATTTCTTCATATTTCTGTTTTAATTTCAACACCCTACCATTGCCTCATGACTTATGTGCAAGACCTACGCTCCATTCTGAGAACTCAAATCACTCTTTTGCCAGTAAAATCTTCATGGCAAAATTAATAGCCATTTCTCAGATTACATTCTTCAGCAAACACCTATCCTAATGATACCTAAAAGGTACGTCACTCTCCTTCACCAGATCCAACATGACAACCCCATATGTGAGCATTATCTCAAGACATAAAGCATCCCATATGGGCAAATTTGTCCCTCTTGAGAATCACTAACCTGTATCTGTAACTAACCTTGGTGTGGCATGCTTGAGAAGTGATTTTCCATAAAGTATATTGGTTCTAGACATATGTCTACTTCCAAGAGTATCTGGTGCATGTTACTAAAGATGAGTCTTTTTATGTTTAGATAAACTTACTTGTCTCCAAATATGCCGGATACAGCATCACTGTTTCACTATGTTGGGGGGAAGGCTGACCTAATGTTCTACACACTTATCACTGCCAACTAGGTTTGGCTAATGGGATCGAGAAAGGTGGGAGGGAGGAAGGGAGGGAGGGAGGAGGGAGGAGATTGGGAGTAATGTTAAAGCCCATGGCTCTCTCTAGAGGGATAGAAAATGCTATCTGGGTCCATATACCTATGATCAAGAGTCTTTTATGTAACGTTAATTTTTTCAAAGCCTACTTTTAATGATGGTTCTTAAACGTTTTAAAATTCCTTCTAACCCAGTGGAAAAGAAAAGAGAAAGTCTGTTTAGAAATTGTTCTTTTGAGTAGATTCCATCTGCATTTTAGGAATCAGCAATTCAGTTCACAGGTCAGCGGCAGCAGCTCAATCCACATGCAAACACTTCAGGAATATCCCAGTAGTCCAATTCAGTAGTGTTGGAGATAGCAACCGCAGTGGCAAGACCTAGCAGGAACAGTTAGGCCTCAGCCTAATCAGCATGGGTCAGCAGGAGGAACCCACAGGAACTCCAGGAGTTCTCTGCTGTGCCTCTCTCTGTAAAGCAAAGATCAGGCGAAGGCAGGAGACCAACAAGCATTGCACAGCTAGCTCTATAAGCAAGCCTAGCCCAGCCTCTGTCACTGTCTGTCCATCCTATTTATACTCCAACAAATATCACGTGTCCTCCACGGGTCTTGCCTCAGCACATGTGTCTTGCCTCAGCTGACATAACTCTGCCAATCAGCTGGAGTCCACTGAAGCAGCAAGAAGTCACAGCACACCACCAGAAGGTAGGTTGGTTGGTTTGTTCTGCACCTTTCTCTCTATGGAGTCCCAGCAAATGCAGCTCAACTACACAGTGGAAGGCAGACCAATACAGGCATGTCGTTAGCAAAGAATCCTTCATCACGTGTCCATTCCAGTGCTTGCTTTAGCAGAGCATCCTCTCTCCTGTGTCTGCTTCAGAGAAACGTTCCTTCAGAAGCCGGCCTTAGCCTTTCACCTGTGTCTGCCTTAGCAAAACATCCTTTCACTTGTGTCAGCTTCAGGAAAACACTCCTTCATGTGTCTGCCCCAGCAAAACACCTTCCAACACAACTGACTTTCCAAAGAACCCTTAAGTTTCCACCTCACTTTTAGGTATGTAGCACCGCTTCTTGCAGAAGAGAAAAACATCGCTGCTATCAGTAACCTTAGAGTTCTTATAGTTTCTCTTACCATTTCACTATTGCCTGCCCACATTTTTTTAATCATCTCTTTAGCTGATACAATTACTCCCAGGGCCATTTCTTTCCTTTATAATCATGGGTGATACATCAAATTATTTTTAAATAAAAGACAAAGGAAACAATTTTTTAATGCCTTGCTTGAAACTGCACCTCTTAAAATCAGACTCACAAGAAAAGCACATTTTTAAGATCTAGGTTTTTAAGATTTGTAAACTACATGTACTGGTGAACTTCCCTTAAAGAATGATCCTATATCTATCTCTCTTAATCCAATATATTAACCAAAATGTTCAAAGATATATTTATTTTAACCAGAATTTATCTCAAAGAGAAAGTAAGTAGACCATTCCCTCCCACAAGGCCTTGAAGTCATGACACGTGACTATCATATGTTAACTACATGATTATGTTTCCATGCATGTTTTAACACAATGAAATTGGTTAGCACCAAACTTGGTTTTCCTCACATGAAATCATATAGCAACAGTCTCTTCAACAAAGAAGATATGTAAAAGCAATTGTCAACAGTTGAGAATGTTGCCAAAACACAAACAAAATTGTAGTGTGTTGATCTGATGCTGCTTGTATTATAAGTCTTATTTTGTATGTGAGTCTTATTTCTGGGAGCATGAGACTGGGAGGCAGAACTGGACTTAACTTCAACACAAAATCTATAATAGTAAGGACACACAACATAAAGCTAATCTAAGTTGTTTATTTTCTTATTTGATGTGTGTTATCAAAATATTCTGCCACCACAAGAAAAATGAAGACTTCACTCTAAGGTGAATATAAAACTTTAGGAAAACAGCTGTATATCCACCAAGATTATTTTCCACAAGTAGCCAACATGAAACAGAATTTACAACAGAGACAGGAAGAAGAGTAGGTGGAGTTAGAATAGAAGGAAATGAGGAGGCTCAACAAGAATTAATTACTGGTAATTACATATGCTACAGCCTCTCTTCTTTCTCCACCCTCTAGCTAATCAACAGTGGGAACAGATGTGGTCTGGGGTGTTGGGGAGGGGGAAATGCTTAACAGCTGTTTGAAGAACATGCCATTAAAAGGCAGCCTTGTCCACAGAAACCCAAGTGTTCTCTGTTTGAAAGAAAAAGAGGTAATGAATACCAACCACAAGCTTACTTTGAACTCCAGTTCTTTGAGAGCAATGGGAACGTGTTCCCCTGATTTCTGGGAAATTATGGCAACAGCTATATTCCATTACAACAATGTCTCAATACTTCTACCTCATGCACATCGTGTCCCTGAAACCACTACAAAACAACCGAACTGCTCGTTATTGAGTGGAACATATGATAATCCTAGCTAAGATAATGATCATCACAAGAAAAACCTAACTCCCACTATCAAGGATACTAAATTGGGTCAAAGTGATTCTAAATTTGCTAAATCAGCGTTTTAACATCCTTCTGAGTAAAAACTCTATGTAGTACAGAACTCAGAACACACCGGTTTAAGTCCTAACTTTTTTGAAGGTTGCAGCATGCTGCCAACACACATGGTCTTTTCTAAAACTAAAAGTGCAAATCAGAGTCTGTGGATAAATAAAAAAAATAGGAAACTACAATCGAAGATTTCACAAGAAATGTAGTTTACTCACAGAACAAAACTTACAGCCTCTTTCTGGTCAGGGTCTCCTTTTGCTTTCTCCAAACTAAGGGCTACTGGTCCGGCACAGTTCAGAAATCAGTGACATTCCCATCTCATCTGAGATACCGCCAAAGGCCGTATCACCAACTAATAGAAAGCTGGGTCTTTTGTTAAAAAAAAAAAAAATCTATGAACAGAGTGCCTTTTCATGGAAATAAGAGATAGATGATAAAATCAATCTGGTTTCAGAAATTAGCAGTTGATCTGTAACTCTTATGCTAGAGTACCACAAAAAAAAAAAAAAAAAAAAAGTGTGCCTTCATAACCACTTAGATGCCAAAAAGTGACAAATAAGTTCATTTGTTTACAAATCCAAAGTAATGGTCAATAAATGACTGATTATGCCACCAACTGAGAACAAGCTTCCAAATTCTTCAGCAATTGAGCAACTTCAAGTTCTTCTCAAATTAAAAGGTATTT
This sequence comes from Uromys caudimaculatus, assembly GCA_028551405.1. Lineage (NCBI taxonomy): Eukaryota > Metazoa > Chordata > Mammalia > Rodentia > Muridae > Uromys > Uromys caudimaculatus. The sequence continues at coordinate 41,824,706 of CM052722.1, forward strand.
CTATTGATGTGGAGAGGTGTATGTGTACATGAAATGTGTGCGAGCATGCATATTCATATACATTTGTAGGATACAATACTAACTTCTCATGTCTACTCTTAAGCTAAATCTGAACTCTCTAAAATGCACTTCTGTGTATTCTGACGGGCAACTTCAAATTTTCACTAAGTTTTGAAATATGAAAAGTCTACCAACTATGATTAAATCCCATGTGACAGATGATGCCAGAGTTGAGAAATAGGAAGAAGGTAAAAGTTATTGTCAGAATATGCATCAAGAGTTTTAGCATTTAAGACTGGACTACAAAGTAAGTTCCAGGCCAGCCGCAGCTATCTACATACTACAGTAGGACCTCATCTGAAAAATTAAAAAAATAAAAAGATGTTTAAAATGAAGGCATGCATTGAAGTAGGATGTGAGTATGGAGATCTGAGCAAATGGACAGCAACAGTTTCTGAGTTCAAATATGAGGAAACTAATAAAATGGGAAGGACAGCCAATCATAGGAGAGGAGTGGAGATGCCTCAAAACAAGCTTACGATTTGCAACAAAGCAATTTTTTTAATTAAGCAAGGGATGGTTATGTTAAAAAAGGATATTATCATTTATTACCAAATCAAAGAATATAAATTAAAGAGTCATTTGTACAGCATTTAGAAATTATTTAAGTAATATGAACCCTGTTTATTCCTACGGGATTCCATAGATACATTCCCAACTTTAGTTCCTCTGCAGCTAGAGTTCCCATGAGGTCTAAATGTCTATACACATGACAGTTTTTATGAACCTCTTGCTCCTGGTGATAAAAAGACTATACCCTTTCTTTGCAATTCACCAGGATAAAGCTATTCTTTTTGGTGTGCTCTGCAAACCCACCTTTTGATCCCTAGAAATAATGTTAATTACCTGGAAAAAAGCATGTAAGAAGTTTAAATTAATCCTTCATCCTGAATTATGTTGCTTTTCTGCATCAGCAAAGACACATTGCCATGCAAAATAATGAGGTGGTTTTTACCCCCCTGATAGAGAGTATATTTGGGAGAAATGGGAGTTTCTAGCAAAAAAATAAAGGCTTCATTACTTCAGATTTAAATGTAAATTAGGCACTCAGCAGCTTGCAAGTTAGGACAATTTTCCTTACACAAGATAAGATGAATTATATTTTATTCCTTAGTTTTTAACAAGAGTCACTTCCTTAGACATACCTAACCCTTAAACAAAGGCGTTCTTTGTCAAAGCTAGGGAAATGTTTTTATTACTGATGTTCTTTAAATATGAATAAAAGTCTCTTTTCTATACTTATGCTCATAACAAGCTGTTACTTTGGCAAAGAATATCTAAAATGAATATAGAAATAAAAAGAGGAATATTTGCTTTCTATGTGAACACTACACATACAAACTAAGAGAAAGCTAGGTCTCTTTTTAAATCTATGAACAGAGTACCTTTCCATTTATCTGTGCCTTTCCCAATTTCTTTAATCAATGATCACTGTTTTTAGTGTTCAGATCATCTACTATGTTTGGTTAAATTTGTACTTCAGCATTTTCTGTCGTGCTGAGAATCAAAGTCAGAGCCGTCCACAGCCTAGACAAGTACTCTACCACCATGCCATATCCTGAATGCCTATTTTACTTTACTGAATTCATTCATTAGTTCTAGCATTATAGTGAAGTCTTGGAAATATTCACAGCAATCACAATCTCTTAGAAAGACGGGTTAGCTTCTTCCTTTCTCATCTGGATGACTTCTGTTTCTTTCTCTTGACTAATTTTTCTGGCTAGGTCTTATGTTGAATAAAAGCAAGAAGGGTAGGAATCCTACCTTCTTCCAGCATTTAGGAGAGCTTGCTGAGTATAATGCTAGCTGTGGGCTTGGCAACAGTCTATACTGTGTTGAGGTACATTCATTTCTGTCTCTAGGTTGTTGACCATTTTTATCATGGAAAGTACTTGAATTCTGCAAATGTTTTAGTAGCATATAGCAAGACTATCACATGATTTTAATTCTTTAGTCTGTTAATATGCATCACATTTGTTGATCTTTCTGCATTTCAGGGATAAATTCCACTTGACCATGATATATAATCCTAATGCACTAATCTTTAGTTTATGAGGGTTTTTCTTTGTTTTGAGGTTTTTTTTTTTTTTTTTTTTTTTGGTTTTGGGTTTTTGGTTTTTGTTTTGGTTTGGTTTGGTTTTTTTGAGGATTTTTGTACGCATGTTTATCAGGGATAGTTACTTACAATTGTGTTTTCTGATATCATCCCTATCTGACTTTGTGTAAGAATTAGACAAGCATTATAAAATTAGTTATCTGTAAAATGAGAATATAATGGGATTGGGGGGATGGGTTAGTTAGTGAAATGCCTGCAGCACAAGTGTCACTACCTATGTTTGGATCCCTAGCATCCAAGTAAAAGCAAGGAGTGGCAATGTGTATATTTAGCCCCAGCACTGGGGTGTACGGAGACAAGTGGTCCCTGAAGTTCACTGGCCACCTGGCCAGCCTTGCTAAATTTGGCGACCTCTAGTATCAGTAAAGATCTTACACCTCATTTTGCAAATAACAAGGTGCAGAAAGATGTAGGAGGATACCTACAGACAGCCTCTGGCCTCCTTACACATGTACACGCACATGCACAACTACGAACACAAACAAACACTTATACCAGGCGTACACACAGTAAGTAAACTAATGAAAACACTCTTACATATCCATAGTATTGAAAACACTCTACAAAGTCGGTGAAACTTCTATCAAAACTACATTAGCTTCATCCAGTACATTGATCCCTCAGAGGGGGATATATGGTCAACAAACTTCTTGCAAGGGTACTGAGAACAGACAATGGGGAAAATGTCTTAAGATATGTTAATTACTCGCACTCAAAATATGGAGATAATTTAAGTAACCAATGACCAAAACCACAATGAGACATCATCTTACCCAAGTTAAAATAGTTATAACCCCACTTCAATGCATGGGTTCAATACCAACCTAGGTATAATAGGAAGTCAAGTACCTTATTTTTTTTTTTTAATGGCACTATCAAAAAGACAAATAACACATGCTGGAGCTGATGTTAACAAAAAAACTTTTGCCGGGCAGTGGTGGCGCTCACCTTTAATCCCAGCACTTCGGAGGCAGAGGCAGGCAGATTTCTGAGTTCGAGGCCAGCCTGGTCTACAGAGTTCCAGGACAGTCAGGGCTACACAGAGAAGCCCTGTCTCGGAAAACCAAAAAAAAAAAAAAAAAAAAAAAAAACTTTCACACCTACTTAGTGAGACTGTAAATTAATACAACCATTAAGAAAACTAATATGGATTTTTCTTTAAAAATTGAAAACAGAACTATTATATGATTTCAGAATCCTACTATTGGGATTATATCCAAAGGATAAAAAAAAAAATCAGTATATCAAAGAAAACCCTGCATGTCCATGCTTACTGCAACGTGTGGTTAAGTGAAGAGGGCAAGAGGAAAAACTGTGCTCTCATTCATGTAAGGCTTTTAAAGGGAAGCCAGGAAGAAGTTTATAAAACATGAATCAAAACACATATACTTATATCAGAAAATAATTCTTAAATTTTAAAGCATAGCCTCCTATAATTAGTCTACAATTTACACTTTAAAATAAAAAACAGAGAAGAGTTGGAAAGTTCTCAACATATCAATGTTAAAGTTTCAGAAGACAGAAATGCTACTATCCTGATTTGATCACAACACATTTGTATATAAATATCCAGTTATAATTCTGTACCTAATAAATAAGTATAAATATTAAAAGCAAAACTTTTCAAAGATGAAAAATTACAGGTGTATGAAGTACAGCACAACAGTGATCGGTGTGAATTTGTATACATATGTCACATCACACTGCATGCCTGGAATACGTATAATCTTCAGTTGTAAATTATTTCCTTTGTCCTTCAAGATTTTAATGCTGTCTGAATTTAGTTTAGAAAGTGAGTCATATATATAGAATCACACTAATATAACTACCACTGTTAAGGACATTTTGCTCTTTTTAATAAAAAGAGTGATTTCTTTTAAATCCATATGACGCAGTATATCTAGCTATCTCTGGCCTGCAAAAGCATTTTAATAAAACTTGTCCCATCTTTGACTATGGCATAGCGTTAGCTAGCTACAATAAATATGTTTCCAGTACATTCGCCTATTCACAACATCCTTTGCATGCAGGTAAGAAGCAATGATAGTCCTCTGATTTTATTACAGGGCAATGAATCTTTCAACCTAAATGTGCACCCATAGTAAAATTATACTCTTTGGCTGTTGATCTGGATTTTCCCTTTTATTCTGACAGTGTGAATACAAAGGGTAAGGGGGAGTACAAAAGATATGCTTGACATCTTACTGAATTAACTCATAACACTTAAGATTCTAACACACAGTATCAAGTTTAATACCAGCTTTACACTTGAGATACATAGTCTACAACTGTGAGAAGTCTTTTCAAACTAAACTCCTTGAATAGTATTTCATCTGATGAGAATAAAACTGACCTAAATGTCTGCATCATGGAATCTTAGCTATGTGATTCAGTTTAAGAATACTGCTGTTCAAGCCTCCAAGGGCAGCATAGGGACACTCCATCTCAAAAAGAATCACTGTAACTTAGTCACTTCTTCTTCTGATGGCTGTGCTGTTTTTATTTAGTGCAGAACAAGTGTGCTTATACCTATCTTTCTCTGTCGTACTTCAGCAAATATCCCTAGAAGAAAGAGAAATGAACATTTTATTGTTACATTAATTTCAACTTCAATTTCCATTGCTACTTATATGTACAACCAAGCTTATCTCACATTTTAAATTATATAGGAAAGATAAGTGAATGTATTTAGAAATATTAACCTTAAGGAAGAAATAATAAACAATGGCAAAATTACGAGGTTAAGAAAGTATCAAAAAAAAAAAAAAAAAAAGAGTATACCTGTAATACATTGAACCTGAGTGTTTGACGAAAATTACTTTCTAAACACTAATTCTTTTAATAATAAAGTATTTCACCTGTTTAAAAAAAAAAAAAAAGAGGGTTGCAAATGGAAAAAAAAAAAAAAGAAATGAGCTCTCGGCATCTCCCGAAACTAGGTAGAAGTTAGCGTCTAGAACAACGTGACTCAACGTATGGATCATGCACACTTGAAACACAACTAGTAAGGCTAAGAAAGCAATGTTTTATTTGACTTGGTATAATTTCTTTAAACAGCCCGATGTGACCAATGGCTACTATGTCTAGTGAGTACTTGAAATGTGGCTGGCATGACAGAGAAACTGACATTTTAACTTAATTCAGTTAATTAAAATTTAAATAACAACCTATAACTATCATATTGGTCCATGTAGATCTAGAACACTGAGAGCAAGAATATATGCAAGAAAAGCTGTTGTTTTAAGGGTGAATAATGTTGAGACTGAAAAAACACAGAACCTAAAACAGCGTACTTTTTAGCCTTAAAACAAGTCAACAAACACTTTAAAGGGCAGTCCCCACCCAGAGTCGGGAAGTAGGGTTACTTTTCATCTGAAAGCACTGATTCTCAACATTCCTAACACAGAGACCCTTTCATACAGTTAGTTCCTCATGTTTTGGTGACCTCCAGTCATAAATAATTTTTGTTGCTATCTAATAACTGTAATTTTGCTACTGTTATGAATCATAATGTAAATCTCTGTGTTTTCAGTTGGTCTTTTGGAGATTGTGACCACATGTTGAAAACTGATGTTTTAAAAGGATCAACTTGTAGTTGGGTGTGCTGCATGGTATCTGCCTGGAATCCCAGTACTCGGGAGGTGGATGCAGGAGCAAAGATCAGATTAGCTACTAAGATCCGGTCTCAAAAAAAAAAACCAACTTGCTAAAATGTCTTTTACACAACACAATTTATCCATAAAGAAAAAAAGAAAGTACTGCAGTAGTTGAGGTGAAGAAAAGAGATTCACCAGGTGAGGACTTTGAGGGAGAGTGCTCAAGTGACTGAGTTGTGTGTGGGATATGTGTATGGAGCTGTGTGTGCATATGTATGGGAGCCAGAAGATTCCACTTGTCCTCTAACACTGTCCACTGTATTCCTTTGAGTCAGGTTATCTCCTTGAACCTGACAGCCAGCAAGTCTCAGTAATCCTCCTGCCTCTATTCGCCACAGCATTAAGGTTATAGATATCTGCGTGGGGGATCCTGGGGATTTGAACTCAGGTTCTCACATTTGCCCAGAAAGCACTATTATTACCTATTGTTCCATCATCCTAGGCATGATTCATCCTTTTTCAACAAAATTTTAGGGTAGCTGACATTATGGGTTATAGCTTAATAGAAATCAGAAATGGTTACTAATGTATCTACACATTGTATAACCTACTGATAAAATTCAAATTAGATTATTTCTGGTGAAAGGGCTTATAGTAGTTGGCTTTCCTGTTGCTGTAATAAAACACTATGACCAAGAATCTTACAGAATGAAGATAGTTCATTTTGGCTTATAGTTCTAGAGGGTTAATAGTCCATAATGACAGGACAAAGAAAGCAGGCAGACACGGCAACTAGAGCAAGATACTGAGAGCTCAGACACTTTACCTTAAGCATGAAGCAGAAAAGTGCAAGTGGAAATGGCACAATTCTTTAAACTCTCAAAGCCTGCCTCTAGTGACATTCATCCTCAAACAAGGCCATACCTCCTAAGTCCCTGAAACAGACCACCAACTAGGGACAATGTGTTTAAACACTTGAGCCTATGGAAGAACTCGTTCAAACCACACAGAGCTCTCTGAAAACTTGGAACCAACACACGCATTTTAATTGTTGCTATGAGTAGTGCTGTTGTGGCCCTTACCATCCAAAGGTGGCCAAATGGGACCCTGCCAGGGCTGACCATTTAGTGGGTCAATGCAAAGTGCTAACACTCCACTGATTCTGAGAAGTTGGCAATCACGGCTATCACTAGGTCTTAATACTACGTATTGTTCACTTCGTAAAACTGTAACTGAGCGGCACTTCCATCTTGGTGGTATATGGCTGATGGGTAGACAATGATGAGGGAATGATAAAATAACCTAGTGAGTGAAAATGGTTACAATCACCGTGTCAGAATGGCCATCGCATCTGAAGGCATGTGATTAGCCCTTGGAAACAATAACTGTTCAAGTTCTCTGGACCTTTTTATAGGAAATTATACATTTTTTAATTTAAGTTAGCATTATGATTGGCTTTTAAAACTTTCTAGGTTAGCCGGGCAGTGGTGGCACACGCCTTTAATCCCAGCACTTGGGAGGCAGAGGCATGTGGATTTCTGAGTTCGAGGCCAGCCTGGTCTACAGAGTAAGTTCCAGGACAGTCAGGGCTACACAGAGAAACCTGTCTCGAAAAACCAAAAAAAAAAAAAAAAAAAAAAAAAAACTTTCTAGGTTTAAATTTAGGTATTTGTTGTTATCTTTCAGACATTCATTTTATCTCATTAAGACAGATCAACCACTTCTATTGAAAACATGTTAGATTATGTGGATTGATCTTAAGAATGAGGTTTGGTATCAGTAAATCAAATAAAGGATAGAAATGAATCCATTAACTATTTAATCAGACTCAAACTGGTAATACTAGTAACACAGGGGCAATATGAGGTATCCAAAACCTTTTTCCACAACATGAATACAAAGCAGGAAAAAAAAAAAGGCTACTCCCTGGGGGTAAAAATACCTGCATGACAGAGCTGGTAGCACTTTACTGAAATGAAAAGGGAGTGTTCACATGTGGGCACAGGCACAGAATCCGAATGTCTCTAAGGATTTCCAAAGGTGGTGTAAACTCAGTCTTGGAACGAAGGCCTAGATTATGCTTGTCATTTTGTAATATGTATTTTGTACCTTGGTTTTGGAAAAAATATGAATAGAAGAAAAATGGTCAGCATAAAAATAAGACCCTCAAACCCCAGACACTGGCAAGCTTTTCTGCTCAGCAGTACTCAGGGGAAACCCAAATAGTCCCTGTAGCAGGTGGGTCCTAATCATGGATTATCTAAGCATGTCCTTTTGTTTTGATTCCATTCTCACCAAGCAACCCTGTGATTGTAATTTGGTTTCCCATGTGGCTTGTCTATAAAGAGAAAATGCACTAATCTCTCAGTTCAACCACCAGTCTAATTAACAGCTGTACTACTCATTTCAAATGAACAAATTGGCATTAGAGCAAGTACATGTGAGTCTGACTATCCAGTGTGCTAACAAGGTAAGATTTCTGAGTCTCTAAGAATATAAGCTCCTCCTTTACCACTGAACCACTCAAAACACAGTGTGGTTTATGATAACTGCTCAGTAAACATCAGGCTGAGATCAGATAACCAAGATGACTTTTCCAAGTACCTTTCGATTTAAATTGTAATGTATAGTAAGAAGGACATTAAATTACCAGGAAATGGATTCTACTACAAATAAATTGTTTAATTATCATAGCATTAATGACTAAAACTAATTTATTATATGCAATACACATTACACAATTAGAAATGCTCTTTTCAGGTCTAAAATATCACAATTTTCATCATTTTCTCTTTAAAATTTTCCCCATAACAGACAAACCACTCAAAATCATTTGAAAAATTGGGCATATTTAGTATTCAAAATATATAGTTTTTAAAGTGGTAACAGTCTCTCCCGCTGAAAACATTTTGAAAGAGCTAACCAACATTTCCTTTTTGCTTTTCCCCAAACTCCATAATTTATTCTAAATATCCAATAGAGTTATGCCGTATCAAATCCAATAAAGGCAACAATATAAAAGATACTGCCAAGTTATCAAGTTCTATGCTTTGATCGTAGCCATTTAAAATATATCTCATTTTTGCTGGAATATCACAAAATCAGAAACCCAGAGATTCTATCTCTACCACTGGTCCAAAACAACTTATATAAAACAGTTGCTATTAGTACATGGCAAACAAAGAAAGAAAGAAAAACAACTTCCTGAAGGCACTGGAGAGCAACCCCAAGTAATCCAAAAAAGACTGGAAGTCTACAACTGAAAGGGGAGAAAGGAGCCAGACAAGATGCCCAATTCTCCACCTTTTCACTGGAGAACAAGCACAGATTCTGTGTGGAGCAATAATGCAACTAGACTGAAGAACTAACAGACAAGTTCAAAGTAATCACAAAAGTTGGTGTACTGAAAAGATACAAATGACCAATATCAAGAATGAGAACGAGATTATCACTATCAATTCTATAAGTCATAAAATGGTAAAAAGTTAATACAAAAATACATGGCAATAAAACAGATTCCTTTAAAGACACAAACTATGAAAACTCACTTAAGTAATATATAAACAGCTGTTTGTTCCAGAAATTAATCTGTAATTTAAAACTCCTATACAAATAAACTCCAAGCTCAGATAACTTTAATAATAAATTATTCCAAATATTTGGGGAAGAAATAATACCAATTCTATAAGAAATGTTCCAGAAAATTGAATAGGAGGGGCTACTTCTCAATACACCTGGCTTCACAGACAAAGGCATTACCAAAAAAGTAGGGGTTGGAAAGGTGGTTCAGTAAAGAGCATGTACCATTCTGGCAGAGGACCTCGGTTTGGTTTCCAGGTACCACATCAGATGGCTCACAAATCCCTGTTACTCCAGCTCCAGGGAATCCAACACCCTCTTCTGGACTCCAAAGACACTTGCTCTCATGTGTACACATACCCAAACACAGACACAACATAATTTGTTTTTTAATTTCAAATAGTCTTCATTATTATAACTATTCTAAAAGCTTTACTAAATAAAAGACCCAAACCATAAAAAGTCTCTATCACAAAGAGGTAGGAGGTTTCCTAGGGTAAAGGTTGGTTTAATATATCTGAAAACCCATCAATCACCATTTTAACTCATTAAAATGGAAAACAGCAAGAAAAATTTGTGATCAACAGACATAAAAAAGATTTGAGGGTCTGAAGAGACAGCTCATCATTTAAGGCTGCTTAGTGTTCTTCCAGAAGACTCAAGCTCAGTTCCTAGCACCCAAATCAGGTGACCCACAAATGCCTATTACTTAAGTACCAGGGATATCAAACACCCTCTTCTACCCTCCCTGACATACATGAACATGTATGGATAAACACAAAAATACAAACACACACAAATGAAAATTAAAGGCATTTGAAAAATAGCCGATAACCATTTTTGATTTAAAAATTAAAAAAGTAATTTTCAGAAAAGAATTCTCTCAACTTAAAAAGTATTTAAGCTGCCTGGGCCGAGAGGATTGTAAATTCAAGGTTAGCCAAAATTGGCTCAAGGGGGGGGGGGGAAGTTATCTAACAAAAATCTGTAACCACAAGCTTAATTAATGCCAAAAAACTGAATGTTTCCCCCTGGTTTCAAGAAAAAGACAAGGACTTCCAACCTCACATTTCTATGACAGCATGACAGTTGAACATTTTGCATTGGCAGTCTTATAAATACAAATGAATAGTAGAAAGGGGGGGAACCACACTGACGCCCTGGAGAAATAACTCAGTTGGTAAAAGCGCATGCCATGTAAGCATGAGAACCTGAGTTCAAGCCCTAGAACCTAGGAAGAAGGCCCAGTATGGTGGGGCATGTTTGTGAAGCCAATGAAGCAGAAGCAGGCAGATTCCAGGGGCTCACTGTCCAGCCAACCTATCCTACCCATGGGTCCTAGTAAGAGACTCTGCCCCAAAAATAGAAAAGAGAGGAAACTGTTAAAGACCACCGTTTTGCCTGTACCTATCCACAAATACACATACTTACAAGAAAACAAAACAATGAAATTAAAAGTTACTTTTTAGCCTCTCAGAGGACAGACATACTAGGCTCCTGTCATGCAGATACTTACAGAAACCCACTGGACTGAGGTCGAGGACCCCTATGGAAGAGATAGGGGAAGGATTGAAGGAGCTGAAGGGGATGGTGACTCCATAGGAAGACCAACAGAGTCAACTAACCCAAAGACTAAGCCACAAATCAAAGAGCTTACATGGGCTGGTTGCGAGCTCCCCCCCTCCCCCCGGCACATATGTAGCAGAGGACTGCCTTGCCTCAGTGGGAGAGGATGCACCCAATCCTGTAGAGATTTGATGCCCCAAGAAAGGGGGATGTGAGGAGCAACCTCTCAGAGGCAGAGGGGAGGAAGGAGGGGGTGAAGAGCTCTGGTGGGGGGGACTGGGGAGGCAACATTTGGGATGTAAATAAACATAATCAATTTTTAAAATTAGTAAAAATGTATAAAATGTAAATTATGAAAAAAGTTACTTTTTTGAAGAGATAAAATAAATCAAGAAACCTTTAGCTAAGCAGTAAAAGAGAAAAAAATCAAAATTGTATTTTACGATATTATATCTGACAATATAAAACTATAAAAGATTTGTAAGGAGATACTGTAAGTACCTAAAGCCAATAAATAGAATAACAAAGAAGAAATGTAATGTATCCTAGAAACATTCTTACCACAATTGAATAATGAATATAAAATAATAAGACTGAACCAATAACCAAAATCTTTCAGCAAAGCAAACCCAAGGACCCGATAATTTAACTAATAGAATTCTACCAAACATTTAAAGAAAAATTGACACAAACCAAGGGTATGGCTCAGTGGTAAATCGCAAGTCTAAAATGTGCTATGGTTTATTTAAGTTTAGCTTCTAGCACCTAAATTTTCCAAAATTGAAGAGGAATACTTCCAAATGTATTTTATGAGGCCAACAGTATCCTGATACAGAAGACATGAAAATAAAATTTCAGGAACACTTTTCTTGATAAACAGAGATAATAAAAGTCCTCAATAAAACATTAACAAGACAACCTCAGTGGCACATTAAAAGTAACATACAACATGGTCAAGAACACAACAGGGCTGGAGAGATGGATGGCTCAGTGTTAAGAACACTGGCTGTTCTTCCAGAGGACCTGGGTTTGATTCCCAGTGCCCACCCAGCAGCTCAAAAATGTCTGTACCAGGGTATCCAACAGCCTCTTCTGGACATCCAGGGCACTAGGCATGCACAAAGTGCACAGACATACATAGAGGCAAAACACTCATATGTATATAACAATTTTTTAAAATTTAAGGAATACAAAACCAGAGATACACATTTCGGCAAACTGGTAAAATGTTGTTGAAAGATAAAATGATGTCCATTATATAAAATGTTGGATACTCAACTTAAAGATGATAATTACATCTGTCAAAATTAGTAGGGTATGGAGACGGACTTTGAAGCAAAAAATTCTGGGTTCAAATCCTAGAGCCACTAATACTAGTATGTATTTTAGGGTATGTTATATATCCTTAATTTCTTCATCACGAAATGGGTACAGCATCAGCCCGTTACCAGGTATGCTCTCAGGAGCTAAATACTATATATATCCTTACAGACCCATGCCTAACCCATGCCTGACCCATGGCAAGTGCTATGTTCATGTGAGCTATCGCATCACTCATCACAGGCCTAGCTTTACCTCTTCGTGTGAAAAGACACAGTTTCCTCACCTGATAAATGTGGAGGTTTAATGACACTACCTCAAAAGTCAGGAGCAGTTCTTAGTTCTATTTTTCATACAATTAAGAAAAGCAAGCCAGGAGGGGTGGTGCATGCCAAAAAACCCAGCACTTGGGAGGCAGAGGCAAAAGGATCTCTGTGAGTTTGAGGCCAGCTTGTTCTACATCCAAGTCCAGGACAGTCACAGCTATTACACAGAGAAATCCTGTCTTGGAAAAGAAAAAATAAAACAAGAAAGAGAGAGGAGGAGGACAGGGGAGGGAGGGAAGGAGACAGAGAGAGAGACAGAGACAAGGGAGACAGAGAGAGGGAGAGAGGACAGAAAACAAAAAATAAAAAACAAAAGGTCCTTCAAATTTTAAGATATGTAAACATTTCAGTCTTCAAAACTGTGAGTATTCTAAATAACCTTATGCACTATCAACTCAGCTGTATCTATATCTGTCTGTACATGTATATATGATAGTTTGTGCTTAATTCTAAAATTAACAAAATTTGTTTCCCCCCAAAAAATTAAAATTCAAATTAAAAATCACAATACTGGAGAGTACCAAAAATAGGAAAAATTTAACTGCCAATTAATGGATAAATATATAAAATTTGGTATATACATACAACAGAATACTATTCAGCTTTAAAATGAAAATATTCTATCACATCTACAAAAGAGATGAAGCTTGGTATACTGAGTGAAGTCAGACACTTAGGACACAGGCACTGCTTCCATTCACATGACAGGGGATCTCAAGTAGTCAGAATCAGGGTCAGAAGAAAGTATGAGGGTTTGTAAGGACTAGGTAAGAAAAGTGCTATGTAATGAGTACACAGATTGTTTTATAAAATGAAAATACTTGAGATCCATTTCAAAACATGAACATAATTTATAATTCTATGTAAGTAAGGATATGACGGCAGATTTTGTTACGTTTTATTATAATAAAAAGGATATTTTAAAAACAATGAAAAGTAAAATATTCATTCCTGAAAACATTCACTTAATCAGTGTTTCATTCCCATTGTTTTAAGAACATGACACAAACAGAATGCTAAATATTAAAGCTTACAAAAAATTCCTAACCCCAGAATTCAAGTAGTTTTTTGTCACACATACCAAATTGTTGTCCAAACTATTTTACTCTGATCAAATGTATCCAGATATCATCCTAGTAAATAAAATATTCCCTAAACATACATAAAGCAAGAAAAGTTAGAAAGTTTTTTTTTTCTGGCCAAACCTTAAATTTCATTTCGTGTACGATGATACATGACTAATTTATCTGAATTCAAAGAGAAACAACAACTGTGTGATAAACAGTCTATGGGAAGTGCTAATTTTAAAATATGTCTCAAGAAAGTTTAGGAGTCAGTAAAAGAAAGGTGGTTGAAAAAGCTATCTGTGTTAACCACCAAATCATATTGTCTATCAGTGACTGACATAATCGATCCCCACGGATTAAACAAGATTTGTCTAAATTTAAAGGAAAAGCAATTCTGGTTCAAAAAAAAGACTAGAGAAGGGAACACAGTTCACAGTTTGAGCCTGTCTTAGCTCTGGATCATACTCACTCATTTCGAAATCACATTGTTCCTGGTCTAAGTTTCCTATGTTTGTATTTAAATAGTTTCCAGGCATCCAATGTCTCTCTCATACTACTAGTTGACACAATTCTCAGCTGCAAATTTATTAAATGTTATAAACACTTGAGAAAATAAGAAATAATCATGTAAAAAAACCCAGTAAGAATAAACCAGAGCACTTTCTCTATCAGAAAATGAGGCCCCACACTCTCATCACAATGGTTCTAGGGAAGTTATTTTGACAGTCATCAACAGCAAATAGAACTGTGTCTCCACCCTACACTACAGAAAACATTTAGTACAGTTCTGTAAGCTCCAGACTATCCACAGTCTATACTGAGCTTGCAAAGGACACAAACTACTCTGTTTTCACATGCTTTGCTATGCTTTACAGGCTTTTTTCCTGAACAATTTTCCAGCTCTTAGCCAATTTAGGAAAAGAAGAGGGGAAAGCTATACAAACCAGACCCACCCAACTAAGGCTGGGAAAAGATAGAGGGGCAAAGAGAAAAGAGCCTTTAAAATAACTGTGCATGCAATAATTATGTTTTCCTCCTTTACCCCCTCCCTCACTGTACATTACATTATCAGCAAGAGTCTTCCAGAAGATTTTTAAGTGGCGAGAGTAAGCATTCTGTTAACTGGGTAAAAAGTGGACCAAAAAAAAAATCTGCTCAGACTTTTTGAAGACTATGGTTGGAATAGATAAGTTATTTAAATCAAATGATAAAACCGGTTTAGACTTATAGAGTCAGCCACACTGTTTTACAAGTAGTCATCTGTAATGAATCAGTACTTTCCAATTAGTACAGTGCTGTTTAGAGAAGCTACCAGAATGGTGGCATGCAATCAGCTCACCCTCTGGAAAGAAGACTCCTGGGTTTAATTTTATAGCCGTCTTGATTCTGGGTCAATCAGATCCTAAAGACTATATAAAGTGAGAAATTTAGATTATAAGGTTCTGATTACAAGGTTCTACATACCTAATATTCAGTAATCTATTAAAATATCTTTCACTGACAGAGATGTAATTGAAGGGTAGAATTCTTACATAGTATATTCAGGGCCCTGGGTTCAAATCCTAGAAATGCAAACTACATAAACATCATGCATGTCTATTATATAAATGATTGTCTTGCAGAGTTTTGTATTGTGCAGTTAACACAGCACAAGGACAAGAGTAAACACAGATATGTTCCACTCTATGACTTTTATGTTCCAGAACTTTGAGGTTCTATTACAATCCTCTATTGAAGACTACAAAGCTGTTGGTCTTATAACGTTTGAAGATTAAAGGGGGCTACAAAGCCTTCTTAAGGCACTGGGCTTAGCACACTAGCTCAAAATACAAGTACTATAATCCTAGGCCTTGAAAGTATCAGCCTTTACCACAGTGCTTGTGTGTATCAATATTTCCAATGATTCCCATGATGTGCCAGTGTGCTCTACATTCTGGCTGATAAAAAAATACTACTTAAAAGGATTAAAACTACTATGATTGCAATAGCAGCCAGTGTAAAATCCCACAGGTGTTTTGTCTGAAATTTACTACACCCACCTGGTCTACAGATGGTTTCTCTGAAACATTAACCTGCCTGGCTCACAAAGCAGTAATTCTTTAGGCTACTCACTGCATAGCAGACTTCAGTTAGTGCACATATACTAAGCTGAATAGTAAGCTATAGACAGACTGGTCACAGAAAAAATTCAGCAAGGCCAGTTCTTCACTTCAACTATTAATTACCAAACAACGCAACTAAAGATAAACTTTAACATTAAAAACACAGACTGTAGAATTTTCTTCAAAAACTTTTTTTTCCCAAAGTGACCTCTAATAATGGGTTTTATAAACAAAAATTAAAGGAGGGAAATCCACTTCACTTAAATTTTGATAAGCAAAAATGTGTACATACCATCAAACATGTTAAATAACAGACACGGTATGATTACTTCAGCTTAAAATCCCACTAGATATCTAACACACTCTCAAACCTCTTGTTTTGAAGATAATACCAAGTTCATGAAAGAATCTCAAAGAATTTTATATATGTCATTAATTTCAAACCCATGACAAGTGTGACAAAAAGCCAATGCTCCAAATACTATAAATGAGAGGTGCAGCACAAAACAATGTCAGAGTTATTCAGCAAGAAAAACCCTAAGACAGAAAGAATTGAGCTCCCAATTTAGCTTTGCCACCTCACTATTAGGAAGCTACTTTATGGTAGCTGAAGAGCAAAGAATTACAATTCATCGTAACAAAAAGTCATCTCAATTCCATGTACTTAAGACCTTACAGAGCCGGGCAGTGGCGGTGCACGCCTTTAATCCCAGCACTTGGGAGGCAGAGACAGGTGGATTTCTGAGTTCGAGGCCAGCCTGGTCTACAGAGTGAGTTCCAGGACAGTCAGGGCTACACAGAGAAACCCTGTCTTGAAAAATCAAAAAAAAAAAAAAAAGACCTTACAGTATGTATAATAGTGTGGGCTCCACTCTTCCTTCACTGAAATTCAGAGCACTGATGGTAAACCTAGAGAAACACCAGACAGTGAACACCCAGAACTCCAGAGCAAAAGCTAAAGTCCTTTCTCAGTCCTGGATAAAATATGAGCCATATTCAACATGGACAAAATTTGTATGAATTTCCTTAAAAAAAACAGTCTGAATTATGCTTTGCTGACAACAGTTTTCTACTTTCTGATAGATTTATAAAGAAGAACCAATGCACACTCATTTCAAACCACCACCTGCCACTGAGGAATGCTCAGCCTGGGACAACAAACTAGGCTATAAGGTTGAGCCACGCTGAGGAACAGGCTGATGTCAGGCTGACACACAACAGGTGAAACAAAGTGAAGCAGGCAACTCTGGGGTAGGCAAGGATTAGCAGCAGCAACTCTTCCAAAGACGCACTCATGTGGCCTGACTGCAGGTTTCATGATAATCCTGCATATTCCACTTAGAATCACTGAACCAGCCCTAGACTTACAAGGAAATTTAGAGGTCATCCAGCATAAGGCCTAGTCAGAGGCCTCTTTTTGTCTCTTATTCAATTGTAATGATGTCCAAGATTTCTACTTGAACTTCCACGACTACAGCAACTCTACTACTGAGAAGGGTTAATTGGTAGAAAATCCCTTACTGTCCATTCCTGTAGGATAAACACATCTCTGCTTTACAGAGCTACACAATGGAAATGTCAGTACTTTCTTTCTAGAACAGGTCTAAATACTACAAAAAAAAGATGAGAGATTTGCCCATTACACTTCATTTGCAGTATGAGCTCATCCAACCTGCCTCCCGAGTCTTTGATTCACTCATTCATTAAATTACCATCTAAGAGAAAAATTAACATCAGCAACTAACCTTTACTGATCACTTACTAAGGGTCAAGTATTACATTCACAGTAATTCTTACCAGTGCTTCACATTTAATAACTTAATCTCTCCAAGGAAACACAATGTGTGTATTCTGTTAATTCCAATTGTATTGTCAAGAAAATTAATACAGAATAATTAAATAACTTTGCCCATGTCTATACAGATCATAGACAATAGTATGACCCCCCCAAAGGAATGTTCTTATGTTCAAAGAAGCCCAGTGTGGTAGAAAAGAAATAATAACCATCCCTCTTTTACTTTCTGCTGCATCTAGAAGAAATTGCTACCAACAGTATCCTTCACGACAGGGTCAAAGAATCTCACCAAATCATAATATAGGCAACCCTGTGAGCCGACAATCTGTAATAAAACTTTTCAGGGCATGGTTGCTATATAAATTAGAGATCCCCAATTCTACCTGCCTTCAGTTCACATTGGTCTTGCCAAACCACAAGGACTCCATAAGAAACCCTTTCAGGTCATTTAACAAAAATCAAATTATATGATCTGTTTACTAAATTTATCAAAGATAAAGAAACAAAATTGGCTTATCCTAATGTTATTGTTTCTCTTAGAAGTGACAGTTGTGGTGATGTTACAGTAAGGTTACATACTGCTGGGAAAAGTAGAAATCCGATGGCAAGAAATTTTAAAGACTATTTTAAAGAGTGCACATGCTTTAACCTAGAAATACCACTTTTAACAAAACACCCTAAGGAAATCAGCAGCAATGAAAACCAAGACTCGTGTCCTCAAACAGAAGTCTGAATAAATTATGCAACATCTACCCGATGAAATCATAATGTTAAATTAATTTTGTAAGTTACTAATTATAAGGAATTGCTTGGTTTAATTTAAGTAGCCAGAAAAATCTATAAACATGAACTACAATCTACATAAATTGCTTAAAAAACTTTCTGGTAAACACATATATGTGTGCATATGTACATACATAGAAAAATATTCTGGTGAACAAACAAGTGTGAGCATATGTATAGACATACAAACATAGGAAAATAAAAGTTAATTTTTAGATTACGAGTCAATACTATTTCTCTTTTTTCTATATTTTCTAAGTGTGCCACAATGAACATGTATTAATCCTATGGCCATAGAAGATAAAAACTATGGTGGTGAATCAGAGAGCTGCTAATATTCAATTACTTTGGACTTGTAAAATATAGTTTCATGGAATCCAAGCTAATATTAAACTGAAAGGGCTAAAAAAATTAACACCACCATTTTGTTTTAGGTAAAGTAATAGTGATCCTTGCCTACGCTACTGGTTACACTTCGCATCTGTGCCCCTTTCAGCAAACAGAAAAAACATTTTCTATATTCAGTCTTCCAGAGGGAAACCCTTCCAGAAAAACAAAAATCTGACATGGTTATATAACTGGCATCCCAAAGGGCAAAATATGATTGGTCCTGCTATTTCTGCTCTGGGGAAAGACACTGGAATGTTTGTCACCTTTTATTGCACAAAGTGCTAAAGCCAAACACAATACCTAAGTGCTGCTTACTCCTGTTTATTAGGAAACTGTATACTATGAAACAGACTGATATTTCTTGATGTCCTCCTCTACAACTGCCATCTCAATGTGATCAAAAAGTTCTGAGTTACTCTGTTAAGTGGAGTGTTTTTAAGAATACTTACTATGCAGAAACCCCCAGGGATTACCTATAGCCATTTCATAATCATAGTTTTCTTCATAGATTGTATACCAAAGGTAAGGCACCACATTAGGAACCACAGCAGCCTTAAGCAGTCTAGGATGAGACGTAATACATGGGGGCATGGAATTTGTAAAATAACCCTTCGTTACTTGAAACATTTTCACATATGAGGACTTTGATGTTCACTTGACAATCTAGTTATACTTTTCATTATCACTGTGATAAGGAGATGGCAACCTTTTATTTAAAAAAAAAAAAGGAAAAAGAAAAAGAAGCTCTCCCATTCCTAAGGATTAATGAGTTGAGCACAGGAAGACTTCAAGTTCTGTTGTCCCACAGCAAACTACTTTTGGGCAGTTGTTCTCAACCCCTTTGTGGGTTGAAGGACCCGTTCACAGAAGTTGCGTTATCACGTATTTACAGTACAATTCATACCAGTAGCAAAATTACAGATATGATGTAGCAATGAAAATAATCTTATAGGTGGGGTCGCAACATGAGGAACTATATTAAAGGATCACAGCATTAAAGTTGAGAACCCCTGCTCTAAAGTGTCAGTTACATAAAGAGGACTGTTCTTTGTGAATGATTAGTAATCAGTTACCTTGCAAGTTAGTGACTGGAGTCAAATTAGAACTCCCTCTACCCTTCTAAGAGAGGTATGGCTAAGAAAGGAAAAGGTCATAGCTATTTGAATCAAGATTTTTTCACTTATCAAAACCCAAACAAAATACTGTTATAAATTTAGATTACCAGCTAGAAAACTAAATCCCCAAAGATGTACTCCTAGCTCGTGCTCCTCTCCAATTTCACCTGCAAAATATCATCTCATACTTCTCTAAAATCCTAGTGATGACCTAAGAATCAACGGATAACAGTGAGAACCACCCTATAGACATGGGTATCTTTCTCTAGCTTCCAGGGACTGTTTTCCTTTCTCCTTTTTTAAAAAATATACTATATTCACATGCTATGGAATTTCTTCACAGGTCTGTGCCTTTACTTTTCCTCCATCTCTACTTCTAATGGAGTCTTCAACCAGTCTACATAGTCTTGCTTCTGTATCCTAGGGACTCAATACTAAATCTAGCACAGGCAAACCGCAGGACTGAAGTGAATTTGGCCAAGAAAACCTTCAATTTTAACAAAAAGCTCTCTATTGAAATGCAGTAACAAAAAAATCTGTTCTAGCCCTTTCAGTGACTGCATCATAAAGTAGTTACCAAGTATAAAGAATGTAAATATTGATGTCTATGTTTCCAGTATTTCAGAAGGGTGGTACAGATGTGAAAAGCCATGTTCATTTTAGCCACTCAAAATAAAGAGGCCTTGGCAATTTACTTAATCCCTTCGAGACTTTATCCTCACTTGTAAAAAGGGATAATATCCCCTACCCCACAGGGTTTCGGGGGTTTAAATGAAATTGAGTAAGTTCTCTATGTGGATAGTGGGCTCCCAGCCAGAAGCTTCTAGCCTCTACTTCATCCAACCAGGCTACCTTTGCCAATCACCTGATTACTCTTCTATATTTTAGCTTATATATTTCCATAGGTCACAACAAAGCACTTCAGCTTGTGTCTAGTCAAAAACTCAAATTTCCTTTCCTTTCTATCTCCTTCCCTTCTCACTTTAAATCCTATCATAGACTGCCAATGCCAGGCTTGCAACTTTGGCTGTTAAGAGAGTCAAAGGTCTTTCCTTTGCCTTCCTGCATTAAATGCTTAAAAAAAAGAAAAAAAAAAGAAAAACTGAGATGAGTTGGAAGATGGTCAAGGTACTGATTATATATTTCTTAAGATGTAGTTATAACAGAATTCAGGAAGTAAGAGCATTTGTTCCTAGAAGGAACTTCCCGTTGAATGAGTGTTCAATCACAGGCAGAATGGTGAAAACACCAGCAGCCCATCACCAAACCTACAAGTGCAAAGGTAACAAGAAACCGGGAGAACAACAAAGCCACCTCTTATTAACCCAGCCAAGCAACTCTGCTGCCAGAACACAGTTCACTTATCCCCCAACCCCCAAACTAATTAGTTCCAAGAAATCATGTCACTTGACATGATTAAGAATGAGAAAAGCTAAACATGAATCTTACACATAGTAAAGAAACAGTAACAGAAAAGAAAGTCTCTAAATTCTGCCAAATTTATAACATAAAACTAATTGGGAAAAAACCCTGGAACTCCTACTGTGTTGAGCATTAAAAACAATTAGGATAGCAAAGACAGGAAGGCAACAGACCCTATTAACAAGAAAGCATGGCTTGGTAGCTTCAAAACATTAAGAGACCAAAGATAGGACAGAGGGATAGATGATGTGTACTAATTTCCCCTTTTCCATGCAAGAAACAAATTACCCACACAGGTACACTTCATTACACTGCATGTAAAAGAATAAAGCACTGTTTCCGGGCAACAAACACTTTAGGAGGTTAATATTCACTGTATAGAATCCTAAAAAGTCAGTGAATGTCTTGGAATTTCACCACACAAACTTGCGTCACTGCATTCTTTTGTGTCAGACTGTTTAATTATCTTCAAGACTTAGCATAATTGAAGCCTTAGTCTAAAAATAGGCTATTTTTTCCTTTGCAATCTGATTGGTAAATAAAAGTTAGGGGAGTTTTTATCTCCTTCATTTGTTTTAAACAACTCCTTGCTTCTGCTCATCAAACAAAGATTACATGAATATATTTTCTGGATCTATTTGTTTATTCTGTTAAAGGCAAATAAACTATGACCTTCACAATTATAGCAGGTAAACAGCACCACAGACAAACTACACAAACCCACGG
This sequence comes from Uromys caudimaculatus, assembly GCA_028551405.1. Taxonomy (NCBI): domain Eukaryota; kingdom Metazoa; phylum Chordata; class Mammalia; order Rodentia; family Muridae; genus Uromys; species Uromys caudimaculatus. The sequence continues at coordinate 41,846,669 of CM052722.1, forward strand.
TCAAGATTTCAGGTGCGGACACCGATGGTGACATTTAATTCCATAAGACAGAAGGAAGTAGTCCTCTGCTTTCCTCATCCTCTCATCTTTACACTCTTTCCCAATCTTCTTCCTGCAAGAATTTCCTTCCAAGGCCCAGGTAGTGGTGGCACAGGAGGCAGAGGCAGGTGGATTTCTGAGCTCAAGGCAGCCTGGTTTACAGAGCAAGTTCCAGGACAACCAGGGCTACACAGAGAAATCCTACCTCTAACTAATTAATTGATTAATTTTTTAAAAGTAAAATTCCATCCAAGGCCTCATTCATTATGGTCCTTGTGTTTTTCTTGTGATTGGTGTCAGGACTGAGGAAATAAAAACAATCAATCAAGTAACAGTAAGTAACCATGCTAACATAGCCCACAACCTTTCAAATAAAAATGGCTGCGAGCACTGGGACTATGACACTATTTCTTCCTACTTTCTAACACCTCCTACATAGATGAACTCTAAGAAAATACAAGCAATATACTGTGGCAGGTAAAAGTGGACCAAATGCATTCACTAGTCCTGGGGCTTTACACATGACACCCACACCTTCTGTACTTCAGTTTCTTCCTCTTTAAAGCAGGGTAGGGCCAGGAAGACAACTCAGCAAGTAAAAAAAAGCAAAGCAAACCAAACCAAACCAAGCAGTGCTGTGTAAGCCTGCCGACCTGAGTTTGATCCTGGCAGGCACAGCAGACCTGCACAAGTGCACCAGGGCGCATGCATATACACTCTGTCTCTCTGTGTGTGTCTCTCTCAATGGTAAACCAAATAAAATAATCATAAAAAATAAAACCGTGTTAGCAGCACAAAAGCCCCATACTAAGTTGCCTCATAATCAAATCCAGATGCAACACAATTAAGAACTGGTTCCTCTAGTCATTCACCCCTATTTAGAAGAACAAGATAACGTTTTCATCAAAGGGATAGGTGAAGAACAGGCAGGACAGTAGGAAATAAGCAGCCTCTACCCATACAGATTTTCCCAGGTCTATACGATTTTATTAACTTAATAAAAACATTTTCTTCTCCATCCCATCTCCACAACCTTCAGTAAATATAAAATACATTTAAAGAAACTATTTTCATCAATCTCACAATAAAATAACTTCTACATTTTGTACAAATGGAGAAGGGGTTCTGGACTAAGCTTATTTGTTTTAGTAAAGTTTTATTGTTAGTGTAAAGAACTTAGAATGGTATCAGATAATGATCAAATGCTGACGATATCTTAGTTATTATTAATTTACAGTATGTCTAAATATTTACCAGTTGCATATGGAGGGGGGAGAGAGATCAGATCTTAATTCTCTTAATAAATTTATCATAACTGTCACCAAATTTAAGTCAAGGGTCACACTGAGGTGGGGGGGGGGGATTACTAACATTCCAAAATGAGAAAGAACAAGCTACCGGGCATTAGCATAAGACCTGACTACTGCTCTGTTTTTCCCTGCTAATATATATCTCCAGATTTACAGTGATTCCTATTAGTAGAAAATGGCTTACACAGTCCTAGAAGAATGAGATACCCTGTGCTGGAAAAGAGGTTAAAGTGTGATTATAACAACAACATTAATGTGAAGTTTCTTGCTATTAGTTTTTTCTTCATACATGTAAACTCACTATGAAAGCATCAAACAGCCAAACATAAGGACAGTAATGTCCAAGAGTAGCGGCATATACCCAGCACTTTAAGAGGCTGAGGAAGGAAGATCATGACTTTGAGGCACCCTGGGCTACTTAGCAAGATCTATAATAATCATGACTAACAATAATATCTAAATTTCGTCAAAGACGACCCAGAAAGCAAAGAATCTTTATCAGTAAACTACTGAGCTAGAATTTTAAAATACTAATTGATATAAGCAATCCTGTTTCAAAAATTAGCAGATTTCCTCTAATGTCTAGTTGACAGTCAGTCTGTCTTCTATGACTACCAAAAATTTTACTCTAAAAGTAAAAGCCAATCACTAGGTAATTACTTTCTAATTTTCAAGAAAAGCAATTTTTGGACAATAAGCATTAAATCCTCCACCCCTAAAATTCCGTGACATTCAGTAATGCTGCTATAGGTGTAGAGAGACCAGAGCTAAACAACCCAGCTTCTTTAATTAGCAGCTAGTCCTTCCTTGCCATCCTTCCATCCACATTCCGAGCTACAAAGACCCTAATCCAAAATAAAGCATTTCTTTTTTTTCTTCAGCTCCTTTCCATACCAGACTTACTTAATCCCCCGTGTCCACTAACCATAAGAAATGGCAACTTACGCCTTGAGTTACCACCTTTCCTCAGCAATCTGAAAACGAAAGTTCAAAACCAAAAGGGAATGAACACAAAACCCGCAGAAAGCAGGAAGTAGAAGCAATTAAAAGAAATGCCAACAAATGACATACTGAGTGCCAAGGTTTGTGCTAGATGATGTGTGGGAAGAACTGAGTAAAACACACTGCCCAGCCCAATGGCACTCTTTCTAGTAAAAGGAAGATGAACAACAACAAACCAGTCAGTGATGACAAAATAGGAATAAAGCAGGATGCTGAACAAGAACAAGGATCACAACAGAGAAACTCCCACATTGGCACCCAAAGTAAGTACAGGAATGTTCACTTCCCTAATAGTGGAATATTAACCACAAGCTGAATGACTGGCAGAGACAGAAAAAATAGACTAAAACATTCGCAGGATGGCTATCTATAGGGCAGTTCAACCTATATGTAGCAACAGGGTAACATTTTCAAACTACATAAATGAATATGCAAGTTCCAAGCCAAATGATACCATACCACTTACATAGATTAAGTGAATACATTCACATTGCATGCAAAAGCATACAAAATACAAAGATTCACATTAATACCATAATATTGAGTCTCCTCAAGAAGGAATGATGCTAGAAAACAGTATACGGAAGACAACAAGGGCCTATGATCTTTTATTTAAAAGAATATATGAACCACTTATGGAAAATATTAACATGTATTAATTCTAGAAGATGAGTGTGTATTTATTTCCTTACAAAATAGTTGAAGATGGAGCTGGAAGGTCGGCTCCAGAGTTAAGAGTGGTTTCTCATCCAGAAGACCCAAGTTTGATTCCGGGCACCCACATAACAGCTCCCTACTCTCACTAACTCCAGTCCCAGCAGATCCAGCGCCCTCTTCTGGTCTCTGGAGGCACCAGGTATACACATAGATATACATGTAAAAAAAACACCTATACACATAAAAATAAATTAATTTCAAAAAAGGTTGAAAAGAAAACAATTTGATTTTTAAACATTAGACATGAGGATTAGTTAGATGGATCTATCAAAATCAGTAGTCAAAGAGTTCATCAAAGGGGAGACCTAAAAGTAAAACCTGAAGATAAAGGCCACTCTGCATCAAAATGGGAGGAGCTTTCTAGGCAGAAGGAATCAGTTACACAGAGGACCTATGTGGAAACAGAACAGAACATGTAACAGAATGCAAGACTAGTGCTCCACGTGGGTGGACTGAGCTGCGGTGTGGGTGAGGCGGAGAGGTCATCAGCTGTGCAGCACAAATAGGGAGGTGAAGCAAATCACACAAGACCGTGGAGTTCAATGTGAACTCAAATGGCAATCTACTGGAAACTTTAAGGTCCAAGTACAACTTAAAAATGGTTCAACATTGCTGTGTTGAGACTGGATTCAAGGGGCCAAGAAGAGAAGAGAGACAGTACCAGGCGGCTTCTGTAAATGACGTTGGTCAGAAAAGACTGTAGAATGACCTACAAAGAAATCAGATGATCTGAATATTTTACTGGATCTTGTGCTTCGGATAAGGAAGCAGTAGGAAAGAACCATTTGTGGATGTAAAAGTACTTAGTGCTGCTTGCCATCCTGTACATACTACTTTAAAGCACTTTACTACACGCTACTTATTTAATGGCCTTTTGTTTGTTTGTTTTGTTTTTCAAGACAAGGTTTCTCTGTGTAGCCTTGACTTACTCTGTAGACCATGCTGGCCTCAAACTTAAAGAGATCCTCTGCCCTGCCTCTCAAGTGCTATGACTAAAGGTGTGCACCACCACTGCCTGGCTTACTGATGGATATTTTAAAAGCATTTTTAAAACTGATTTAACAAAATGGAATGAATAAACTTATGAACTGGTAAGAGAAAGTTAATTAGTATAAATTCAAGCTGAAGGCATTAAATGACTGACTAAGATAAGAAAGATTAGGTTAAATCAATCATGTAAAGTGAATTTTGGGGAATACTAAAAAGACTACATAGAAATTAGTGATGTGGGTAGACAGCTAGTGATGTAGGTACTAAAAACACAAGAAACGGCAGGGAAATCAGAATTGTAAAATAATTTAGCAAGTAACAACAGAAACTGGCCTTTTTAGAGCAGACAGTTAAAAGTGTCCAGAAGAAATATGTAGTTGGAGGTAAGAAAAGTGAGGGCAGATATGACCATAAAAGGAGTTAATTATCTAATCCCAGCACTTGAGAGACAGAGGTAGGCGGAGCTCTGCAAGAGCTTGGGAGACAGAGGCCAGCTGGTGTACATAGTAACTTCCAGACCAATCATGCCTACATAGTGAGAGCCTGCCTAAAAATAATAAAGATATTTATTATCTATCAAACACTTACTTAGAACTATGTACGAATGACTAACATAGTATTATTAACAAATTAATATTTTTATTAACAAGGTATTAACAAATATTACCTGTGCTGGCTTGTTTTTGTCAACTTGACACAAATCTAGACATAACAGGATTAAGGGACCCTCAACTAAGAAAATACCCCTGCCAGATTGGCCTTCAGACAAGTCTGTTATTTTCTTGACTGATAATGTGGGGGAACCCAGATGACTATGGGTGGTGCCTCCCTTGAACAGGTGGCCCTGGGTTGTCTAAGAAAGCAAGCTGAACAAGCCAAGAGGAGACAAGCAAGGAAGACTATTCCTCCATAGCCCCTCTTACTGTTCCTTCCTCCAGGTTCCTGACCTGCCTTCCCTTAAAATGGACTACAACTATATGCTGAAACGAACCCTTTCTTCCCCGAACTGCTTGTGGTCATGGTGTTTTATCACAGTAGTAAAGCTCTAAGTGAGCTAATACCTCATTTAATTCTTCAACAACCTCACTGGGCATTAGGACATCCTTAATAAAAAGGGAAGCTGAGGTTCAGAGAAGTTAAATAGTTCATCAGTAGCTCTGAGCCACCGCAGGAAGAATCAGAGGCAGGGCAGAGAAGGCACTGACTCACAAAGCAGGGGGTAGGGGCCCTGAGGTAGAGCCTATCAGTTAACTTGCTCCACAATTTACTTCCCCTCACTCTCACTTCTCACGTATAAGCCAAAAACTTCTAATTTCTTCAGACCATAATTCTAAGCCAAAAACTTCTAATTTCTTCAGACCGTAATTCAGCTTCACTGTCATGGCCCCTCAAAGTGAGACCCGAAAAGAAGGTACCAATCACCTCCTAGCCCCTAACATGATGGAAAATTTTCAAAGCAATCATTGCTGCTTTTTGTGACAACTGACCACTGCCTACCTCCGTGAACCAATACTACCTCTTCCTACCTTGAACACTCCTCTGGCCATATTTTTTTTACAGTCTTGATTCTAAGCCCTCCCCCCTCCACCAGCATCAAGTTGTAGACCCTTATGACTGAGTCCTACACCTACTACTCTTTGTATTTTCTCCTCCCAAAATAATTTCACCCATCATTTCTCTTTACATAACTCTCAAACGTATATTCAGACACTCTAAAATTAACATATCCATTACAGAGTGCCAGTTGGTTAGGAGGAATAAATGCTAACATTCTATAGCACATAGGGTAACTATGGTTCACAAGAATTAACTAATATTCCAAACTACGTAGTAGAGGATTTTGAATGTCCTCAACACAAACTAATGATAAATATCATCAGTAATAGAGAATGCCAACAGTCCTGTCTTGATCATTATATAAACTGAAATATCATATTGTGCTTCATAAATATGTGCAATATGTCAATCAAAACTAACAATATTTCTTAAAAACTAACATGTCCAAGATCAAACTGTTCATTGTTCCTTCTCCTTGTCCTAAACTTGGTCATCTTCCAATACTTTATTGAAGGGTCCCATCAATTTACCTACAGAAAACCAGAAGCTGACCTTAATATTCTATTCTACCCTACACTCTACATCAAATTCATCAAGCCTTTGAAATCTATCATTTCTGAAATTAGAATTAACATCATTTCTCTACTTCCATTTCCTCCCCACCCTCCCTAGTATCCCCTTGCTCTCACAGATTTGCAGCCTCTTTTTGTTTGTTGTTACATATATGTCCTCAAAGAACCTTCTCTTTGCAACAGAGACCATTATAGAAAACCACAATCCAAAATGCAGAAAACAAGGCATTTTGTGGTACTCATTCTCAACTGATATATCTACAACACAATTCCTATGTCTAAGGCTCAGAGACTATTACAAAAGAGTCTAAGAAGAACTGGAAGGTTGCTGCAAAACTGTCACAAAGAAATGTCAGAGAGGTTGGCTACACCAATGAAGTCTCATCCACATGGTTGCCTAAACAAGACCTGAACTTCATTTTGTACTGACTGTTTTTCTTTTACCTCTTAAATTTTTCTCACCTCCCCTCCCCCGTCTGATTGTTCTCATACCAGTGCAGTTACTAATGTATCTTGCATAGAATATTCTGATAATAGCCTATCAATCAGTTTCCCTTCCTCCAGTCTTTAAAATTATTTTTTATTTTATAGATATGAGTGATTTTGCCTACATGAATGTACGTGCACCAATTACTTATAGTGCCTACCAATAAGACATCCCCTAGAAATGATACTATAGATGATAGCAAGACACCACTACGTGGGTGCTGGGAATTGAACCTGGGTCCTCTACAAGAGCCATCTCTCCAACCCCTTGCTCCACTATTTATTTAAAAAATTTCATACAATATATTTGAATATGTTGTCTCCTCCAACTTCTTCCATGTCTATCTTAGTTAGGGTTTTACTGCTGTGAACAGACACCAGTCCAGTATCATCAAGGCAGGAACATGGCAGCATCCAGGCAGGGATGGTACAGGAGGAACTGAGAGTTCTACATCTTCATCTGAAGGCTGCTAGTGGAAGACTGGCTTCCAAGCAGCTAGGATGAGGGTCTTAAGCCAACCCCCACAGTGACACACCTGCTCCAAGGCCAAACCTCCTAATACTGCCACTCCCCAGGCCAAGCATATACAAACCATCACACACCACTAAGCCACCTCCCCAACTACCCAACTTCATGTTCTCTATCTCTCTTTTAAAAGACGAGTATCAAAACAAAAAACAATGAGATTTAAAAATGCCAAAATGGAACAACAACAAAAAAACATGAAAAAGAAGATACAAAGACAGGCACACGTGCACTCGAGCGTACACACACACACACACACACACACACACACACACACACTGGATTTCATTTTGTGATAGCCAACTACTCCTAAGCATGAGATCTGTCCTAGAGTGTGGTTGATAGTCCATTGGAGAACACTGATTTTCTTTCCCGGCAGATATGATTGCTTCTTGGTAAGGGGTGGGACTTTGTGCCCACTTCCTCTTTTCAGTGCTGGAATTGTATCTGATTTGAACCTCTGCTGTCTTATATGTGTTTATAGTCTCTGTGAGTTCATAGCAACCCTGCTGTATCTGGAAGATGCTATTTATTTGAAGTCATTTACCACCTCTGGCTCTCAGAATCTGTTTCTTCTTCCACACTGATCCCTAAGTCTTAAGGGGAAAGTTTTGATAAAGAAATATCATCTAGGGCTAAGTCTCCAAAGTCTTTCTGCACATTATTCAGTTGCGGGTCCCTGTGTTTAATTCCCATCTACTGCAAGAAAAGCTTCCCTGATATTCCTCTCCACTCCACTGTTACCCTTCCAACCCAACCCTACTTCCAAACCACGACAGGATCTCTGCACGTGGTAGCTCTCATCCTTGAATGATTGTTCTTAAAACTCTTTACTTAGCTCACTTTGATCCACACCCTAGCTCTTAGCTCAAGTGCGCTGGACTCAGGATTCTTCTAATTTTTCATTCCATGTTAAAAGCATTTATCAGCATTTATGTTCCTTTTCTTTGCATTTATTTCCTTCAGTGTGGCATAGATGTTCATTTGACCAACTGACTAATGTCTCTCACCTACCATAACAAAAACTCCCTGAGGACAAGATCTTAAATACTTAAAACTTACCACTGTCTCTCCAACATCAGCACTAGTCTACACAGGACAATGAAGTACACTAAGATAATTGTACGTGCAGCCTACTATAAAATGATCAGCCTCACCTATTACCCACTGACAAGAGATTGAATCACTTGCTCAAAGCCACACCATGCAAAAGGAGTGAGTACCCTAGATGTCTATTCTGAAGCTTTCTTGAGTGCATTTCTGTTTGGATTTTTGTGCCTACGCAAATAAACAAGATCATCCTCTTGTTTACTAGTAAGTAATCATGTGTCTAGCCTCCCAAGCTCTTGCTCTAGTTTTATTGAATTTTCATCTCATGCCTGTGGGTCACAAGCAATGTCATTTGTCTCCATTTCCCCCATGGTACATATTCAACAACTATTACTTCAAGAATTTCTGGCTATGAGACAAGAATGAGCAACTGAATTAAGTACGCTAAGCCCCCCTTCTGAAAACAAGTTATTTTGTCTTCCCAACCAGAACAACACTGAAGAAGAAATATCAAGATTTTTTTTCTGTGATGAAATTACCAGCTGTCCATTGTATCATGCCACAAAATCCAGTAGAAATAGAATGTGTACCCTATACTGGGGACCAGTGCTTAGAAATATGAACAATGTGCATTATTAATAGCCTATGAGCATATTCCTCTCCTCAACTATCACTCTCTTCCAGGGGAAAACACACCACCCTCCTACACTGAAATGTAGCTGCTTCTATGTTGGCAGGGCAAAAAAGGCCCCTGAAATAAATATAGACAAACGTCTGAGACTTCAGCCTAGGAAAGAGATTCAATCTTTGTTCCATTCCCAGTCAACATTTAGCATTAAGGCAAATAAATTCCATTACTAAACTTACTTTAATTGTAAAAAACACCAATAAAAAAAGGTAATTACTAACATATATATATATATATATGTATATATATATATATAAACAGTAGTGAGAATTTCAAAGATGGCAAATAAGCCATTTCTAGAAATCACTTGTGCTTTGCTGTTCTTTTAAAAATATGAACAGGGATTTACTTTATTATTATATTCTACTTTATATTGCTTTGTCAAAGGGGAGGAGATTGTCAAAGGAAAATTTTAGATTTTGAGACTCTAATACATTCAAGTTTAAAGGGGATACAAGCCAATTCAAGCACAAAAAATAATAAAAAGGAAACAAGGACAGCTGTACAATTCAATGCTAGCACTAAATTTCAAAGTATAATATCTCAAAAAGAATGACTATAAAGGGCCCAGGAATCTCTAGCTTAAAAATCAAATTACACACACACACACACACACACACACACACACACACACACACACACACACACACACACATACTACTATCATTGCTTTCTAAAAGTCCCAACTTACCAAGCACAGTTCATTGTAATTTAACACACTATTCATGATCTGGCAAAACAACACAAGGCTCATACTACCCAGTGAAATTAAGTGTCTGCTCAGTCGACCAGTCCTGAGTCATAAGCACAACAACCTGAACATGGAGGTACCTTTAATGGCCTGATCATACTGCTGTGAAAATCAGTTAACGTCACCAGACAGTACAAGATGCCAGAAAAATAGGTTCTTACAATTAGGCTGATATAAACGTTCACATATGCAGAAAATGGGACAAATTTACGTTAACAGAGTCATTCATTCTAAAGAAGGTTGAAGAAGAAAGGAAAAGATTTCCAAGGTCATGGTCTATGTGATTTGAGTCAATGTAATGAAACTTAATCTTAGAGATCAGTGACAATGACAGTCAATCTGATACAATTTCTCTCTTACCCTTAGGCACATTCCCAATAGTTTCTGTAATCAAAGGGCAAAATATCAAAGCAAAAATATTCCATTTGTGCCTCCTACAAATGAATAAGGTACCCATTTTCTTGTACAGAGTATCCTGGCTATTCTTATAAACTCAAAATAGGCTTAAATATCTAGACTACATAAAAACTGTATCCTCCATATCCACCTATTTATAATTACAGAAACACATAGATGAACATGACCAAAGAGTGAGGGCAAACAAAGGTCGTTGCATGAGACCTGGGAATACGTAGGACACAAACACATGTAGAATGAAAACTAATAATAGAAAATCCAATATGTAAGTGGAAAAGGGCACAAGTTTAGATTGAGAATAATAGACAACTCTTTGAAAACGATCTGGCAAATGACCCCAAAAGCATGGAGATGCCAACCCACATTGACAATGCTAGGACCATGCATTAATATAATGAAGACAGGTAGCAATGGGACAGGGATCCTCTTTCTCTGACAAATATACAGTCATATGGGCCCACATTTGAATTCTTCAAAGCTCAGGTCAGACAAGTATGTAGCAGTCATGAAAAACTTAAGTAAATGCAAAAGAAAGAAATGAGAAGGTACTTAAGTGCTTCCTTGATGAAGCCTTCTCTTACACTCACAAACCCAGAGCTATTTCACCAGATGACCTCAGTCAAGTAAGGCTTGAGCCAGTCTTTATCCTCCCAGGTGCCTCTAATATCATCCAGCTTTATGATCTCCTAAACTTGTACCTTTAAAATGAATGAATCACTAGAGGTACTGATATTTAACTTTTATTAACCAGAAAAAAAGAGGTCAAGCCTCAATTTTTTTCTTTTTGGCTATTGTTTTAAATCATAGGGATCATTTCAAATTAGGCCTAAGTGTAACATATTTATTTCTATAAATGCAATATTGTGCTCTATCAGAGACTGATATATATGCTAGTTATATTTACAAATGTATATTGTTTATTACAATAAGCTTATATTAAAATATGCTGGTTTGGTTTTGTTTGCAGTTATGGGGATTAAAGGGAATGTCTTACATATACAACATAGACATATAATCGCTGAGTTACAACTACAGACAGAAATATCTAACTTTTTGTGACTACATTTCTCACCAATTATTCACAAAGTTGCCATAATCTGGACTAGCCTCTTATGGGGTGTTTCCAAAGCAGAGCTTCCTCTTCTGAACCCGATATTTAGCAGCATTACTTTCACCAATTTGTTGAAAGGATACAGAAAGTGGACAAGCAAACCAAGATGTTTAGTACAATATATCAATACAAATGATCTGCAGTTAAAATGTCACTTATTTGATGGCAGGGAATTATTTCTATACAATTCAACTATATATGAGAACCTATACTCTAAAAACTATTCAGTTTATGCTAAGAAGACTTACACCCCATTTCATATAAATTACCACAAATTCTGAATTTAGAATTAGTAGAATACAAAGAAATAAAGCTCAATAATGTATATTATCAATTCTGGAAATTGCAAAAAACTTTGAACTCAAACATCCCTCAAATATGCCAATAAAAAGTTTCTCTGGCTTTGAGTTTTATAATGTAAAGCACTTCAAACATGATGAGTAACCTATAATCACTAAAAGATGTAATTTTTCTAACATGAACTATATCTGCCAAAATGCACTAAACCATCATTTTAGCCCTCAAAGAAATTCTCATATTAACCTCATAGGCTTGGTTTTGTTTTGTTTTTAAATCAAGGACCAGGTATAATACCACATACTTAACACTGGGAAGGCAGACCTGGAGGATCATAAACTCTTAAGAAAATGGGAGATACATATCAAATCTCAGATTAGCATGTGCTACAGATAAGATTGTCCCAAAATAAAAATAAAAGTAAAAATAAAAATAAAAGGGAGGACGGGAGAGATGGATCAGCAGCTGAGAGTGGATACTGTTCTTGAAGAGGACCTCAGTTTCCTTCCCAGTACCCACACCAGATGACTTGCATCTGCCTGGAACTGCAGGGAGAACTGCTAACTCTTGCTTCTGTGGGCATTTGTGCATGCAAGCAGGCACACAGGCATGCAAACACACACACAAAATTACAAATAAATGTTATTAAAAGGGAAAATATTGGGGGCTGGAGAGATGGCTCAGCGGTTAATAGCACTGGCTGCTCTTCCAGAGGTCCTAAGTTCAATTCCCAACAACCACATGGTGGCTCACAACCATCTGTAATGGGATCCGATGCCCTCTTCTGGTGTGTGTCTGAAGACAGCAACAGTGTTCTCATATATACAAAATAAATAATTCTTTTTTTTAAAAGTTAACATATTAACAAGAATGTCAAAAGGAGTCTCAGTGGCTATCAGAATTCTGAAGACAGAGTAATAATTCTTCCTACTAAATACAGTTTCCATGGATCTGATCTGGAAAAGAAGATGCTTGACTCTGCCATATTTTAGGTAACAAAAGCATACATTTCTAAAGTTATAGTTTCACTTCAAGCTATCTATATTTAAAGAGGGCAGAAATAAATAAAAGAACCTACAGTTCTGCCTTTTGCTCTACTTTAGAGGTTTTCATATGGCCACTAAAAGTATAGTAAAACCTCAACATCTATAATTTCTTATGAAGAAAGACTATTTTCCATTCTTTTCAATACATTCAGTATAATTTCCCATATTTTCACCAATCATGCCTGATAATGCTTGAAATAAGTCGCTCTTATATTACACAAAAATTATCTTTTGCCACAAAAGATGGCAAAATTTTTCTGCAAAGCAATAAATATATAGTTTAGGCTTTGTGGTAACTACTCAACTCCAAGGTTTGATATGAATACAGTCAAAGACAAATGGTTATGACCATGCTACATTAAAACTTTTTTTAAAAAAATATTGATCATAGGTAAGTCTGCCAATCCCTGGAATAGAGAAACATATTCAATAGCTCCACAAAGAAGCAAATAGACAAATACAATTTAAGTTTTATTGCTCCTGATAGATATTTTCAGAAAGACTAAAGATCTAAATAAGAAAAGCCGAATTTTGCAACATTCAGAATAAAATAGGACAATATTGCTCATTGGAAAAAACATATATTTTCAGAATAAGCCTAGTCTGATAGAGAGAAAAATATCAAATATTTAGTGTAAAAAGTAGACATTTCTTCACAATGAAGAAACATAAAATAAACTGCAAGAACAAGCCAAACTCAAACATGCTATTTTAATACAAATAACTAAAAAAATTTAGTTTTTAAATACCTATGAAACAATAAGAGACCTGCAATGCAATAAAATAAGACATGTATGCCTGTGTAGGCAATCTACAAGAACAGTAGATAACTTAATAAATATGAAAAGAAAAGTGATTCAACTAATTAAGGAAACAAGAATTAAAATTACGACATGATAACATTTACACTCATTAAAATTCTGATCCAAGTATGATGGCACAAGTCTGTAATTCTAGCTTTTGGGAGGCTAAGGTAGGAAGATAGCAATTTCAAGATGGCCCAGGGAAATAAAACAAATATGAAACAGTGTGGGCTATACAAAGAAAACCAGTGACAAAACAAACAAACACCCAAATAATAAGGACTATTTAAGTATATTTACAAATACATGGTAAGTGCTAAATCCTTCCAAAGCAGACAAGTTTCAGAGTCAGAACTATATATCGGCAAGCTTCAGTCAAAATTATGTATCAATCTCAAGATTAGTATCTGAATCTGTAACTGAGAAGGAAGTGTATGTTCTGGCTCTTGCCAAAGATATGAACATAGCCCTTTGACAGAAGAATTTAGCTTGTTATAGTAAATTAAATCTAACACATTATCTAGTCTAACCTGCTTTTAACAGAAAAAAAATTTAAAAAAAAATGAGAACATGGCAATTCAAAATAATGGGTAAAGCTAACATACTGACACATCTTTAATCCCAATAACAAAACAGCAGAGGCAGGCAGGGCAGTGGTGGCGCACGCCTTTAATCCCAGCACTTGGGAGGCAGAGGCAGGCGGATTTCTGAGTTCGAGGCCAGCCTGGTCTACAGAGTGAGTCCTAGGACAGCCAGGGCTACACAGAGAAACCCTGTCTCGAAAAACCAAAACAAACAAACAAACAAACAAAACAGCAGAGGCAGAAAAGAGTCAGTCTAGGCTGAATCGTAAGTATGGCTTACAAAGAAAGATCCTATCTCAAAACTGTGGAGGGGGGCCTTTGAGAAAATCCAACACTCTTTAATGTTAAAAGTCTTGGAGAGATTAGAGATACAATGGGCATACTGCAACATAATAAAGGAAGTTAGCAGCAAACCTACAGCCAATATCAACTTAAATGAAGAGAAACTCAAAGCATTTCCACTAAAATCAGAAACAAGACAAAGTTGTCCATTCTCTCATTGCTGCTCTGTTCATAATAGCCAGAAATTAGAAATAACCTAGATGTCCCTCAATAAGAGAATGGATAAAGAAAATTATATATTTATACAATGGAGTATTACTCAGCCATTATATATAAAAAAATAAAAAATAAAAAAAAAGAGGAAGAAATTCTCAGGTAAATGGATGGAACTATAAAAAAAAAAAAAAAAAAAAAAAAAAAAACTCATCCTGAGTAAGGTAGCCCAGATCCAGACAAATAAGATAGAGATCCACTTATATGAGGATATTAGCTGTTATGTCAGTGATAACCAAGCTACAATCTGTGTAAGACTACAGAGTTAGTTACAGATAAAGGGGTTGAGCTTGGTGGGGAGGGATAGATAGGTCTCCCTAGGAAAGAGAAATAGAATAGATAACCTACAGAGAAACTCAGTGGCATCTTTGGAGGTTCCTTGTCTCATAATGTCATGTCAGAGCTTTTCCTTTTTCTTCTGCTCTTTTTACCCCCCAGCTCCTTTGCTTCCAGTTTAGTGTTTTCATGAGAGTCCTGAGTATGTAAACAAGGGCTTTGTGTCTATATCCATTTCTTGTGCTCTCTTCCCTCTGTTCGTTTTGTTCTACTTGGATGTGTTAGTTTTTGTATTATCATATTATATTATATTGCCATAAAAGTTTGCTTGTTTTCTGTAAGAGACAGAAACAGTGAATGTGGACGGAAAGGGAAGTGGGAAGACACTGGGAGTAAAGGGAGGGGCAGCTGTAGTCTGGAGACACATTATCATGTGGGGGAAAGCTATTTTCAATAAAAGGAAAAAATATCAAAAAGGAGGAGGAAAATGAGAGAACAAAAATATACTCAGTCATATTCACTCACTAAAATGTTATAGAATAGTTAACATAAATAAGTAAAATCTAAAACTGTATCAAAGGGATGTATTTAAATTGTGATATACAGAGCAAAATTTGTCCCAATGCTTCTTTTCAAACTGTAAAAGAATAAGCATAGCATGACACATGAATACTAAAAAACATTCAATATAGCAAATATGAAAATGCACACACACACACTTGTATATTATAAAATGGGAAAGACAGGCGAGGGAAGAAAAAAAGACAACAGGATAATTACCACTGAAGAAAAAGGAAGAGAGGAAAGTCTCTAGCCATTTCTGTTTTGTTCTTTTTACGTTAAAACAAAACTAGGCTGTATTTCATGAAAAATTTTAGAAAACTGAAATATCCATTTATTTCCAAGTAAAGACAAAGGATCCTTAATAATGTAAAGACCCTCTTCCATCACAGACAGCAACAAGAGCCTTCTGTCAGTGCGATTCCCAAGGACTTCTTACTAGCACTACTTCATCACCAAGAGAATCTCAGAAAGCCGAGCCTAGATAGTCATGGTTCCATGCAATGATTTAGATGCATTTTCCAAAATGAACAAATTTCAGTTCTGAACACAACTTAAAACCAGATCTCCTACAACTGGTCTAGAAACAGGCTGGCAATGACTCACTTCTGCCTACAGGACAGTAAAATGAAAATACATGGTCTACTCCTGAACACTGCACTTGAAATTGCAATTAGAAATCCAAACCAAAAATTCTTTCTTCAAGAACACAGAAATAACAAAAGGCAGAAACAAATAAATAATAATTCAGTAAGTACTAATTATTTCATAAGGACAAATATCACTATTATGTTACATGACAAGTATGCTTAGAAATCATTTTAAAAAGGTTAAATTCTTCAAATTAAAAAAATCATATTCAAAGAGGCAAAATCACATACAAAAATCATTTCCAATTTTCTTTAGAGTTGCCTGTGGTTCTATGACTAAGAAAGTTATGTGTCTCCACGATCAGAGATATGATTTATCCACTCAATGGAAGAATTCACTTACTAAGATAAATTAAATGATTGTTCTCATCAATAAAACTTACAAGGCAAAAAACTGTCATTTTAAACACTAAACCTATTAGACTATTACAATCCTTTGGACCATTTTAACCTTTATTTAGAATTTTCAAAATTGGTAAAAATCTAAACTATAAACATTTCAGTCACTAAATGGCCTTCACATTATTGTTCCCAGACTAAAATCCTTAATTGATTAATGATCTTAGGGTGTCTATCGCCATCTAGTGAACAATCACTTCAATTACTACATCATACACTTGACATTTGATACTTGTCTTCAGAGTTGGAATATTTGTGCCCACTCAGTGTTACCCATCAAGTCTTACCCAAGTTCGTTTGTATGCCTCTTCACACACACATTGGTAATAAAGGCAATTACAGATGGTATTGTTACAGAGTCACTTCTAGAAGTGTCTATAAATGAAGTTTCTATATTTCTTCTCTGGAAATCCTCAATTATTTTGAAATAGCTTGCATATTGTGAGGTTCCTTCATAAGATTCCTTCAACAGCAACTAATTCCTCTATCATCAAGCAATTAAAATTATGGAATAGTTGAAGTGTGAAGCATGAAAGATCACAGCTGTGAAAAGGCAATATTGATGCCCATCTGACCTATTTTTACTTTTATTATAAAGTCCAATTAGTACTTACTTGAGTATTCTAACAGCCATAATACATTTACTTACAGAAATTATTAGGTCACCAGAGCCAAATCTGCATGATCCCAACAAAACTAAGCAACTAAGCACTCACAAAGTCTACTTAAAAGAAAAAGGGAGCCGGGCGGTGGTGGCGCACGCCTTTAATCCCAGCACTCGGGAGGCAGAGGCAGGTGGATTTCTGAGTTCGAGGCCAGCCTGGTCTACAGAGTGAGTTCCAGGACAGCCAGGGCTACACAGAGAAACCCTGTCTCGAAAAAACAAAAAAACAAACAAACAAAAAAAAAAGAAAAAGGGAAGGAAGACTTTAAGACCATACCAAATGCAAAATTTCATGCCTCCCCAGACTGTGCATTTATCTATATCCAAATGAAAAACCTTATAATTTTTTCAGACATGTCACCAGGTTTCCTTCTCATTTCTACTTGAACATGAACTTTAATTTAAATAGGAAGTTTACATGCAAAAAACTAATAAGGTCTTCAGGCTACTGTATTATTTTGTCTATACTACCTTATGAGCAAAGCACCAGTTTAGTAAGTTGCAAAAGTATTGCAAAATCTCAACTTCATCCTTCCTACCTCTTTAATAATTAAAACTGCTTGGCAGGTGTATGCTTGCAATTAGAGCACATAAAGGGGCTTGGGTTCCGGTCAGCCTGTGGTATATGGCCATACACTATCTCAAAACAACAATGAAAATCTAAAGACAACAGACTCCACAATATATAGGAAAATGACAGTAAAACCAGAGAATACCTCTAGACTACCTGTCTGTCACTATTAGGAATATTACCACCAAAACTTTAGCAATAACTTTCAATTAAGTAAATAGCTTCTATAGAGATCTTTGGAGCTTCCAGAATAAGAGCTGCAGAAAGCAGGTATATTATATACTTAATGTTTCTCATTAGCTTCACATTAAAGATCTAATTCCAACACTGTAGAAGGTTTTGTATATAGGAAGGAACACATGAAAAAGAAAAGGAGGAAAGCAGAAACTATGAATGTGAATCCCATAATTCTAGATTTGCCTGAAATTCTTTTTTAATGAACTGAAAAGGGAGGTTCTATATTTTACTTTATAAGATATATTATCACTATATTTTATAAAACAAAACTAAAAATTTAGCTTAGTTCTGTTATATGTTGATCAACAAAAAGTAAAATTTGAGTTTAAATTCCCTATTAAAAATCCAGCCAAAAGAAAACCCTGCCCTTAAAATATAATGGATTAGGGAAGGAGGAGAGATCACTGGACATGTTTGGGGCTTATCATTATCAACAGTGCCCTTTTAAGCTTGTGGATTTCTAAGCCAATACAGAAAATGTAACAACAGGGATTTCTCAACAGCAAGAGGCACTCTCCAAGGGAGTAAATTGTCAACTATTGCCTCTCATGAGAAACTTAAGAGTAACCTTGATCCAATCTCAATAGTCAACCTATGTATTATCACTCAGTTGGGGCATAGTGAGTGCATTTCCTAATACAAAAATAAGATGGTATTCTATCATAATCCACTGGATACACATACAGAAACAAAATTTAAATAATTTTGAAGTAAACTTAGCCTAAGAATCTGAAAACATCTTTATCTTACTTCAGCTAGTCCCTAAAATCATCTATATATTTCTCATATAAAAAAAATAGGATCCATGCCATGTGTTGAAAAGGATGACTATCTAGTAGTAATAAGGTAGATTAAAAAGCAGAACTGCACTTGCAAAAGCTACTCTTTAATGGTGAACCCTAATGCAGTAAAAGACTTACAATCAGGAAGACAGAGGTTCAATTCAAAATAACCACTTGTTCTTCTTTCCCTCCATGAACCTTAGCTTCCTCATCTACAAAACACTACTACATGTCAAAGGACTCTTGCATAGTTTTGATATGACAATGCACAAAACAGCTCTTAACATCACCATCATTTAATACATGCAGTGTCCTTCTGTGTCCTAAGCCACATATCTGAGATAAGGCTGCAAAAGAAAAAAATGACTTGAAATATCATGACATTTGTTTCATGTCACAAGTAGATGTGTACTGGTCAATACAATAGTCACTCTCCATGTTATCCATTCAAATTTAAATTCATTTTAATTAAAATTACATAAATCTAAAAACCAAGTTGATCTAATCACAAAACCAAATATGAAGTGTTCCCCAGCCACTTGTGGCAAGAGGCTTATTGCATACAGATAGTACAAATAAAAAATCATTTCTCTATCTTAAAAGTTCTGTTGGAAAGAGCTGCTAAAGCCAACATTGTCCTGAAAGTGCCAAGTGTGGCTTTGTGGGCCACAGAAGACTTTATCCTGACTACTCAACTCTACAACATAAACAAACAAGCTTGGCTCCACTTCAATAAATCCTTAGTTATAAAACACAGCGACAGGTTAGACTTGGCCTACAAACCAGCATGCCAACCATCACTCTAGAGCTTTCTGAGTCCAGACCACCAGTATTACCACTGTATACTATGTTTACAATTAAGTAGCCTTAAATTCACTAAAGGAAAACAATATCTTAATGTACTTGACTGAATTCAATATTTAATATAACCATACTTTTACAGATTATAAAAAATAAAAACCTCTACACGAAGCATTAAAGTAGATGAACTTAAAATGTTCATAAAGTGTTAGTACTTAATGGTAATTGGTCTATCATCCTCAAGTAAGTATGTAACTCCAGCCATGACATAGCCCAAAATTCTATTGAAAATGCATAGAAATCTATTACCCACAAAGACAACATGGAGAAGACAGAACTCT
Source organism: Uromys caudimaculatus (assembly GCA_028551405.1). NCBI lineage: Eukaryota > Metazoa > Chordata > Mammalia > Rodentia > Muridae > Uromys > Uromys caudimaculatus. The sequence goes on from CM052722.1 coordinate 41,866,452, forward strand.
TGATTCCTGTTTTCTCCCTCAGTAAAAATAAAAGGTTTCATTAACTATCTCCTAATTTCTACCTTTCTCTCACATTACACATTAAACTATCAGTTAAACACAGAAAAATTAGCTCCCTTATGTTAGCATAACTAATCCAATCCAAGCCTAAGCTAGCCTTCAGACAGTAAAGGTCAATACCACCTTAATTATCTGAAGAACATTTACTTCTAATATCAGCCTAGGCATTTTTATACTAATTCAGTTGTTCTCCCAAACTATGCTCTCATCACTCAGGTCTTCTTTGACCTCCCTTCCCCCACCAGTCTGGGTCAAATATAAGCTTTACATAATACTTCACATTCAATCTTTATTGCCTACAGCAAGCCTGGCGTATAAACATTCAATAACTGTACATGTGTGGGTGCACGCATGCGTACACACACACAAAGGGGGAAAGAGGGAGGTGAGACTGACAAGTGAATTCTTATTCAAATGCCTATTTGTCTCAAACTTACTCTAAAGAAGAAATATTTGAAAATGTAAGAACTAGGTAAGAAACTTAGCTCTCCCATATTGCAGCATATTTACAGATGTGAATTTTATTTTGCAATTTACCTCCCTTCCTTTGTATGTAACCAAGGCAGCCAGTGGTTTAGCATAAAATCTGCTGTACGAAAATCCCAGGCAACCATACATACTGTTCGCTGTGAGCTTCAAAGCCTTCTGTCGGATATCATACTGCAGGCCAACAAAGACAAAAGATATACAATAACTGTAGATGCTTAACACTCACATGGGATATCTTTTTAGATCGCAATGAGGAGAATCTCTCAATATTGGGTGGAGGTGGGGATACTTAATACTCAATCTGCTGCCCAAACCCTCCTAGAAACAAGTACACAGATCCCTAATGTCCCAAGATTCTGTAAGATCTTACTAAGATCTTACAGCTCGAGAATCCTTCCATTCTGAAGCAGCCTAGCGATTCTGAATGGATATTATCCAAAATAAAATAAGCACATGCACTTGCCCACACCATACTATTCATCCTACTTCTCAATAATCAAGTGTTAGAAGCCGAAACTGTCTCCTAACATTGCACAGAAAAGATTTACCTGAAGAACAAGGTCTGGATTTAAATCTTGCTGCTTCATTAGCTGTTTGACCTGTTTTCTCCGCTCTACCAGTTTCCGGATCTCTCTGGGCAAAATGCCCATATCTAAGTTTGGGTCTGGCAACTCAGGGATCTGTTCTTGATCTTCATCCTGAAAAACATAAAATAAAAACTTCAAATAAATTATGAATCTTTCCTGTATGAGGAAATCAATAATACATGAGCCATTTCAAAAGGTGCTGATCTAAGTGTGGTGGTACCAACCTGTAGCCCCAGTACTGGGGAGGCTGAGGCACACAGAACATTATAAGGTCAAGGCCAGCATGGGCCACATAACATGTTCCAGATCACTATGGGTTACAGAGTAAGTCCCTGCCTCAAAAACCAAAACCGCAACAGAAACCACAAAGAACACAAACAAGAAAAAGATCTGTGGGGTCATAAGCCACTGATTGCCCTGCCTGCAATTCTATTAGCTTGTGTCACTGTCACTATTGCTCACACTTGTTACTTATACATTTAAATTTAATGTAAAAGAATGGATTTTACAAATCTAGAGCAACATGCCTGGGAAAATTGTTTTTAAAATACAAATACTAAGACAGACTTCTAATATTAAAAAAAAAAATAACCAGCAGCTAAATTCTTGTTTTATAGCATTTGTACAACCAAACAAAATGCTACAGAATGTTTCACAACTACTATAAATGCTTTTACTATTAAATAAAGAAGTTCTATAGGTCATGACATTCTAAGACTTAATATATGTATACACACACACACACACACACACACACACACACACACACACACACACATTCATTCCTTAGCATTTATTGAGTACCTTTTACCTATAAATTGCTTTGTAATCACCAGAAGAATAGCAACATTTTAGAAAGGCAATCAGCAGTCACCTTATATTAAAATTTATAGCAGGAAAAAGCAGGGAAAGCACTAGGCCTTTTTTTTCTCAAGCCTCCATTAATTCTCTTAACAGGCTGCAAAGAACAGCCAGGCACATTTACCCTTTGAAAGATTCAAAATTAAAAATAAACCTTTTGGCTTAAAGCATGTCAAGTCAATGCCATTTGATAACCCAGCCTTTACAAAGTACCTGATTTTATAAAGATCAATATCATAAAATGAACACCCTTACAATACTAATAAGGACCTATTGTTTTCCAATATGGAACACGTGATAGTGAAGCTATTATAGAGAGCTTCCACTGTATTTTCAGCTACTAGAGAAGTCACATAAAAAGTAAACTGAGCTCTTGCCTCCTTGCTCTCCCCTGTCCCACTCCCTTTCTCTCCCCATTCCCCTCCCCCTCTCTCTACACGCTCATGGCTGGCCTCTGCTCCTCTGAGCCTTGCGCTCTCTCTCGCTCACTCTCTCTCCCTCCCTCCCCCCCCTCTGCCTTTCTGTCTCTACTACCCTCTCAGCTCCCCCCCACATGCCCTGAATAAACTCTATTCTACAGTTAAAAAAAAAGGAAACAAAGATTCTTAGCTTAGGCCATTTAGAATTCATCTGAAGCCCTAACAGCACCTCCAGGGTTACACTAACTGCTCCTTTGAAATAATACAGAATCCACAAATTGTCTCATGCATAGTATTTTTTAAGATGACTTCTTGGGTCTTTCCACTCTATTATATACCTAGAACCCAAAATGAAAATTTCAAATAGGCAAAACATTGGTGGGCATCAGTTGTGGAAGAACAATGATAACTGTGACTGCGCTTGAACAATAGCAGGACAGAGCAAAGAATATTTATCAACAGCTGATGCTTTGGGGTTGTTTGTCCAATAACTTCTTTTTAAAATTATCTTCTAGTCCCTCAGAGCAGTCCAATCTAAGCAGACAGATTTGTAGTAAGTGAATCCACCCCTGTGAACAGAAGTAATAGGACCAGAGGTGATGACTAATTCAGGCAAGTATATCAGATACTCTCTTCTGGGAATATGAAATTGGAACGGAAAAAACAAATCCAGACATGCTGAAAGTAAAGAGTATATAAATTCAGAACCTGGAGGGCAAATGGGGTCAGGGGAAACAGGCAGAAAGGGAAGAAGAGGACAAGAGGGTAAAACAAATAAAATGTGCTGAGTAATAATCCTGTCCTTTACTGAGACAGAATTACTTAGCAATACTAAGAAGCTACAACTACAACTAAACAGTATGTTAAGTGAAACAAGTCATGCACGCGCAAAAACCACAGTCTGTATGATTCCAATTACAGACTGGCCAGAGTAGGCAACTGTACACAATCAGAAAGATTCGTGGCTTCTGGCGAGAAAGCCAGCCTCCAATGGACAGTTACAAACTCAAGGTCACACACCTGGCCTTGATTAAGCTCAGCAGATCACAAAACAAAACCAAAAGATATAAATGTGGAAAGGGGGTTTGTAGGGAGAAAGGAGATAAGAGAGGGCGAGGAAACTGCCAAAGAGCAAATAAATAAAAATCTTTAGTTCAAAAGAGGATTAATGGCTAAGTAGAGCTAGGACCATGAAAGCACTTGATAGAGGTAACAGCTAAGCATTTTAGTTTTTTGTTGCTTTGCTTTTGTGGAATAATCAAGCTGGATGAAGTAATGGTTTACAAACTCTATGAAGACACTAAAAACTATCACGGCACACTATAAATAGGTTGACTGTATGCTAAGTGAACTATACTTCTACTATATTGCTTTAACAAAGATACAGAAGCAGTCTAAGTTTCTTTTTTATCAGCCATCCTTTTGGATGACTAAGTACATAATTAGGGCTGGAGAGAGAGTTCAGTGGGTAGAAATGCTTACTGAGCAAGCATGATGACCTGAGTCTGTAACACTAACCTGAGAAAAGAACAAGAACAGGGCCAGCAAAATGGTCTAGCAGGTAAAAGTTATTTGGGGGAGAGGAGTTGAGACAGGGATTTTCTGTGTATCTCTGGCTGTTCTGGAACTCGCTCAGCAGACCAGGCTGGTCTCTAACTCAGAAATCTGCCTGCCCGCGCCTCCCAAGTGCTGGGATTAAAGGTTTGTGCCACCAGCCCTGGGCTAAAAGTTCTTGATGTAGAAGCCTCAGAGCCTGAGTTTGATCACCAGAACACACAATGAAAAGCGGGGTAACTCGTGAAAGTCATTTTCTAACCTCCACACGCACATTTACATGGGCACACAAACAAAAATAATGAGTATTTTGTAAAGCCAACATGGTGCTATATACCGGTGCTGCCCCAGCTGGGAGATGGGAGACTAAGGCAGATCCCAGGAGCTCACTAGCCAACCACTCTAGCAAAAATGACAAGTTCCAGGTTCAGTGGGAGACCCTGTCTCAAAACGTAAGGTGATAGGGGAAGACAATTGTAGTTGCCATTCAGCCTCTACAAATACACATATGCATACAGAGATGGGCATAGAAACATCCATTAAGAGGAAAGAAGAAAACTATGGTACTAACCCCTTTGGCTCGTTTCCTTCTTTAAAGAATACTTTTACCACTGACCTCAAAGAGCCCCTAGTTGAATACAAACCTCTGTAGCTTTCTGCACCTCTGAAGCAACTCTCTGCACTGTTGTAAAACATATGTTAAATTCCTGAATGATGGAAGGATATAAACTGTTGAAATCCAGGAGCAAAATGAACTTGTCATAAAAACCTGAAACAAAAAAGCCACATGTCAGAAAAAAGTCTAAAGTGCCATCCAAATATCTCATTAGAAGTACCAAATATAGAAAATATCTACCATCCCATGCTGTAAAACAGGAAAAATGAGAAGTCAACTATAAATCATAACATGACTTAGATTACACTAAAAACAAAGATCACAAAAGAAAGGGTGAAAAGACTGTCTTTCTTGGGAACCAGTGACAACCAGCCTGTTCTCCAGCAGTTCCAAAGCACCCATTGGTATGTGCAGGCACCTTCCCTTGTCAATTGTTATAAAAATATATCATGCTCATTTCCTAAACTAAAGTCAACCATCCTTTCCCACTACTCTCTCACCTCAACACAAATAAAAGCTCAGTGAGTGGTTGTGTGGCTGTATGTGTGTTTGTGTGTGTGTGTGTGTGTGTGTGTGTGTGTGTGTGTGTGTGTGTGTGTGTGTGTGTGTGTGTTTTCATTCACTCATATTTTTACAACCTCTCTTTCAAGGAATAAAACAGCCCATTTACCTATACAAAAACTGCTTACATTCAGCCAAGAAAAAGATATATGAATGTCAGTAAAGATTCAATCCACCCTCTCTTCTCAAAAAGGATGAACAGAACGCTACTATATTTCTCTAGGACATTCATAAAAAACCATTATCTTTACCTCAAGAAGAATCTGCCAATCTAAATGTCCACTGAAACAGTACTAACTGCAAACATTCATTGGTAGCTTACTCCTCATTTCTACAGCACACAATCCAACAATTCCTTCTGCTTCTCTGTGGTAGATACTATCATGTCCTTTTCATAGACTAGGAAACTAAGGTTAAAAGACATTAAATAGGCAGTACCCAAACCAATATCTAGCACCAAAAGTATCACTCCTCATTGCAACTAATAAAATTGCTTTTGTTAAAAAAAAATGTCTTCTCCTGTGTTACTTGATAAAATTCACATAAATGTACATAGATATAACTATAGTATTGAGCTATACACACTTGGAAAGTAAGATGGTCTGAAAAATAAAGATGAACCTCTAAATATCACAAATCATCTTTCCCTTCTGGATAACAAAGAAAAGGTGCTCTCCTGCTAAATTTAAATTCAACGGTTATTTTATTTCTTTTAACATTGATTTCCAAATTACCCAGCCCTGGCATGTACGGGGCAAATACTGAGGTCACTCACTCTCACATAAAGAAGGAAAAATAGGTATTTCTACTACATGGTAAAGAGCTAGCTGTGTATACTGGAGCAGGGACTGAAACCAAATTTGAGCTACTCTGTATTTTTATATCACCTATAAGCTAAGAGTTTTCTAAATAGCTAGAAAAAGTAATATATATGTCTATATATAGTCATGTATATTAAAATATAAGAAATTTAAATTTCAAGGTTTATAAATAAAGCTATATTAACAAATAGCAAAGAATTCACACTGTACTCATGTTTGCTAAACTAGGTTTCACATGCATAAAAGACAAAAATAAAGTCATTAAGATTTGCGCCGGGCGGTGGTGGTGCACGCCTTTAATCCCAGCACTTGGGAGGCAGAGGCAGGCGGATTTCTGAGTTCCAGGCCAGCCTGGTCTACAGGGTGAGTTCCAGGACAGCCAGAGCTATACAGAGAAACCCTGTCTCGAAAAAACCAAAAAAATTAAAAAAAAAAAAAAAGATACTAGTTTGCTTACATCCAGGATAAAACTAAAATCTAGTTTCTTAAATCTAGCTCTATGTGAAGTTATTTCTTAATACAGTGGAACTCAATCCATGAGTAGAGATCCCTTTCGAGGTCAAATGACCCTTTTGCAGGGGTCGCTTAACATTGGAAAACAGATATTTACATCATGATTCATAACAGTGGCAAAATTACAGTTATGAAGTAGCAACAAAAATGCTTTTATGGTTGGGGGGAGGTTACCACATGAGGAACTGTATTGAAGGGTCACAGCATTAGGAAGGGTGAGAACCACTGTCGACACCAGGTACAAACAATCTGGTACGAAGTCTTACCTACTTTGGGGTCCAAAACCAAGCCTCCAGCATAAGCTGCTTTCTTACGTCCTTTCTTATATTTATTGGCATCCCCATCAATTTCCTCATCTTCATCTCCCTATTTCAAAAGGAAAGAGAGCATCACCAGCTAGCAACCAGTAATAAATTACAATACTGGCTTACAAAAATATTTACATTTACTTTAGCATTCCTACCTACAGGGAAAGACTATTATTATTATCATAATGTGTTCATGGATCCAAATGAATACCAAGCATGGTAGTTTCTTAAGTAACTAACTGGCTTTCTGATTTCTGTATTTAAATGTCTCTGAAATCCTAGAGATTTCATTTGGGTGTTAAGGATATAGGCTAGTCTGGTGCTTACAAAAACCAACCCTGGTTTCCATTTCCAGTACCACATAAAACCAGGTGTGATGACACATACCTGTAACCCCAGTACTTGGAAGGTAGAGCCAGGAGGAGTATAAGTTCAAGGGCATCCTCAGCTATATAAGAAGGTAGAGGACAGCCTGAGCTATATTAGACCATGTCTTTTTTTTTTAAAAAAAAAAAAAAAAGAGCAGAAACAAAAACAAAAATTTCATTTTGAAATCAATAGATATTAAAACTTTTCGCATTACATCAAATTTGGGATTATAAAGGAGTTTTATTAAATTCACTACTCTAATATTCATGATATAAAAGCAATCCTCTTGTCTCAACCTCCCAAGTAGCTGGGATTCCAGTAAGTATCCTCATGCATGGTTTATTGTCATTATTAGTATGGATTCCTTAAAATAAGTAAGCCCACAAGATGAAAATCCATTTCCAAGTAGTTTACTAACAACCAACATTCAATACCTCTGCAGAAGTTCAACAGATCTAAATTAAAATTTGCTGTATCATATCGATAATGTGCATAAAACAAACAACAAGAAACCAAGTCACACTTTAGCATTCAATCCAAATTCTTAATTAACTATCAGTGCTGATAAAACAGAAAATAGAAAAAAAAAGTTTTAGTTCCAAAGTCACAGAAGCTACTTCAGAAACCTGATTGGTGTGGTCATAAGCATACTAGTAACAGGTTTTGTATGCTCCCAATATGAAGTCCAAAATCTGAAACTCTTTAAGTGTCAACATGAATCTACAAGCAAAATTTAACACATGTGACCACATGTGACAGGTGGTTAAAATATTATAAGATTGCATTCAGGTAAAATGCACATAGTTACAAATGTATGTACATATGTGAAACAAATGAATTTAATGTTTGGACACACCCCAAGATTTCCATCACCCCGAAATTTCCCTCACCCTAAGAATTCCCATTACATATATACAAATGTTTCAAAATAAAATAAATAAATCTGAAACACTTCCAAACATTTGATATTAGGGATACTCAACACCCATACATATGCATATATGTATAGTACAAAACAGACAAAAGCTCAAAGGTTAAAGCTACAAAAGGTTTAACTAACATTTAGCTTTGGGTAAATCTGAGTGGGGGCAAATACTTTCCATATATGGTAATTCATCAAAGAAGTCTATTGAAGTCCTCAAAGATATTTCACAAATAACATTGACATTACAGAGAAAGTAGAGAAGAAATCAACCATACAAACACAATGCAGCAAACTTGAGAGTGATCATAGTTTAGAGGAAATTAATTATTTTAGAAGCATATGTTAAAGCAATTTTTAAAGGGATAAGAAAAGGCAAGGTACTACATAATTTTGAACCCACCAGTTTTTGCTGAGGTTTTCTGAAAATCTGCTTGTCAGGCACAATATAGTTGTTTTCATAAAATGCATGAAGCAACAAAAACTCGTTTCGCTCAGATCGTCCACCCATCAGTGTCCTAGACTATTAAACAGAATTTTTAAAACTTTGAACTCAAAACTACCACAAACAAAAGCAGCTTTGAGTCAGTTAATTTAACCATGGCACCACCTTCAGCTACTCACAGTAACCAAGGTTGCTTTTGCTAAATTATTTCTAACTTTCTCTTTAAACACTTAGGGGATAAAGGGAGCTTCAAATACTGACAGTGTGGCTATTTCCTTAGTCCAAACTATATCACTCTACCAGAAACATCCAGATGTTAGATAAAATGTTCACCCAAATCTCCACATACTGCACCTGGTATTCCTTCCTGTCTCCCAAACAGTTCTCCTTTTACAAAAGAAGCCCAGCTTTCAGAATCCCAGTTCCTCATTTTATAAGCATGCACTTAGACTCATTATCACATAACAACTACCCCAAGCAAACACTGAATCCAACAGGAAATGCCTTTTCCTCATTTCTAAGTTAAATTTACCATAATGTTCCCAGCGATGTTAGTGATCTGCAATGCTAATGGAAGAACATTTAGCTCACACATGATCTGCAAAATGAATCTGGCATCTTTCCAGATGTGTTCCAACAGGTACAATAGATGAGAAGATTCACTGCACAGAAAAGTAAGAATGAAACAGAATCAAGTAATTAAAAGAAACAATGACCATAATCAGAACTTAAAATATTACAAGGAATTTTTTGGTGTAAGTTAACTTCAGAGCAATGGAACCTTGGCTTTGGAAACTATTTAAAATAAGGTCACTATAAAATTAGAAATGCATTGATACCATCAGTCCTAGTATCCTTCTCAACAAAAAAAAATCCATACCATGAAATTATGTGTTAGCTATAGTCAAAAATTTATCTCGTGTTAATTGTAATCTAAAACTATCTAAATCCTTTTATTCGTTCAATCAAGTAATTATATACTATATGCCTACTATATCTGAGGCACTCACTGGCTCTAACCAAAGACACAGATTCCAGTCCTTGAGAGGGAGACAGTAAAAAAAGAAAAATAAACAGGTAATATTTATACAATGGTAAGTACTAAGTACAAACAAAAGGGCAGGAAACGAAGAAAATATAAACTATCAAGAGGAGAAACTGAATTTTTACTTAGAAAGCAAGGGAAATGTCACTGAAAATAAAGACCAAGAAGCAACAGAGCAAGCCTTATAGATGGGTATTTTAGGGAAGAACATTACAAATAAAAGCACAAAGCCTCTGAGTGAGGTACCAATCTAGCATTTGCAGAAACACAATGGAAGTTGATATGGCTAGACCACAGAATAACGGAGGCAGCAGTAGAATAGCAGAAAATCAATAGCACAAAGACACAGCATATACAACCTAGTAAGCTAATATATGGACTTTTATCTGAATGAAACAGTATCTATCACTACTGAGAAATTTTTATCAGACTTAATTTTAGCAGGATTACTCTGGTCCTAAATTATGAAGAGGCCTGAAGAAGGCAACAAAATTAGTACATAAACTCACTGCTATGATTTGACATAGTTTGCCTCTCCTGAACCTGAGGAGTAGGGTTTAATCTCCACTCTGAAGTACTATGGAGCACATGGAGCTAGAACCTCAGACCTTGCTTGGTATAATTAGCATCATCAGGTACCCATGAAATACTGTAAGGCTAAAAACAAAAATACGAAGGTATTTAAAGATGAAGCCTTTGAGTCTCCATGGCTGAAAACTGGTGTCTTTGTAAAAGAGGTTAGTAGCTATAGACATACATGCACTTTTCAGACCTAATGATAGAGGTACGATATAAGTCTTATAAGAGGAGCTCCATCCATCTTGGACCTCCAGAATCACACACCAAAACAAACCTCTTTCCTTTTTATCTTATCCAATATGTGGCATTGTGATTTTGCCAACAGAAAACGGACTAAGGACGAGGGTATGCTCAGTGAAGGTTAAAGAAGTGCTAGGAGCTTTATTAAAAAGACAGAGCTGGGAAAAGTCCCTTGATGAATCTACTGTGGGGTGTCACACAGAAGAATCAAGGATGTCTAAGAGGTATGGGGTAGAAGATGACTTTGAAGGCTTCCAATAGTATTGAATATCTATAACTGTCATTGATACAACTATGAAAGCAGCTCACAACAATCTCTAACTCCTGTTCCAGGGGATCCAACACCCTCAGACAGACAGACATGCAGTCAAAACATCAGTGCACATAAAATAAAGTTTTTTTCAAAAGTAATCATAGTTGGATATAGTGACATACACCTTTAGTCAAAGCACTCGAGAAGCAGAAGCAGGCAGATCTCTGAGAGTTCAAGATCTACATAGAAAGTTTCAGGCAGCCAGAGCTATACAGTAAAATCATGTTCAGATCTTCATATCTGTAATCCAATTATTCAGGATTCAGGTTCAAGGCCGATCTGAATTTAGAACAGGATCATGTCTCCAAACACCAAAAGAAGCACACAGTATGTCTAAATTACTTGTTTGGTTTTTATATATTCAAAACACCCACAATGATTCTCAAATATGAGTTAAGGATAAAAATCTAAATTCTTATTAATCTCCAAATTACAATTAGAAAACAGGTCAACTGACTCAATTAGAATAAGTCAAGAGATAAACTAATTTAAAGTATGAGAGTAATAAATATGGTATAATTGGTATAAAGAGTTTTTAACTGTCCTGCTCCATGACACCAGTAACTGCTGGCTAGTGTACCTCTAGCCTAAGGACAGAGGGACAGTGGTACCCTACTATTGCTCACTCCAAGAAAGATAAATTCTGAAGAATCCAGTATCATACCTATACATGTTTCCTATATTTTCTGTTGGAATTCCAATCCTCTCAGTTTTCAGAATCTGCTGAACAAGTTCAGACAAATGGTAGCTTTTACAGTGAATCAATTCTTTTGCTGAAATTTCCACATCACATATCATTCGGCCACAGGTAGCATTTCTTTCACCAAATCCACTCCGGCTCTACAAGGCAGGAACAAAAACCAAATCCCATGAGGGAACAAGTACTGAGAACAATTTGCTCTAACCTATTTTGGAACTGCCCCCAAAATTACAATACTGAAATTCTCCTTCCACTCATGAGCTAGGCACTTCTGAACACCTACTATGTATCTGATGCTGTTCTAGGCACTCTGTTTATCACAGCGAATAAAACAGCATTGCTTGACACTGCATGTGATGGCTTTCAATGTCCTACACAGAAAATTGGCAGTGAGCAGGAAGTTAATATCTACCCTGTCTTTCCTGTAAACTGTTACAGCATAACCAAATACTGCTGGTTAATGGAGGAAAGGTAATCTTATAGCTAATTATAACTAATAACTAATAAACATGGACAGAACTAGAAAAGCATTTTATAGCTTCTAATGTAGTGATGAACGAGGCAAAAACGACTAATATATGAAACTGTTGTCAGTAACTTGCCTCTGAATGATTCTACCCCTTCTTCTATAATGTTATTTTAACGTTGGCACTGAGTGTCTTTCTTGAATCTAGCATTTTATTTATAAAAACTAGTCATACTTTTTTAAAAATCAGCATTTAAATCTAAGAACGAAATCTAGTAATGAAAGATAGTCCATGTTAGATGCTTATTACCTTGACTTTGGCATTCCTAAAGAAATGGGCAGGTTTGGTAGGCTCTGAAATCATTGATGATCATTATTCAAGTTGAAAATTCAGTGGAAGGGACGTAAGTATTTTCTGTTGGAGCTATCTCTCATAGCAACTTTTATTTGGTTTTTAGACATTCTCAGAGGGACTGTGTGGCTTGAGATCATTTAACTACAAAGGGAAGAACTGAGATTTGAGCTCAGAACCCAAGGCCTATCTGTTTTAAAGTCCATGTTCCCTTCTTTCTCTGTTCTCTCTCCCTCTTAATTCCTTTAGTTGTTTTTTTGCTGGTTTTTTTTTTTTGAGTTTTGTTTTATGCTTGTTTGTTTGTTTGTTTTGTGAGAGCTTCCTGGTGTTACTTTTAATTTTTCCTCTTATAGAACATTGTATATTAAACAACAAATGCCTATTCAAAAAACAGTGTATTCCCTAGTAGCTACCCCATATTTAAAGGCCAAATAAAGAAGTGAAATTTTGAAATCATTACCCCAAGTTTTCGCATGTTGGATCTCCTCAGTCGACCTATCTTGGACCAGTAAGGAACCTTGCACTCATTAATTCTTTGCAGTAGCACTTCTAGTTCAAAACCACAAATATTATGACCCTAGTCAGAAAAAGAGGCAGCTAATCATATAATGAACACAAATTAGAGGATTTGTCTTCAAATGCACAGAATTTCGTTGCCCTTTCTTTCTCTGGTCTCTAATTGAAGACATCAAGAGCTTACCTCCTATTGGAGCCCTCTCTTCTTCAGGAATTTATTCAGCAGCAGCATTCATTAGTCTTGACATTAACTAGGCTGCTAAGGAGATTGCTGGAATAAACTTTATTTTATCCTAATTGATGCAAGGTTTATATGGTATCTTTTAATTTACTGCTTAAGTCCTACAATGTTAGAGGCAAATGCAAATTTTACTGTCCCATACCTTTTACATGATCAATAAAAGCATCCTAAAAACAGAAAACCTATGTTGTATAAGTTTACATAGGACTCTGAGGAATTCTATCCAGTTTCTTTAAAAATTGAGCATGAACATTAGTGAGTTGGACCTTTAATCAATATGCTACAAAATATAAACACTAGTGAATGGTTTAATGAAGTTAAAAGCAAGGAAACAAAACTATACAATAGAAAAATTACTTGACACAATCTGAATTTTCTATAATTTCTAATTAATATCCTTTGAATATTTTTCACATAGCTAGGTTTAATAAAAAACAGATGGTTTCAAATAATTCAGATGAAGATGTAGATTAATTTTGATTAAAGATATACACTACCACATAAACAAAATCTTAGAGATAAAAAGTAGAACTAATAATACCCAGGGTCTGGAGAAATGGGGAACTAATGGTCCAGAGGAGCCGCTCTCACCCTCCCTGACACCGCAATAGGTTACTGCAGCCCCTCATGCCGGGTGGCCCCCAACCATACCGTTACTTTCACTGCCACTTCCTAACTGGAATATGCCTACTGTCATGAATCATAAATGTAAATAGTTTTGGAGACACGAAAGGGGTCGTGACCCACTTTTACTAGACCAGTGAAAAGCACTGGTCTAGAGTTTAATTTTAAAATATGAAGAACTACAGAGACAGCAATATAGTAATAATAGAGGTGATAACAACAATATGTTATAAATACATACAGTACCAAGGAACCTACATTTAAGAGTGATCAAGATAACTAATTTTAGGTTAAAAAAGCTTACCACTATATGAATGAATATTTATACATATGCACATATCTATATATTTATGGCAGTTTCTCTATTAATAAAAGACCAGAAGGGCATAAGGGAAATTTATTTCCCAATTATTATGGCTGGGGTCTCACACAGGAGACCTTACATCTGGGTTTGTCATGGACCTGTCTCTAATTCCCTAGGCTATGTATCCCAGGCTCTGTAACATCTACTTGGGATTCAAAAAAAAAAACTGTTTTGAAAGGGTAAATGCAAATAAGGGTCTACTGAATCTTCTTGGTACTTTAAAGACAAATCCTGAAATACCATAAGGAAATACAGACTTCAGCAACAATCCAAACATAGGCTCTTAGGACATTAGCTACACCACTACCAGATAAGGTATCCAATAGGAAAAGTGAGGCTGATGACACAGTTAACACTTCCTTCTCTCTCTTTTCTCTCTAGTACTGATGAGAGAACCTAGAACATGGGCCTCCCACATGGTAAACAGACACTCTACTATGGAGCAATATCCGCAGCTCCTCCATCTGTTCTCAAATGTCTACTTATCTCTAATTTGACAGCACAAGACTTTGATGTAACCAACTTGCTAATACTGCATTTGAAATAGAGGCTCTGATAGTCTAACTTCTGCTGAAAAAAGCAAAAAGAATATAATTTGATTAATCCATTAACCCAGACAAAAGAAAAGGAGGGCAGTGGTGGCGCACGCCTTTAATCCCAGTACTTGGGAGGCAGAGGCAGGTGGATTTCTGAGTTCGAAGCCAGCCTGGTCTACAGAGTGAGTTCCAGGACAGCCAGGGCTACACAGAGAAACCCTGTCTCGGAAAAAAAAAGAAAGAAAAAAAAGGAGGAATTCAGATCAAGGAGCCACTAAACAAAGGGAGGTCAGAGGATACAGAAAAGGAAAATTCTCCTTTACTACAAAGAAAAGGCACAAACCAACAGGAAATTACTAATTCACAGTCCAGTAAGAATACAGAAAATTGTCAAGAGAAAAAAAAATCCCTACCCAGGAGCTCTCAAAGGTCATAGAGATTCACTGAGCTCTTAAAATTAAAATATTTATTTTTTATTTGTAATTTGACCCAAATCAAGCAAACCAATTAGAATTCTGAAGATACTGGCAATTTATACATATTCACTTATTAATGTGCCAAAGATACTAGCAATTTATACACATTCACTTACTAATGTGCTTACTAAGCTGACTACTAATTCAAGGGCTACTTTTACACCAGGAAAAACTATCCTGCATGAGTTAGAATTTTCCTTCCTATCTAAAGAAATCTCACCAAGCCACAAGGTCATTTCATTCTAATAACATTCTTTGATACTCAAAAGTAGATAACCAATAAAAAGTAAATGATTAACAAAGTCACACCAAAAAGAATGAAGAAATCAAACACTTCCCCATGACATGATCAAACATCTACTCACCACAAGAATGTCAGGGTCAATTTTGTGAACTTTTGCAAGGAAAAACCCTAGCAAGGTTCTTTCTGTTGAAGCGACCTCAACTTTCAAATTCTGTTAAAATTTAAAAAAAAAAAAAACAAGCGTTAGTATTTTAAAATACCAGATATCTTACCTTCTTGCCCAACCAGAGTAAGATTTCTTAGGAGTAAATGTAATCATTCGCCTGGTTTACAGAGTGAGTTCCAGGACAGCCAGGGCTACACAGAGAAACCCTGTCTCGAAAAACAAAAACAAACAAAAACAAAAACAAAAAAATGTAATCATTCACTTCAAAACCAAACATAGCAATAAAATTTCTGACTCTAGGTTTTGCATAATAACTGTTCAAAAATCTCTGAGGACCTCATTCTAGTAATATACATGTAAATCAAGCAAAAGTTTAAGTGCTAAGCAACATCTAGAACAGAAATGTCCTTCCACAGAGACATGTTTGTACACTGGACACATTTTAAACCATGTAAAACAGAGTACCTTTCAAAAACATTAGTTACTTTGCTATATAATACCTGGAAGACTTTACTGTTTATATATTTACAAAAGAAATCCCAAGGATTCTATAAACTAATCTCAAATAACAGTATGGGAACCAATAAATAAAAAACTAAAAATAAACAAGTACTGAAGAAATGCAAATCTCTTAAATACAAATAAAGCCTATCCTCACAGAGAAGACCTCTACTTGGATTAATGAATATCTTTCAGGTACTCAAAACTGCTCATATTAAACCGCTTTTAAAACAAAGGTTGATAGCATTTATGTTTCCTGTAACAAACTCAAGGTTTGAAAAATGTCAGTCTGACTTTAAGGGAATTTTTCTAGGTCATTTTATTTGAATAAATAATTCAGGATAGGTCACACATGACAGCAACACAATAGTAACCCCTTCCTATAAGAAGCCAATTGAAGTAATATTAAATGAAACCTGACAAGCTGCACCATTTAATTTTGTCAAGTGAGGATATTAACAAAATAAACCTGCTACTGTTTCAACATTATCATTTCAAAAAGCAAACAATATACTATTCAAAAACTACATTTTTAAATATTATTTATTTATTATTATTTATACGAGTACACTGTAGCTGTCTTCAGACACATACCAGGAGAATGTATCAGATCTCATTACAGATGGTTGTGAGCTACCATATGGTTGCTGAGAATTGAACTCAGGACCTCTGGAAGAGCAGTCAGTGCTCTTAACCACTGACCCATCTCTCCAGTCCACAAAACTACATTCTTTAGAGAAAATACATTTAATTTTTATGAAGAACTCAGTTCATTATACTGCTTCTCCTGCTATTTTTTAAGGGCTTATGATACCAACTTCACAGAACATATTTGGAGTTTAAAAAAAAAACTATTGATGCATTTAGGTCAGCAAGTATCAACCCTGTCGTTACATGGCCCTTTAGCACCCACAGTATTCCCAATTCTATAAGGTTTCCCTCAAGCTGGGGAGGGGCTCCACCCAATATGGTCCCAAAATACATGATCACTTTGGAAAATCTTCCAGATAAGCTAACTAAAGGGAAGTTTGAATATATCCACGTCATAATTCCATTATCTTCAGAAACTAATTTAACAATTATTACAGGTTTAGTCATATTCCTAATGCATTTTATCAAGGTAATGTACCAAGAATAGACTTTTATTGAGTAAAATACAGAATAGACTGTTTCTACTAGTCCATTCCATTCTCCTATTCTCTTTCCAAACAAATATTCAACATTTATAGGGAATAAGTATTTACCTTTTTCTTAATGACTTCTTTGAAACCACATGGGAAAATACAGTCCTTTGGTTTAGACACAACTATAGGAAGGAAAAATGAGATTCTATCACTCATCTTAGTCCAATTTCAGATTCTACATGCTTCTAAATGGAAATTGCTTTAAATATAAATTTCTCGTGAGCCCTAAAAAGTTAAGAAGGCCAAGATCTTCAGTCAGCCATGTTGCTGGACCTCAAAACAACAGCCACGCAGAGCTCCTTATACCCCTATAACTGTACAAAATGTTTTAATCAAACATTTGCTTTCCAATTTAGAGTGAATTATAATAATTTTTCCCAAAGGAAAGCCAATTACCACCAAAGCTTCAACCGGAACACAACAGAGGCAATTAGTTCAACCTTCTCAAAGCTGAGCTGTACAATGGACCGAGGCTTCCCCTTACCACACCAAAGGCTTATATATACAGCCATATATAGCAGGCGTTCACACGGTGACATTCACAGAAAGGATAAATAAATATTTGCTGAAATGACCTAAAAACTATTATCTTCCATGTATTTTCCAGGCTGTTATCAGTGTTTGGTTTCTCATTTAAGAGATAAAGCTTCACAATAATCATACTGCATATTGTCCTCTCTGAATATTTCCTGGTATCACTTTCCTAATACCCAGAAAGTCAGACACAAAGAGCTTTCCAAAAGAATCTCTGGTTCTGAACTAGAAAAACTTCCCAGGAAATATGAAACATCAAATCTTTCTTCCCACTGTCTCTTTAAACAAAATACTTATTTAATCAACCAAGCTCTCAACATGGAATGTCAGACTCTTCCTTAAAGACCAACTCACAAAACACGTACTTCCTTCTATGGAACTGTTGCATCCACTGAATTTTATGCATAACTCAACTCAATTCCAGTTTAATATGACTAAGATGTCTCAAAAATAGGTAAAGATTAACTTATTCCTTAGCATTTTGCCTCATCACACAGATGATTTTGCTCAATAAAACTCAAGTTTCCACAATTGAAAGTAAGCAGCTTTACTAAAATGTCCTAACTACTCTCAAAAACAAGTTTCAAAAGACAAGTTACTGATCCAACCGGCAGAGAAAGTCAAACCAAAAAAGAATAAACCAAATTCTTAGCAAATCATCTTTTAAAAATACATACCACAGAAATGTGTCTGAAAGGGAGGGTTTGGAGGTGCTTTATCTAACGCAAAACTGTGATGGACCAACACTGCCATAGCAATAATCTGCAAAGAAAAGAGTGGGGAAAATCAGATACCTACTACTATATGTTCCGCATTACCACAAGAACTACTAAGAACGTTAAAACATATTTTAATACATATAAATTCTTTTAACTTTTTAAAAAACATTTTTAAATCTCTGACAAAGGGTTACTATCTACAATATAAAAAGATCTCAATACCTAGAAAAAATAACCTAACTAAAAGTTGGGGCATGAAACTAAATAAAACTCTCAGAAGAAGAAATACAAATAGCTGAGAAGTATGTTTTCAAATGTTTAACATCCTTAGCTACATGAGAAATGCAAATTAAAAAACTATGATGTCCATCGACTGCTAAATAATGAAAATGTGGTACATATACACAATGGAATATTATAAAATTCTCAAGGAAATGGATGGAGCTGGAAATAACGAATGAAGTAACATAAACCTAGAAAAACAAATACCACATGTTCTCTCTCATATGTGTATGCTAGCTTTGACTATTTAGAATGTGTGTTTAAGGTGGAGTACCCATAGAAGGCAGGAAACTAGTTAGCAGCCATGGGTGGGGGGATTTCAAGGAAACCGGAATAGCACTCAGTGAAGAAAGGAAAGGGGGAATAACTGAACAGGAAGGATCAAATTTAGTAGGGTAATGGGAGGCCAGGTAGAGGAAGTTAACTAACACTAAAGACATTTGAAAAACCAATACTGTAGACGCTTCCTATAACATACATACACATACACATACACATATACAAAAGGAGTTCAAATGGAGTTACTCTATTATCAGGGAACAATGCCTCTCCCAGATACCACAGGCTATCAAATATAAAGCCCAGTGCCAGGTATAGGTTGACTCTTTTCAAGGTATTGATCAGTGGGATCCCATACCTCACCCCAAACACTACAGGTTATTACCAGTGATATTGGATATACTACAGAACTTGACACTGAGACCCTATTACAAAAGACACTACATAGTCGAGTCAGAACACAAAGAAACCAAACTGGTACAAACTTTTCATCCATACAGGTTAGCTTTAATAATGCCAGAGGTTCTATTTATGCTACCAGTTAAGAAAAGTATTAAACACTCTTACCCAGCTGTGAACCCAGAAGCCAATAGCATAGAGGCCAGAAGTAAGTGTCCAGTTCCCAGAGACTGAAGTTACAGACAGTTGTGAGCTGCCATGTGGTTGCTGGAAATTGAACGTGTGATCTCTGGAAGAGCATCCACTGGCCATCTCTCCAGAGCAACCCCTCACCCCAGTTTGTATCTCAACAGGGCTACTGAACACCTTCTCCTCTCTCTATAATGTCTACAAATTCAGTTAGAAACGAAATCTTGATCTAACCAGGTTCAAATTCCTGGGACTATTTTAGATGTGCTACTAATTATTTCTATTAGAAGGTACACAAGCATGTATTATCTGTTTCTTTCTTTTTGAGGTATATTAGTGGCTACTGGTGATTATTATTTAGACCAGTAATTCTCAACCTTCCTAATGCTGCGACCCTTTAATACATTCCTCATGTTGTGGTAACCCCCAACCATAAAATTACTTTGTTGCTACTTCATAACTGTAATTCTGCTGTTAGAATCATAATATAAATATCTGATATACAGGCTATCTGATATGCAATCCCCAAAGGGGTTGTGACCCACAGGCTGAGAATCACTTAGACCCATTTCACTAGGAATTTCAAATTGGTAATTTTTGTTCATCATGTACTGAGAACTTCTAAGAAGAGCAACTTCACATTTCAATTAGCTGGCTTCCAGAACTACTTAATCCCAGAAAAGTCAGGACAAATACGGACTCATTTATTTTTATGTTTTCGAATGAGTTCGTTCCCTAGCTTCCCTCATAAATTGACATGGTATTATTTGACAGCACCATTAGGAATTTATGTATCTGATACTTTCAGGAATTATTCTTCTGATACTCATACTATCCCATACTTTGCTAGAGGGAGATTTTTCATTTTATTTCCTGAGTCAGATGTATCTGCAGTTAAAGTAATATTGCCCTTGGTTTCTGATGTAACAAGATGTTCCAGGCTTGTCTTACATATTCCCTGCTCTGGATCAGCCTTTTCCCCACAAAGCCCTATTTCCTTTATGAAGAAATGGTATGTGGACGCATCACTCTGGGAATAAATATTTCTCTTAATATTAACCAAGTACTAATTAAGCCTTTCCTCAATACTTAGTTATTAACTCTGGCTATCTATCTACTATGTTAATTGTGATTTGAAAGATCAAGGGTGGAGGAAGGATAGAGCTCAGTGGTAACTGAGCTTATCATGTACAGTCTTGAGTCAATCCTCAACACTACAATAAATAAATTCATACATACATAAATGTATACATAAATAAATGATTAAATTATGTACTAAAAGAAACCAATGCCTAAATAAGTATCAAAAAAAACCTTAGAAGCAAACATAAAGGACCTTTGATTAACTAAAGTAAGACAAATACATCCATGAAAAACAAGCGGGGTGGTGTAGCAGTCCTCCAGTTGAAGGCACTGGAGAGACCACGGTGGAAGGACGTCATGAGCCCAGACATTCAGGACCTGGGCAACACAGGAAGATCCAAAGGTGATGATAATAATAATAGTAATAATAATGAATGCCATAGATTAAAACTACCAAATATTCCACAAGTAATAAGACAGATGGTTCAGAAGGCAAAGGGATCTGACACCAAGCCTAACCAGAGTTTAATCTTTAGGACCAGCATGAGAGAAAAAGAGAACTATCTCCTATAAATTGTGCTCTGACCTCCATACACATGCTATGGCATGTGCATGCACATGTACACACACACACACACACACACACACACACACACACACACACACACGCAAATAAAAAAAATGTTGGAATTTGAAAAAATAAAAATTAATACTATAAAACACAGGGACACTACAAATACATACAATCTACATGCAAAAAGGTAAAATCAGAAACAAATAAAAATAACTGATGCTTTAAGTTCCCAAACTCTTAACTCGGAAAATCTGCAATAAAAGTATTTAGCCTGTTGTTCCTGTACAAACTACTACAATGCCATCAAATAATGCCAGTTAACGAAGGTAATTGTACAGAAAAATGTAACTCATAAATATGGTCAGAATTAGAAAGCTACCACTTTACAGCTCCTAGTGAAGCAAGAAACTCAGGCAAAAATAATCCACATTGAAAAAAAAACAAAACATCGGATCGGTGGCTTTCTCCTGGGATAAATGTACCTACCTCCTTTTCCCTGAGTGACATCTAGCTATGGCTGTAGAAATTTTTTGGTTCTTACAACTAGGAAAAGCAGTACTACTTGCATCTAATGGATAGAAGCCAGAATGATATTAAATATCCTGTGATACACAGGATAGTGCTTGATATATAGTGCCAAAGTCAATAACCTTTACAGAAAGCCCAGAGAAAAATTTATGCTGCCCACCATTTGAAGCCACTAATCAATCCCAGCCTCTTCGCAGTTTAACCAGGCATTATCTGCCTTCTGAAACGATCCAATATGAAGTATACCGACCACCTACCCAGGAAGGATTCTACACAAAAAAGTTAAACTTGAATGTATTTGATCCTTTAGTTAATGTGACTAACACACTGCAGCACAAAGGGAAGAACTAAGTTTGGCAAGAAAGTAAATATTGTAGGCCCTTTCGGACCATACGACTGTCGTGACTACCTGAATGTTCCTGTAGTGCGAACCTGAGAGCATTCTGGGTCTCAGTAAAATTTACAATAAAACTGTATTTGCAACAGCAGGTGGTGGGCTGAATTTAGCTCACAGGCTACTCTCCGTCAGCACCAGGTATAGAGGATTCCTAATGGTAGCACAACAAACAGAAACAGAAAATGGGACTTCCTAGGAGATCACTGTCGGTGGTTGTTTAATTATTCCTTATCATTGGGAAAACCTCAAGAGCCATAGGTGGAAGCTACTGTCATTTAAAAAGAGATTCAAGAGGTATAAAAATTAAATACACATCTATGAATCTATTGTGTAAATCCGAATTCAAACAAATCATCTTTTAAAAACATCATAAAACAGACTCAAGTATGTGCTAGAAACCGTAGACTGTATCAAGGAATCATAAGTTAATATTATTAAGTGTGTTAATGGTGTTATGTAAGAAAATGTACATAAAGTAAGGGCTAGGGAGATGTCAGTCCATTAAGTTCGTGGCAGGCAAGCATTGAGGACTTGAGTTTGATTGATCCCAAACACCCATATAAAAAGCCATGTATAGGGCACATATCTGTGACCTCAGTGTTAGGAGATAGGCAAGTCCCTGAATCCCCCTGGCCAGTCAGAGTTAACAACAATTGATGAAGCTTCAGGTTCAGTGAGACTTTCTCAACAAACAAAGTGCAGAAAGGAATCAAGTTAAAGGCGTCTGGTGTCGCCCTCTGGCCTTCATGAGCACAAACATGCATGCAGACTTGTACACAGCCTTACTAACAAATACACACTACAAACACACATAAAGAAGATGTGAACATGTTGAGAGAAGTATACCAAAGTACGCTGGGGGAAAATGACACTTTTTAAATACTTAAGGAGGGAAAGAGGGATATAAACATGTGTCACAGAACCCTGCTAACTGCTAACACGTGACTGGCATAAGGAGCTCATTATATTAATTTCTCTATGTCTACTTAAAAAACAAAAATCAAAATATATATCCAGTAATTTAAATCCTTTTAAAAAAATGTGTAATACCAAGCAAATTCAAGTCATTCTCTAAAACATAGCTTAATGCCAAGTTAGTATCCTTTCCCCTCCAAAAAGGACAACTTCCTTTTGTAGGAAAGCTGTACAAATTCAGGCAAGTATTGTATGTAAGGCATAAGTAAAAATCTGTCGGGTTTTCTTTACCTCATGTTGATGGTTCTTTACATTTTGCATTGTCTTCATGCTGAAAGACATCACCACAAGTGGAGGAGGACTGACATCCTTAATTACATTCACCAAGTCTGGCTTCAAAGCCACTGCCTCAAATTTACACCAACTGATTGGCTGATTCAAGAGTTCTGAGAAAAACAAATACAACACATCAATAACTTCCTGAAAAGGAAACTATGACATTTTTGATTAACAGAGCTATTCTCCAAAGTTATTCTAATAAGAATGAGATATTGTAAAAATCTAACTAAATATAAGCCACATTAGTGGGCGGTATGCTAATCTTTGTGTTTGTGAATATACTTATGTTAATTTGGGGGGGGGGTAAGTGAGAGGTCAATAACTTTTATAAATGTTTTTAAACAATCCAAGATCAGCTTTAAAAATAACAGCTGCTTTAGAGGAACTAAAAACATTTTTAAGAGATGAAGACAAAACAGTATCTTAGATACAAGTGCTAAAAAAGATCAGGTACCAGCCAAAGAGTCCTATCTACATTAGGCTGTGATTTTCTCCCCTCCAAAGGTCAGCAGTTCACTCTGGAGAACTGAACCTTATCAGCCAGGCTAGAACATACAAACAATATAATGAGGGACGGACCCCCATGCAACTGCCTGCACTAAGGTCTTCTTCGGGCTAAATTGGCAGGTATTAGAAAGCGATCCAAGTGTATTACACAAGTAAAACCTTCAAGAAACAAATATAAAAAAGAAGAACCATTAAAATAAATAGACCAATTATTTAACTTCTCTTGTAGTAGCCAATTCATTTCTTTACTCAAATCAACCTGGTGTTGGTAGCACATTCCTCGATACCCACCCCAATGTTTTGGGTTCCGGAATAGAAGACACACACACACATAGCCTTGTATTTTACTATGACTTAAACAGCTCAATGGCTGGGCCACTTCTTCACCTCCATACAGCTAACACACTCTCCCTCCGATATTCCACCTCGGCTGCCCCCGACCCAGGCCTGCAGCCCTCTTGTGTTGAGTTCCCCAGCACCGACATCATGGCTAGGTTCTCTGTCCAGCATCTCTCAGGCCTGGCATCAACTCCTTTCCTGAGGTGGGAAAACCGCATGGAGGTTGCAAGGACAACACCCACCCTATCATTGCAGTGACTTTGATGCAGGAAGGTGCTCTGCAGGCTACCAAAAAAGAACCATGGAAACCAACTCAACCATAAAACCTTTGACTTACAATCTGTCCTGCCTGCAAAATATGCTAGTGCAATGGTGGCACAGAACTTGTAGGAGTACCCAACCAATGTCTGATTTGCCTTAAGGCATACTCCACACCAACATTGCTTCAGTAACCAAGAACCAGAGACTAGATACCCTAGAGACCTAGAATAAAACCAAACACCACTGGTGTCTTTTTGTTTTATTTTTTTTAAAAAGGTAATACTAAAATGACTCCTAATCTGGTCATCATCATAGGCTTCCTTCAGCAGCAGATAGAAGCAAGTACAGAGACCCACAGCCAGACATTATGTGGAGAGAGCCTAAATGGGTAGTCTTCAAATCCCTCTTCTCAGACCTCATCTCAGACCTCAGGAAATCGTATGTAGATTGTAATAGCCAGAGGAGATAGAAGACATCAGTAAAACAAGGCCTTCTGAATCAATTAAGCAAAGCCCATGAGCTGAGAGAGACTGAAGCAACGCGCACAGGGCCTACACAGGTCTGCACTGAGTCCTCTGTGTATATGTTACAGCATTTAACTTAGTATTTTTCTGGGACTCCTGACTGCTGGAAAATGAGTGGGTCTTTGATTCTTGTGCCTGCTCTTGGGACACTTCCTCATGCTGGGTTGCTGGGTCCAACTTCAATGATAGTTTTAGCTTCATCTTATTTTCATTTTCATTTTTATTTTCATTTTATTTTGTCATGTTTCATTGTTATCTCTCAGAAGCCTATTCTTTTCTAATAAGACAGAAAGGGAGTGGATCTGGAGAGGAGAGATGAGGAGAAACTGGGGAGCAGGAGAAGGAGGGGAAACTATAATCAGGATATATTATATGAGAAAAGATTCTATTTTCAATAAAAGGGAAGAAAGTTAAAAGAAATGTCAAGAATCTACTTAGCATTTTTCCTTACGTGGATTTTTTACTTCAAGCCAACAAGGTCCTTTGATCTTTCTATTCATCAAGAACAGTTCCAAGCTAGACGTGTTAACTCCAAATACATGAGAAAATGTTTCTCCTTTTAAATTTTGTGGAAGCTGTGGCATTTCTGCCTAAAGAAGAAAAAAAAAACTTTTGTTGTTGTTTGTTTAAAACTATTACTTCACATTTTTCAGTCTATATTTGAAATAACAAAGCCTCTATGGAGCAACAGAAGAACCCCTTTGATATATATGAAATGTAATTTGCTACAAATGAAATCTGAAACAATTCACAGTGGGAAAGAAAAACAATTCATGACAAAATAATGCATCTTTATGACACCCATTTCTGTCCAGAGTCGTTCTGCCTCACTAATAAAGAATAACCAAGCAAGTACCATGCCACTAGAAGAATGAAAGCAATAGAGTGGGACTCACTGAAAATGCTTTCATATTGTTTTCGTCGCCACTGCCAAAAAATTTAGGAAAAGTTTCCCTTTTCCAACATTAGGCTCAAAACACCAGAACAGAGGTAAAAGAGTTGGAGTCCAGTTAATTAATACCCACAGCGATGACGTCACCTCTCAGAGGAGCAAGAACTGCACTGCAGCAGTGCTAAATGCTCATCTCTCACATTTTCCTCTGTTCACAAGACATTTCAGCAAACTAATGACGGTCGACTCCATCAGGCACTATTATCTATTCTGCTTGACAAACAGTTGTGCTGTTTCAACTTATTTATTTGAAGATATATGCTTGAAAGGCAGTATAACCTATGCTCTATTACTTAATTTTATCCATTTCAATTATTCATGAACTGTGGGATTCAGGAACCCTACCAATATTGAGAACTGAAAGTCAGTTGAAGGTTCGAAGATTGAAAAAATGTCATTCTGAACCAAACCCCACAGTTTTCTTTGACTTACCGAGTATCTAACTTCCAAGTAGTCAGATTTTTCTGGAACATCAGGTATCTCAAAAGCATAGTTCTTTTCCACTATCTGGGTAAGCAAATATTTAAAAAATAATAAAAAAATTTGCAAAAATTAAATCAACCAGTATGATCTATATGTAACACATGTCCCCATATTTAATCATCGGGAATCTAGCATCCTAGCAGAATATTAAAACAAAAAAATCCAAAAAAACAAAAAGGTATCTTTTCTCTTTTCAACTAATACTAAAACACCTAGTGAATACTAAAGAACACCTCTTGAACACTAGAGACCGTAAATAGTTGCATACAAGGAGAACCAAAAAAAATTAATTTCTTACATTGCTACTATTTGAAATTAAGCAACTGCATCTTACTGGAAAAATGAAATTGAAATTATAAATTCAGCTCATATTCAGTATAGGCTATCTGACCAAGACTACTCCAGTATGAATTATCACCTAATATGAATTAAGTGTTTTAACTCTTTCTGCAACTCTTGCAATATGGCCCCTTTCTCCGCACAGAAAAGTGACCATACTTCCGCCAGTTACACATTAGTACACAACAGTGCAAGGCCTGAAAGTACAAGCAATCCAGTCCCAGCACCTATATTCCTAACCATCCCAACACACTTCTGAAGCTTTTTTGTTTCAGAGTTTGTTACTGTCTATCTGCAGTAACAGTGATCAAATCTGGGGCTTTGTATACTATCTCTGGAATTTTAAAGATATTACTCCAATTTCAAGCTCAGCCTCTTTAGCAACTCAATCCTACCTTTACTACAATTGTTTATAGCCAGTATTTTTGAATGGGCTATAGTCGCCATATTTATAGTCAAAGACATCAATAGCATACCTAAATAAAGACAATATACCATACAAATCACAGGAATAAAACATTTCCATTATATTAGGAACGGTATTATAGGCATGGAGCTTTAAAGGCAAAAACATTACTCAATCCTCTTAAGAAAAGAATGTGCCAGCCAGTGGTGGCGCACGCCTTTAATCCCAGCACTTGGGAGGCAGAGGCAGGTGGATTTCTGAGTTTGAGGCCAGCCTGGTCTACAGGGTGAGTTCCAGGACAGCCAGGGCTACACAGAGAAACCCTGTCTCGAAAAACCAAAAAAAAAAAAAAAGAAAGAAAGAAAAGAAAAGAATGCATTGGCAATAACTAGTATAAACAAATCAGAATAGTTTCTTCTCCATTTCAGAATAGGAACACAAGATTCTGCAAGCCAATATTCTGCAAGCGGATATTCTGCAAGCCGTTAGGGGCAACTAACTTGCTGCAAATCATCTTTCTATTCAAATTTATGACCACTATTTGATAAGTGTTTTTTTTTTTAAATTATTTTTACAAATCTAACATACTGCTTTTTCATTCATACCTATGAAATTTCCATTTAATGAGTTATAACTATGCAGAAGATATTCTGCATGAATGTGCAATAACTATCTGCCAAATCAGGAAATAAAGAAAAACCAGAAAACAATACAGTATTGAATACAAACCTTGGACTTGAACTTCATTATTTTATATTTTGCTGCAATTTTTGAATCAAATTCTTCATAAACATCTTTCATTGTAACTGGAGTTGCTGTTTCTTTCCCTGTGTTTAGGTCAATTTTCTGTTCCCCCATGCAGAGAATGAAGGGAAAAGAACATAGTAAGTCTTCTCAACCACAAAAAAAAAAAACCAGAAGCCCAAATCAACTTTCACCTACACTCATTTAAACACTGACTGGCATAATATGACAAATGAATGTGAAGACACAAACCTAGCCGTATACTAAACCCAATGCCAAGTCCGTCCCCCCCAGTGCATTATAAAAGCTAATCAGAATAAAGATGACCAACCCTCCAAGATGGAAAAAACAAATGTTTTAAATTCTGGCCAGAAGCTTCACAGCTCAATTGAGATGGAGAGTGGCAAGGGCTGGGGCTTAGAGGGATTAGAGATGTTAAAAGCTCAGACAAAGAGGGGGAAGGAAATAGAAACTATTCCGTTAAATAGCCATGGAGATGATGTTACTGCTGCCTATGGAGCAAAAGCATGAAAACTGCATCAAATGCCATGTCACGTCATGTCATGTCAGAGTAAGGAAAACGGAAGCATCACATATATTTTAAATATTTATTATTTTTAAAACTGTGTCTATGAAGCTGGGTGTAATAGCACACATCTTTAATCTTGGCACTCTGGATGCAGGGGCAGATGGATCTCTGTGAGTCTGAGGCCAGCCTGGTCTACAGAGTGAGTTCCAGGACAGCCAGGGTTGCACAGTGAGACCCCATCTTGAAAACAAACAACTAAAAATGTTTGTTTATGTATGTGTCTATGTATATGAAGGTGCCACTGCAGTCTAGAAAGGGTGTCAAGATCTCCAGGAGCCGCAGACTAGCTGAGTTCTCTAGAACAGAAGAGCTCTTCACCTCTAAAAGCCACGTTTCCAGCCCCAGCACTACATATATTTAAACCTTTATTCTAACAAATTGAAAAGCTCAGTTATACTTCATTTCGTCATTTTCTCCACCCCTAAAAGAGTTGCTGATGAGTGAATGGTCAGTAGGAGACACGAAAAAGATTAGGGATGTAGAGAATTTCTACCCTGCAGAGGATAGCAGAACACAGAATGTGTGTCATGCACAACTGATGAGATTAAAAGGTAATCGCTAACTTTTACCATTTCCCGGGGAAGGAAGTAGAGTGTTCGCTCAATATTTTTCACCATAACACAACAGCTCACATGGGTTTTGGCTGATTCGATCCATACTTTGCCAAACAGAAAAACCACACCTGAAAAAAAACAAACAGAAAAAAAAAAAAACCTTTCAAGTACCACAAGTTAAAGGGGCTAGGACAAAGGCCCAGTGAATGTGTTCACACAGTTGTACCTTGGTGTAACTAATTTCCATCCCAAAAGATACACCTGCTTCCCATTCCCAGAGACAAGTCATTGTTCTGTACTGCAGCATATATATCATCATAATGGTACAAGTTGTGGCTGCAGGAGAAAGTAGCAAAATAACTCTCTAACTTGGTATGAATACTTCCACTAGAGCCAGAATTGCCCAAACTGAAAGAAACAAAGTATTTTCCAATAAATCTACTTAAAACCTCTAATGAGAATTTATAAGCCTGAATATAGTATTCTAAATTGTTTAGCACTTAAATTTACTGCTGAAAAACTATTATTTGTGCATAAGAACAAGTATAATATATTAGTATTTTTCTATATATAAAATTATACTTGGGGAAAGTAGTTTGTATTTCCTATCTCTTACTCTAGATAATATTACTCTCAGGATACAGTTCTACTATAATCTATCTTATGCTTATCTACCTCACAAGCAACTAAAACAAAATCTAGCTAGTTCGTATTTGTATTCCTTTCTATTCATCAGGTAATCTAGGTCACCAGGTAATGAACACTATGGCAGTTAAACATGCCTTGGCAGACATCAAATCACTGTTCATGAAAACTGGCCACCATGAAAGAATTCCACAGACTTGATAGGCAACTCAGGAGATGGTCAACTTTACAAACTCCCAGGCTCTGTGAATTCTGAGTAATCAACATAGCCACTCACACAGCCATTGATCTTAGATACTAAGGAAATTCTGAAACATGCAAAAGGTTATTTTATTGTTCACAAGGCCACCTGCCCTAGTTTCACAAGACAGCTCATCAGTGTTTTCTCTTGTCACTGATCCCGGCAGAAGACCGACCGTCTTAAGGATTTTCATTTCTGCAGATGATTAAAACTCTTACAAGAGTTGTGTGATTTTCAACAAGGAGGTGGGAGTGGGGGGCTAAGTGAGGAATATAAGGAGAGGGAAAGGGGGTGCTGAGGATGATTTAAAGAAAAAAATTCTGAGTAGCACAGAAAATTTGAAGTCATCCTCACAACAGTTAAAGAGGAAAAAAAACAAAATTCCATGCAAAGAAAAATAAAGACCCTAATATTGGATTCAAATATTCAAATAGCTCATTTTACAGTCAAACTAATATCACACTTCATGTAACACATTTGACACTGTTTATGCCTCATTTGCCACAAAAAGATCATGGTAAACAAAGATTACATTCCCCCAAAGTTACTAGCTGAAACCAGGTGCAGTCAGGATTATTCAACCTTGAAAAAGTCATAATGAAGACAGGATATGTTCCGATATGCACAGAGTAAGATTCTTTTCATAATTATGGTTCATTCAGCAATAACTGACTGACTTAGAATCTGGAAGAAAGTGAGCAACAATAACGGGGTCTTATGCATACTCTGTTCTTATTAGCAGCATTGACTTCACGAAAGCTCAGTGATCATTACCAACTATCACGACGAAACTGCTCAACCCCCTAAGATTAAAGCTTTTAAAAGCTATTTTATTTAACCCATTGGCATCATAAACAGAAAAATATGCCACTGCAGAGGACACACTTTGAGAAGTGCCACAGAAGAAGAAAGTGGACTGAGAGTGAGAAGCCAAGACCTATGGCAGGAAAGGACTAAGGGTACTTTGTTTTTGGAACCTCAGTTTTCTAAGTGAATAGTCTAGGTAATTTCTGAGGCCTTCTTGTGAACCAGCAATTTCCTCCTACCTCAGCATTTAGATAACGGAGCAGTAAAAGATTCTCCCATTGTTTAAAATAATGGTGAATTAAAGTAGGTAAGGTGGCACGGGTCTATAGTGTTAGCTCTTGGGAAGCTGAGCTGGACTGACTCTTGAGCCCAGAAGTTTGAGGTCAGCTTGAGTAACACTGATCTCAAAAAAAAAGAAAAAAACTGCAAAATATGTCCCACGCAATGTAGCGCAGCGGTAGAGTACGCCCCTGAATTCAATCTCCAGCGTGACCAAAGAAAGTTTCCAGTATGGCCAAAAAGTCTGTGGCTAACAACTGTCTATAACCAAATCATCCTGCCCTAGCTAACATGAGTTGGTTAAGAGACCATTTCTGAGCTTGACTTGAACTGCCTAAAAAATTAAGATACGGCCATGTGTTACTTAAGTGATTCTGCAAGAGCATATAAATATTTGCTAAGAGGAAGTATATTAAGGGTCTGACAAGTGCCCCAGAAACCACAGACATTTTTCTACGTGACATCCAGTTGTCTTTATTTAAATCACGTCTCCAAGTCAAATGGATGGCTAGTCATCCTTACATACCTGCTTTAACAATATATAGTTATGTTCTCTAGTTTTATTGGATTCAGTCTCCAGGAAACCACTTTGAAAAATACAACTTGTATCCACCACAGATCCCAAGAAATCTAAATGCAGACAATTCTACTTCAGGTGTTTTATACTAATCAGAGAGACCACCCTGACTCTGACTATACTGACTCTGACCCTTTAACAATTACTGGATTATACTGAGTCAACAGGAAATTCTTATCTCTTAATTTAATCAAATCTATAGTCTGTTTTGCAGATGCCAGTATGCAAATATTTTTAACATTTACATATTGGGAGGGGGTACAGATCTCAGAGGACAACTTGCAGGAGTCAACTTTCTCCTTTCACCATGTGGTTCTGTCATGTCACCAGGCTTAGCAGCCTTCACCTGCTAAGTCACTTCACCAGCTCCTGTACACAGACAACTTTGAGGACAGGATCCTTATGCTACCTATAACACTCAGTTCCACAAAGCTAAATTTCCCAATAGATCATAAGAGAAAATACAGAGGGCGTAAACCACAGAGCTAACAAGGGCAGTTAGCTACTCAAATGCAGTTTTCATATCCATGGCTAAGTCATTTGAGCCAAAGGCCAGGATTCATTTAATGAATCCTGACATGTCAAAAGTTATTTCACCTCCTATTTATGAGTAGAGGAACTAAAGATGTAAAACAGATTTCCACCACTTCATTTAGGGATACTTCTTAAACTCGTAAAAAGTTAACCTGAAGAACTAGAATAAAACATGTTCAACCTGGTAGCAGAGACGTAGACACA
>CM052722.1:41898846-41932282 GCA_028551405.1 Uromys caudimaculatus
TTCCTCAACAAGAAGGAACAGCAACATCCCTCACCGGAAATTCAGGACTACAAATTCTTTTTTTTTTTTTTTGCTTTTTTTTTTTTCTCCTTTTTTATTTTTGATACTTTATGTACATTTCCAATGTTTCCCCTTTTCTGAGTCTCCTCTTTGGGTACCCCCCCCCCATCCCCTCCCCAACCCGCCTCTAGGAGGGAATTCCACCTCCCACCCCCCACTCCTCACCCCCCGTCCACCCATCCCCATATTCCCGCCTTGACATTCCCCTTTACTGAGAGGACTACAAATTCTTAAAAAATGGTCTCTTTGTTCTGTTGTCGGGCAGTCGTTTTAACCAACCCGTTCCCGGCATTCACAGAATTAGCTCATTAGAATTAGCAGTGGTGGTGCACACATTTAATCCCAGCATGTGTTGGTTTATATATGCTCTGGGCCCAGGGAGTGGCACTATTAAGAGGTGTGGCCTTGTTGGAATGGGTATGTCACAGTGGGGATGGGCTTAAATACCCTCAACCTAGCTGCCTGGGGGCGAGTATTCTGCTAGCAGCCTTCAGATGAAGATGTAGAGCTCTCAGCTCCTCCTGTACCATTACTGCCTGGATGCTGCCATGTTCCGGCCTTGATGATAATAATGGACTGAACCTCTGAACCTGTAAGTCAGCCCTAATTAAATGTTGTCCTTTATAAGACTTGCCTTGGTCATGGTGTCTGTTCACAGCAGTAAA
Source organism: Uromys caudimaculatus (assembly GCA_028551405.1). NCBI lineage: Eukaryota > Metazoa > Chordata > Mammalia > Rodentia > Muridae > Uromys > Uromys caudimaculatus. Next base: position 41,899,572 of record CM052722.1, read on the forward strand.
ACCCTAACTAAGCCAAAGCACTTCGGAGGCAGATCTCTGTGAGGGCTAGACCAGCCTGGTCTAAGACAGCCCAGACTATACTAAGAAGCCCTGTCTTGAAAAACAAAACAAACAACAAAAGACCAAGAAGTCAGTCTTGACTTCTATCTCCAATTTACAGTCACCTACCCCCATACAATCTACAACAGGTCAAAATATAGTTTAAAAAAAACTATTTTTTTTTTTAATTTCTACCCAGTAACTAGGATCCAATTACCCAGCACTTACTTTTATTCTGATCAGGGCTTCCACATTTCCCTGCTACCTAACTTCAGCTTCCATGAGTGTATACACACACACACACACACAGACACACACAGATAGCTATACACAGATAGACAGACAGACACACACACATACACCTCCACACGTGCCAAAGCATTCCTGTTAAAATGTAAAAGTCAACTATGAGATCATAACACACTACAATTAAACCTTCTGACATTTTTCCAGTATTCTTCGAATAAGACTGAAGACTGAAATACCTTGAGAAGGCTTTCATGGTCCTTCAGTATGTAGCTGTGCTGGTTACTTTTATGTCAACTTGACACAAGCTAGAATCAGTTAGGAAGACGGAACCTAAAGTGAGAAAATGCCCCCAGCAAATTGGTCTGTGGTACACTTAGTTAATAATTGATATGTGGGGCTCAGCTCACTGGGGATGGTGGCACCCTGACCTGGTGGTCCTCAGTGCTACAAGAAAGCAGACTGAACAAGCCACAGTAGCAAAAAGCAGCACTCCTTCATGGCCTCTGTATCAGTTCCTGCCTCTAGGTCTTGCCTTGAGTTCCCACTCTGACTTCTCTAGATGATGGACCACAAACTATAAAAGGGAATAAACCCTTTCCTTTCCAAGTTGCTTTTGGTCATGGTGCTTTATCACAGCAATAGAAACTGCAACTAAGGTGCTAGTTTTTACCCTTTATCATCAACTTCATTATTCATTATGTATCAATTTTGCCATTTCCAATCAATTATATTGGAATTATATTCCAATTATAATCACACAAGCATCCTTATCCTCATCCCTCTTTTAGATCTTTGCACTTACTGATTCCTTAAGCTAAAGTACCTTTACCTTAGCTTTGTGTGTGCCTCATCTTTCAATTCAGGGTTCAATTCTTTTTTTTTAATTTTTATTTGTCTCTCAAATACTACATCCCAACCACAACTTCTCTTCTCTCCATTCCTCTTAGTTCCCTTCTACTTCCTCTCTCCCCCAGATCCATTCTTCCTGTTTCACTTCAGAAAAGAGCAGGTCACCCAGGAATATCAACAGAACATAGTACAACATACAGTTAAGACCAAGCACAAACCCTCACATCAAGGCTGGATGAAGCAACCCAGTAGGAAGGAAAGGCGCCCAAGAGCGGGTAAAAGAATCAGAGATTCTCCCACTCCCACTGTCAGGACTCCCCCAAGCCAACAACTATAGAATATATGCAGACAACCTAGGCCAGACCTATGCAGGCTCCATGATTGCCACTTCAATCTCTGTGAGTCCCCATGAGACAAGCTTAGTTGATCCTGCTTTACCAGAGAGTTCAATTCTTTTTTTTTTTTAAAGATTTGTTTGTTTTATGTATATGAATATGCTATAGCTGTCTTCAGACACCCCAGAAGAGGGCATCAGATCCCATTACAAATGGTCGTAAGCCACCATGTGGTTGCTGGGAATTGAACTCAGGACCTTTGGAAGAGCAGTCAGTGCTCTTAACCGCTGAGCCATCTCTCCAGACCAAGTGTTCAATTCTTTTTTTTTTCGAGACAGGGTTTCTCTGTATAGCCCTGGCTGTCCTGGAACTCACTCTGTAGACCAGGCTGGCCTCGAACTCAGAAATCTGCCTGCCTCTGCCTCCTGAGTGCTGGGATTAAAGGCGTGCGCCACCACCGCCCAGCAAGTGTTGGATTCTTAAGAGTCAATTGGTCGCCCTCCAACTACCACCAACTCTCACCTCACTGAGAATGTTAAACTTCTGTATAAGGAATTTGTCTAGCTTGCTCACCTCACCTCAGTGTCTAGCACATAATGGATGTTCTCTGTTGAATAAAAAGACAAATTAGGCCAGGCATGCTTGTAGATGCCTTTAATCCCAGATGCTACATAATAGAGAGGTTGTCTCAAAAAAAACCCGCAAAACAATTAATTAATCAATTTTAAAAGAGACAAATTAATGTCTGATTCTATTAGAAAAACAAAGCCAATCAGTATCACTAAAGTATTTAAGGGAACAGGTATTACACACTATAATAAAAGTCTAAGATTACCATAGTATGCTTACCTGGTTGGTTGTATGGATCTTCATAAGCATCCAGCCAATAAAACTGAAACACTTGTCCATCATCCGCCCCTTTTACCAATGGAAGATTACTGGAATCCACTTGAACTTCCTGAGGTATGCTTTCATCCTCCTGATCAATGTCCCAACAAGAGACTTCTGGGAGAAAACTTTCTCTGTAGAAAGCACATTTTCAAAAACTTTATAAGAGCCAACAGAATAATTAGAGTATTGTTTCAGAACAATCATAAACTGCACTTACAAGCAAGATGTGGCTCCCCTCTCAGGGTCTGCCTCATGTTTCACCCTTTCTACTGGCTCATTCTGTTGGTCCCAAGTCTTAGCAGTCACAGGCTCCTCATCTACCTTCTCTGTATCCATGGGTTCATCAAAGTCACCATCTTCAAACTCCATTACCCCCGACTCCTGCTCATCTTCTGGACACTCTGGCTGAGCCAGCTCTCCTGTAGACATCACCACATATTCTGATCACATGTTACAAAGCTGACCCAACATTGAAATAACAGCTCTTTCCTACATTATATTTGTATTTCTCTTTAATCTTCATGTTGGATGCTTTGAACTTTTACTACTATAAATTCAACCTTTCCTGCTTAGATTGCCACCTTCAACATCACCCTATATTACCAAGCTTCTATGTGTGGCAATTGTTGCTCAAAAGCTTGCACTTTTGCCTAACATGAGACTTACCAGCAAATTCAGCACGTTTAAGAGGAATGGGAGTTAACAGAGGCTCATTCCTGAGGACAAGGGAAGCAGGTTTTCCTGAAGGAATTGCCTGTAAATGTTTTTAAGTATTTAGTCAGTTAGAACTGCATACTAAAAATACTTAACTGTCCTACCCTGACCAAAGATAATGACAGTTCCCACTTATAAAAAGATTTTATGTATTATTAATGTAATGGCTTCAATTATTTTACTGTTACCTGGATTTACACAAAAAAATACTTGTTTCCAGGAAGAAAATTATTGCATTTAACACAGTTGTAATACCTATAATAAACATGTACTAGTTACTACAAAATTTACTATGAAAAAAGCAGGCACATGCTATTTTTGAAATACATGAAACTATATATTGAATGGCAGTTCTAATTTAAAAGAAACAAAACAAATTCAAAAGCATCTCCTTCATATAGGCAAATACATTTAAAGCAGAACAACAAATCCAGGAGGGTATGGCTACTGACTTTACCTTAGGGGTGCACACTGAGAAAGGATTGAGCAAAGCTCCAGTAGATCGTTTTTTCTTTGGTATCAATACAGGTGGTGGGGCTATCTGAGGTGTCTAAAAGGGAAGGGGAAGACACAGTCACTGTCGTGCCTGGTTTACCACATAATAGACAAAAAGTACATTTCTCCTCTCATACCCAATAAGTAAAGCATTTTTCCTTCCCTGCCCCCCCGGAACAGGATCCATGCTCATGCACTGCAGTTACTATAGCAACAATACTACAGAAATCACCAGAAAACTAGAATAGATATCCATTCCTAATTTTTTCTTTCAAGAATTTAACATACTTTTCTTCACTTACCCTTCCAGGTATTACATTTAACACCCAACAAAATAGAACTACATAGTGTTGGTATTAGTTGATTAATCCACAGTCACTTAGAAAGTATACCTCTAAATAAAAGCTTAGTCTTTATGATATATGGCCAAATCTCAAATTCAGTGTAACGGAGCCTGTTTGAGTTCTATCAAAGGCAGCTCACTTACTCTTCCTTCACTCCCACTCAGAATTCAGAATGGGGTTCTCATGCCGAAGTGTGCAGATTGACAGGCTTCAATCCATTTACAGAACATACACTATAGCAACTGAATACAAGCAATGAATATTCACAGAACTGACTCGTGGGTGTGTTCTTACTACTTCGAATACACCCACACAGCCCATCTAGTTAATCTTAGAGCATAACAGTTGGAAACTCCTCACCTAAAATGGTGAGAAGAAACCTCTGTGAGAAGAAACTAATGTAAGGGCTTTTTTTTTCTTTGTGTGTGTTGGGGGGGAGGGGGTTTGTGTGTGTGCATGCGTGGTGACACCCCAGTACTTTTTTCCAGTGATAGTCTTCTTTGTACATTTAGTGAACTGTTTCTTTAGCCTATGTTCCCTGTGTATTTTACTACTCCAGGAAATTCACTTACCTCAGTGTTTAGATCCTGTAGAATGTCACCTAGCAGATCATCCTTGGACAAGTCTACTGCTTTCTGTATATTATTTGAAAAAAAAACAAAGCTCATATGAGCGCATTCTAGATTGAACTTTCATGCAGACCATGCGTCCATCTCTGAAAGGAAGCACTTAACCCTATGAGTCCTTCAGTGCTCACTCTCATCTACTAGTCAAACTTGAACAAGCACTTGTGCACATTCAATTTTTAGATTTATACTATCAGCCTCTATTTTCATCTTTACTCTATGATTTTCTTGCTTGACACTAAAATTAAACATACTGTCATTTCAGCTTTTCTATTCAATTTTCTTTTGTCTCCTAAGTTCAAACCACTGAGGTACCAATATTCATATAAAATCTAAATTCATTTTACTAAGTGCAATTCATAGAATGTTACTAAAACATGTATCTAACACATACCATTTGTGTAACGAAAGATTAAATTCATCACAGAGGGGAAAACCACTTTATATAACGAAACATAAAACTCACATCCGTAGTTTTCTTTCCAGCACTAGCAATGAACATTGCCTTGATATTGTTTGGTTTTGCCACGGAAGGTTTCTTTACATCCTTCCTGTCCTTTCTGTGTGCTTTGCCATCACTTCCTATTGAAAAAGAAAGTATTTAGGAACATGCACTAGATGGAAAACTAAAGCCTACTCATAGTCGTTCACTGTGTATATATGAAAACTTAAGAAGAAAATAAAGAATCCGAAATACAAAATTGAGAAATTCTGCACAAGGTGCACAGCAAAGAATCTTTTAAAAGGGATAAATTGAAAAAAGTCTCAGGGCTAAGCTATAAAAAACAATGAAACATAATGAATTAAGTATTTTGGAGAGGTAGGTGTGTCTAGTTGTTAATGTGAATGCGAAGTTCTTGAAAAGTGAGGGGATAGTTGTTTTCTTGCTTCCTACAAAAATAAGACTATACAACTAGTCTGCAACCATTAACAACCGGACACGTGCTCTATGCTGTATCAAGCTGAATGGCCTAAGCATACTTGCTCACTCCAAGAGAACTTTTGTCTTCTGTCTTCCCTTGTGGGCATGACTAAATCACCTATGAACTTTCCTAACACTGTCCATTTTAATACCACTTTCTGGTTCATTCCAAAAGAATGTAAATATTAAGAGAAACTAGAATGACTAATTAAAACAATACAGTAGCAATATAAAGACTAGATGACATAGAAAAGTCTAAAGGTGCAATTCTCCTATGGGAAGCCCATATATGCAGTTGAGAATGCCTTACTCTTTCCAAGTACCTTGCTTTCTACTAATCCCTGTTCTTAATAATATTAAATTTTTCTTTTAATAAACTCTGCTTCATAAAAAGAAAAGTCTAAAGAACAACCCAATCACTTATGAAAATTTACTGTATAATAAAATAAAGGTGGCTACTCAAATTACTTCGTCAATAAGCAGTGTCCACTAACCATTTTGGAGCAGTAAACAGTATTAACACTGACATAACAAATTTAAAAATAAAATTGCACAAGTATTTTTTAGGAATTGCTCAAAATTTTTAATATTGTATAATTTTTTGAAATGTTAGTTTTTTTGGTTTTTCAAGACAGGGTTTCTCTGTGTAGCCCTGGCTGTCGTGGAATTCACTCTATAGACCAGGCTGGCCTGGAACTCAGAGATCCTCATGCCTCTACCTGCCCAGTGCTCAGATTAAAAGCATAAACCACCACACCCAGGCAAAATTTTCCTATGTATACAATATACTTTGATGATATCTATGCCTCAGCTCCCTTGCCCCAACTTTCCCCCAGCTCGTCCAATACAACTCTCTCCCAATTTCCTGTCCTTTTCTGCTGTAACCACTGAGTCCAATTAGTGCTTCCTATATGTGCATCAGTACGAGACCATCCACCAGAGCACAGGCAAGCTATCAGTAGCCATCCCCCTAAGAAAGTGAGTCTCCCTCCCTCAGCACTCATCAGCTGCCAATAGCTCCTCAGTTTAGGGTAGAGTAGTTTGAAAGGTTTTGCTGGTGGTGGTAGTTTGCTTTTGGTTTTCATTGAAAATCGATTCTTCCCTCACATAATAAATCCCAACCATAGTTTCCTCCCTCCACCCCTCCAACCTCCACCCTCCCTCAGATCCATTGCCCCTCCTTTCCTCTTCAGAAAAGAGCAGCCTTCCAAAAGATGACAGTCAAACGAGACAAAACAAGATGCAGTAAGACAAGGCAAAGGCCCTCCTATAGAGGCTGACCAAGGCATCCCAACAGAAGGAAAAGAGTCCCAAGAGCAATCAGACATACACCAGCTCCTACTGTTAGGAGTCCCACAGGAACACCAAGCTAAGAACCATAACATACATGTACACAACCTGTGGAGACCCATGCAGGCCCTGTGCCTCCCACTTCAGTCTCTGTGAGTCCATGTGAGTCCTGCTTAGGTGATTGAGTGGACCATGTTTTCCTGGTCCTCCATCCCCACTGACTCCTATAATCTTTCCCCCTCTTCTCTGGGGTTGGGACCCAAAGGCGACCTTAATTCTTTGTAACCGACGTATTGCGAACACTGTAATTCAAAAATCCACTTGTAGAAAAAAAAAGACTAATAAATTCAACTGCATGAGAAATAACATTTTAAAAAACAGAAAAGGTTTCCTCAATATGTATCATGGATAAAGGATAAATGAACTTAGGGCCAAAATTCAAGAGAAAATGATCAATAAACACCAGTTAAATTTTCCTTTAAAATCCTCAACTTCGCCGGGCAGTGGTGGCGTATGCCTTTAATCCCAGCACTTGGGAGGCAGAGGCAGGTGGATTTCTAAGTTCGAGGCCAGCCTGGTCTACAGAGTGAGTTCCAGGACAGTCAGGGCTACACAGAGAAACCCGATCTCCAAAAAGAATAAAAAAAAGAAAGAAAGAAATATTGCATACTTTCTTTGTACTGACTACTGTGTGTGATCAACACTGGAGCAACTGGGACACAGGTCTTTTCTCTGAGATGCTTCCTGTCCATTCCAACTTCCTACTATACAGCTGGCAAAACTAAGATCAGGTGGTAAGACCAGGTCAAGATGATACCATTACCAACATTGCCCTAACTCAAGCATAGTCTCTACACCTCAGCACCAATGAGCATATCCATTCCCCAGATCTGAATACAATTCCCCACTTAAAAGGAATTCTAGGGAGAAACAGCCAAATCCAGGTTTATGACAGAAGAGTACAAGATAAGCCTGAAACACCACTTTGGCCTAAAAGCTAGGGAATGCTCAAAGACTGGTAGGGTCCTGTGGAAAGAATGCTGCAAGGGGCCCCACTGAGTAAACCTAAACTTTAAAAGGAAAAATGAGGGGCTGGGGAAATGGCCTAGTGAAAGCAAGATGACCTGAGTTTAAATCTCCAGCACCCTAGTAAAAGCCAGGTACAACTTTGCATGCCTGTAATCCAAGTTCTAATGACCAGATAGATAGTGGATTCAGGAAGTCTACTGGACAGCCAGCATAGCCAAAATCAGCAAACTTCAGACCACGTCTAAAAGAATTTGCTGAAAAGGGAAAAGGGAACTCCCCAGTGTTAGTCTCTGGCCATTGACATACCCACACTCATGTGCTCAGCAGCCCACATACACAAAAGGAAATATGCTAATGGTCACTGAATTTTAATACTGAGGTTCTTAGGAATAGACAGCTTCAAAGGGATAATATAACAAAATAGAGAAGCTGGGTACAGTGATATGCTTAATGCTTAACGAACACATGAGGCTAAATAAAGCAGAAGGATCACTTGAGTCCAAGAGTTTAATAGCAGCCTGAGCAACATGGCAAGACTTTATCTTAAAAAGTAGCTAAAAGAATAATTTAAAAATAAAACAGGACCACCAATATCCACTCAAAGCACTGGATGACCTTTTGTAAGGAAACAGGGCATATACAATACACATGGCCTAAAATCACCCTGTAGCTTACAAAGGGAGAAATAAAGTTTGCATGTAATCTGACATTATCATATTAACCAAGAAATCAAACGTATTATCAATAATAATGGAATAAATGACATGAAGGTCTCAATCCATATTTATTCTGAAAGCCCTCTTTACTGTTGCCAAATAACCTGAACCTAATAGGCACAAAGAAACGTTTAGGAAAATCAAAGATTTTGGGACATCCAATTAAACAACCGCCCTTTAAAAGTTTTTTTGTTGTTGGTGGTGGTTTGTTTTGTTTTGTTTTGTTTTGTTTTTTCAAGACAGGGTTTCTCTGTGTAGCCCTGGCTGTCCTGGAATTCACTCTGTAGACCAGGCTGGCCTCGAACTCAGAAATCCACCTGCCTCTGCCTCCCGAGTGCTGGGATAAAGGCGTGCGCCACCACTGCCCGGCTCCTTTAAAAGTTTTAAGACCGTGAAAGACAAAAGAATGGGAAGAAGGGAGGTATAGCTGTTCAACACAAAATAAGACCAAAGAGTGAAAGGGCATAAAAACTAAAATAGATTCTGCATCTTAAAAAACTTATGGGACGCCGGGCAGTGGTGGCGCACGCCTTTAGTCCCAGCACTTGGGAGGCAGAGGCAGGTGGATTTCTGAGTTCGAGGCCAGCCTGGTCTACAGTGTGAGTTCCAGGACAGCCAGCGCTACACAGAGAAACCCTGTCTCATAAAACCAAAAAAAAAAAAAAAAAAAAGTTATGGGAGCCAGGGAGATGGCTCAGCAGGTAACAGCATTTGCTGAGCAAGCCTGACACCCTGAGTTTGGTCCCTGGAGTCCAGGTTTTTTAAAAAAAATGTATGATGGGGTGGTATGCATCTGTAATTCTAGCACTCCTCCAACCAGAAGAGAGGCTAAGATAGGAGAATCAACTATGCTGAAGTTCAGCTAGCTTGGACTTTCACAGCAGAGCATCAACACAACAAGAAAGATCTCACCTCAAAGCAAGGTGGAAAGAGAACCAACTCCCAAAACTCCTCTGACCTCCATACACACTTTGTAGCACACCAGACATGCCTGTGCACCCCTCTACTTCCATCCCTCTCCCTCTCTCCCACCACACAAAATAAACAAATATCTAAATACTTTTAATTATAAAAGATGTTGCTGAGCTAAGTGGAATTATTTTCCTATAGACAACATTAGATAATACCATGAAAATGGTGCTGTGGTTAAGCAGACAAGCATCCTTACTCTTAGGAAGCCAATGTTAAAGGTCAAAAACCTAACCACGGAAGTCTCTGTATATGTGGTAAGGCAAAGGGAAAGGAACCAAATGTTAAACCAAAGTGATGGTTATATCATATAAAATTTCAATGAAAGCAAATTGGTTCCCCCAGAAGGCTCATTCAGCCTCTTGGGATAACAACCTACATGATGTTATAGTCCACAAAATTTACTATTGATACCCACCCTCTCAAGTTAACAACAACAAAAGCATCATGTTTTAAGGAAGTTTATATTTTAGTATTGGGATGCCTTCGCTGCTACCCTGGGACACATGTTGGATAAGCTAAACTTTGTTTTTCGACTATATAATTATTAAAGCGCTAATATTCTAGGTATATCAACTCAGTAGGAATTAAAAAACATTACTTATTGTTGCATCCCTCAAAATCGGCAATTCTTAAATAACTAAAGAACTGAAATTTTTTAACATAAGTAAAAGATCAAAGTCTTCAGATAATGGAGACATAAAACTTTTTATTTCCTGCTAAAATTTGTGCCTGTACAAATAATTGTACAGGTAGTGCTCAGTCCAACCCTTTCTCTATTAGAACATATTCTCGAAGACAGGCTGCATCAGAATACCAAGTCATTTCAAATTTTAGACAATTCTTTAAATCTCAAAATGACATTTTTCAAAACAAAATGTAGGTACCTTTCCCACAGGTGTCAAGTGCATCATCCTCAAGGTCATCATCAAAAATCTCTCTGCCATCTTCCACATAGCCTGTACCATCTGAAAGAATAAAATTTAATATTAGAATCAAGTTTCTAAAAGTAGCCAAAAGCTAGGCATCCCTGTAATCTCAGCACTCAAGGAGCTAAGGCAGGAGGATTACAAGTTTGAGTCTAGCTAGAGTGACAAAATGAGGTGGAGGTCAGCCTGGGCTACAGAATGAAAAGCTGCCTCAAAGTAACAAAAAATAAAAGGATAACAATAAGACAGAGCATACTGACTGTCACCCAAACTGACAGGATCCAGAAGAATATAGAAGATAAACCTCTCAGCATGCCTATGGCCAGTCCTGCTAATCCAAAACTGCAGGATCTCCATCACACAGGGCAACGATAGGATAACCAGGAGGTTAATTGGTGAGGACACAATATTGGTAGTGTCAAAGAAGCCAGAGATATTGAACCAGATTGACACATTGTAATGAACATTTGCAAGTGAACACGTATGGACAGAGACGTATACCGTGGGACACACTGTGACACACTACAGCTTTCTCTATGAGATGTTTTCTGTTCTTTGTTTTTGTTGTTGTTATTGCTGTTGATGGTGTGTTTTTTATTTTAGGGGGGAAAGTTGCAAGGGCAAAGGGTGGATATGAGGGGACAGGGAGATGAGCGAGACTGGGGTACATGATGTAAAAGTCAAAAAGAATCAAAAAGTTAAAGAAAAAATTTGCCACAGAAGGCTCCTTTATAATTGTTTGCTTAAAAACAAAAGCCCTGAAAGGCACCTTAATTTCCAAGGGAAATCTAGCCACACAGTTGACCCCCAATTATATAAGGAGGAGTCATCGACAGTCTTCATCTCCTTCCTGAGGTCAGCATTCTCATGCCAAGTAGTCAGAACCTATAAGCAGAAACCAGTGAACTTTATACAAGAAGAGTTAAGACCAACCTTCATGGTGGCTCAAATTACATCTCACATTTACAACATGCTCTACTCTTCGCTGAGGGCCATTCAGGAGGAATGACAAATGGCTCTAGAAAGCTCATGGAATACGGCCCACAGGTTAAAAGAGCCACATGGGTGAGCCTTGGTGTGGCACAGCTCCAGGACTATGAGTCCTGAGAGCATTATGGTGTTCTCTGCTTGCTGCCCTTACATACCTCTTAATCTAAGAATTATATGAAAAAATTTAAGGGTGCTTCCAGCCCGTCACTGGGCAGTATCTCTGGCACTCACAACACTAGTGTTTGAGCTCTTTCAAGTATTGCTGGTGGAGCAGATTAATAATTCAATCACCACCCTAGGAAAGAACTTAGAGACATAGATTGTCAGCAGTGTGGGCTGGAGAGATGGCTCAGCCATTAAAGGCTAGGCTCACAACCAAAACTATAAGATTGTCAGCAGTGACCACCAACCTTAGAAAGCATTTTGAAAAATAAAATTGTTAATGAAGCGAGGTTGAGATGTTTTATTATTGGCTCTGATGTAGAAAATCTTAGGGAACAATATGAAGTTTGGAAAGGCACACTATTAGTTAAGGTTAGGGACCTTTTGTGGTCAGGGAACAAGAACAAGGGCAGCACTGGCTGACATGACTGTCACTGAGGCTGGACTGGTAATGATTGATTTCTTATACCCAGTTTTGCCCTCAGCTTCCTGATATGATTTAATAAGAATTGCTGCCGGGCAGTGGTGGCGCACACCTTTAATCCCAGCACTTGGGAGGCAGAGGCAGGCAGATTTCTGAGCTCGAGGCCAGCCTGGTCTACAGAGTGAGTTCCAGGACAGCCAGGGCTACACAGAGAAACTGTCTCAAAAAACCAAAAACAAAACAAAAAAATTACTGATGAGTAGATATACATTCTAAGGATTTAAGGTAGATATGACTGATTTTTATATAAAAGTTTAGATTTGTGATTCTTTTAGGATTCTTACAAGATTACTTTTAAAGATAAATAATAATTACTCATTTCTTTGTAACCACAAACTGCTGCTTGCCAGTAGAGAAACTGGGTGAGAAAACTACCTTGCTTGCTCACACTTTGTTAATCTATAACAAGTTGCTTGGTTACGAATGTACGTGGGTTTTGGGGAATAATTTTTCTTTACCTGTACTATGTGATGTTATTTCTTGTAAAGGTATTGGGGAACACACTATTTTTTCGTAATTATTTACTAGAAGGAAACTAAAATGTAGTCACATTGTAATTTTATACTGCTTGAAAGATTTTGCTGGGATATACAAGCTATGGAAGAAAGAATAAAGGATACCACTGTTTCTCCCATCCATCAACTATGTACGTATATGCAGTTTGTATGAATGCGGGTTGGAGCACCCATCAACTATGTGTGTGTGTAAGGTTTGTGCATATAGTGGATTGGAGCACTGTCCTTCCATCCATCAACTGTGCTTATGTATGTATACATGTAAAGCTTGTCTGGATGTATATTGGAGCTTGCTCTATCCACTAACACACACTCACTCACTCTCTCTCTCACTCTACTCCCCCCCCCATGTGTGTGTGTGTGTGTGTGTGTGTGTGTGTGTGTGTGTGAAATGTTTGGACCCTGCTTATTTTGCTTTAACCATTCTATGTGTGAATGTGTATATGTTTGTCTATAGGTCTATATGCATGTGTGATGCGTGTGTGTGTGCATGCGTGTGTGTGTGTGTGTGTGTGTGTATGTATATATATATATATATATATATGTATATTTGTGTGTATGAAGTTATTGGACTCTGTCTTTTGTTTTATCCACTCAGTGTGCGTGTGTGTGTGTGTGTTTGTGTGCACGCATGCATGCACCCAAATTTTCTCTTTCTTCATCTTTCTCACTGGCCCCAAGTAGTTAACTTCTCTAATCACTGGCTGCCTTTGGCAGCAGCCCCTGTAGGTATCTGAATCCACCCTTGTCAGTGCTCTCAACACTGACCCCTCAATGGCTGCCTGCCTGCTTACCCTCTGGGGCCAAAGCAACTCTTCAGAGCAACTCTGGAAGATAGTCTCTATCTCCATATCATAGGCAAAAAACTTGTGGTTTAATGATATTAACTGAGTTACCCAAGGCCAGTTGCAAAGTGGCAAAGATAGAACCTAGAGTTATCCCTTAATTCCACCAGCTTGAGACTATTCTCACTATTCGTCTTTTAGAGGGGCACTAATGATTAAACCTAGTACCCCAGCATTCCCTCTCAATTCCTACACGGTCATGTCCTAAGGGATTTATTTTTGGGTATGTACCTGTATTTTCTAAAGCAGTGGCTCTAAACCTTCCTAATGCTTCAACACTTTAATATATCCCTCATGTTGTGGTGACCCCTGAACCACAGAATTACTTTCACTGCTACTTCATAAGTATAATTATGCTACTGTTATGATCCATAATATAAATATCTGATATGCAGAATATCTGATAAGACCCCAAAGAGGTTGTGCCACACAGGTTGAGAACTGTTGTTCTACAGGACTCTCAAATCAACTTCCTATTTTTAATGCTTCATCTTCAAATAACAAATGAAAACTGAAACATAAATATGACCCTAGCAATGCTATGACAGTGTATACTGACTGTCAGAAACCTGACAGGATCCAGAAGCATCTAAGTAGGTAAGCCTCTGGGCATGCCTATGGGAGGCTATCTATTAAGGCTAACTAAGGTGGGCAGACCCATCTTAAGTGTGGGCAGCACCATTCCACGGACAGGGACCTTGGACTGAATAAGTGGAAGGAAGCTTTCCTCTCTACTTCCTGACTGCAGATACAATGTCACTTCTGCCACCATGCCTGAAAGAATGATGGACTATATATAGCCTCCAACTGTGATGGAAATAAACCTTTCCTTCCTTTACATTTTTTCATCAAATATTTTATCACAGCAAAGAGAAAGGGAACTAATGAAAATGCCTCATCCCTCCTCAGGCATAGCAACTGCCCTACATGACAATCAAGAAGTAACACAGTGCCTTGCAGGCAATGTCTTCCCACGTACCGTCATCCACGATCCAGTCATCATCCTGACGTGCCTGAACTAGTTTCGAATACTGCTCTTCATCAACTTCTTCATAAATACTTGTGAGGTCCTCAACCTGCCATTGCAAAGTTTATTAAAAAGCTTCAAATGGAGTGAAAGTGTTAAACAATTCTGATGAAAAAAACTTATCAAATTGAAACTGGAATGGCAGCCTGATGGAGTAGCTGCAAGCAAATCATGAGTTCTGACATTCAACAGCACCGCAGGGTTTTCCTTAAATAGACATCAATTAACTTAGTATTCCTTTTAGGTGGGTGTTAACATAAGATATTAAATGACTCCATTAGCATAATACGCTTGTCACACCATCAATTACTCATCTATTCCATAAAAAACAAACTGAATTATAGCCAACTCTTCATTAGCTGCTTTGGGGATTGTTCACATAATTTCTAGACTGGTTTTTCCTATAGTTAACAAATTCATAAGGCATACCACACCCATTCACCACTAACTGATGAATGCCCTGCAGACACTAATTTAGAATGGTTCAATTAACTAAATAAAATTCAAAAGAAATGCCTTAGTCATCCCCTCCAAAAATGAGCAAAACAAAATTCACTCTATATTCTGTAGGCAAAGAAACGGTTTTTAAGTCATCTATTTGTCTTACCACTAATACTCACTGAACTTGAGGTCTTAAAAGTGCATGCAATGAGTTCTCAAATCACACTGGCTGCCTGACGGCCACAGGGCCTGAGCAACTTGACCCATAAATATGAAAGTATCGGACCACCTCCACACAGTAAAAGTAATAAATGGAACAGATGCACGCCACTGCTGCAGCTACCCATAGTGACAGGCCACTAACCTACCAGACTGAGTATATGGAGACTGGTTATCAATAGTTTATACACACCTCATTTAAAATTGCCCCTTCCTTGGAAGTATGCCTTTTTAAAGGAGAAACATCCAACTATACCAGAAAAGCTAAGATCTTAGGGGGAAAAAAACTTCAACACAAAGACTTGAGAGACTAGCAGTAAACAGCTAACTGGATTGCCACTATACAGAATAACTGTAAGATGGAGTTAAAAAGAGACAGGTCAGTGCTTAAGATCAGAGTTCAGTTCCCAGCACCCACAACAGATGGTTGAGAACTCTAGCTCCAAGGGGTCCAACACCCTCTTGTGTTCTCCAGGGGCATCTGCATGCATGTGTGTAAAAACATATGGGCAAGCACACAGATACATAATATTTTTTAAAAGACATGAGGAAACATTTTACTTTATCTTCTGCATGTGGGGTTCTTGAGGATAAAACCCTGGACCTTGCTCTTATTAGGCAAGCACTCTACCAGTGAGCCATATCCCCAGTACAGCAGACTACCTTAAAAAAAAAAGAATGTTGCTACTACTCAGAATGAACCCTTTTTAGAGATATATGATTAATAATATCATGCATAAAGGGACTCAGCCACATAACATGAACATCTGAAAGGCCCCAGAGAGCTCCTTTATAGAAATGCCTACATAAAAAACGCACTACTCTGCATGGTGGCACATGCTTTTAATCCCAGCACTTGGGAGGCAGAGGCAGGTGGATCTCTGTGAGTTTGGGGTCAGCCCGGTCTACAGAGTGAGTTCCACGACAGCCAGGGCTACACAGAGAAACCCTGTCTTGAAAAATTTTTCAAAACTGCTTTACTCCTGCTTGACTGTAGTTTTTCTGGCAACTCTTTATGTTCCTGGAGCCTCACTTAACTTGAATAGTATCAAATAGGAAAATCCCTTCTATTTGCCTAATCCCCACAATACAGTACAGGCCAGACTTAAACGTGAATATTCCCAAGCAAGATCACCTAGGTTCAAATAAGGACTCTGCCACTAGGATCTCACTAACTTTCCTGTGCCTAGCTACGTCATCTGCAAAGTATTGTTAATCATACTATCTAACTCATATGATCACTGAGAAGGTTAAATGAAAAGCATATTGGTAAAAGTACTTAGAATGGTGAACTCAGAAAGCATATTAGCTGCTATTATCTTCTAGTGTTTGTTTATCTCTTTCTATCGTTGACAGTTAAAATACACAGAGAGTGGAAGGTGAGGCTAGACAATGCTGTGCATTCTGATTTAACCTATAGGCTGTTAAAAAAAAAAAAGAACAGCCAAGAATGTCCCATTCAATTTTATCAACAGGAAGAAATAAGGCCCAAATTTCTATTATCACTCCCCTAGCAAATGAGCTTAAGAACAATTCTAAGAAGGTGCTTAGCTAGACTAATTAATATCATGAAAGTAAAAACACTGCTCATTTCTCTTAAGCAAAGTGACATGTAGTATACTAAATATGGGAAAATATACCAACTACTTTCACTTACAACGGTATGCAAAGCTCCTTACAACAACTTTAAAGGATCTAGTATTTTCCATAATCTGCAAATCTACCTCCTGCCCACATTTGTTCACTATTATGTTGTAAGAAGCATGAGCCAGGCCCAGTGAGAGGGGCCTGTAATTCTACCTACTAGGGAAACTGAGGCATTATGATTGCAAGCTCAAAACGACCACAAGCCATTTAATGAGCTTCAATCTCAAAACGCAAAGTGAAAAAGGATCTAGGAATAAGCTCAGTGGTAGAATGCTCGCCTAGCATAAAGAGGTCCTAGATTCTATCTTTATGCTCCCCTAGCATAAAGAGGTCCTAGATTCTATCTTTGATCTCCCTATTCACTCCCCCCCCAAAAAAAAAACTTAAAATATATTAATATTTCTAATGGGGTGATGAAAGGGACCCAGAACTGACTGCAGAATGTGAATTAAATAAAACACAGAATGAAAACATTACTTACTTCATATTTATACTTCTCACCAGCTTTGGCCTTTTTCAGTCTCTCTAAAGCTTCTTGGCGTCCTTTCTTTGATTTTTTTTCTCGGCGAGCTCTAGAAGCTACCAAACTCCCTGAATCTGACATAGCTGAAAAAAAGTCGAGTTTAACAGACATTATAAAATTACCAGCCATCTTCCCTCAAAACCAAAAGATTGTTTCTAGACAATAATAGCCAAATGAGTATTTTTAGAATGCAAAGTAATTCACAAAGCATGGCCAACTATGAAGATCCTGTGACTCTCCAGAAATGTCCTCTAATTTCCAGTTAAAACAGCTGAAGCCAAATATCTTGGTTCAAGTCTTTGTAGTTGTGATAAAACACTGACCACAAGGCCAGGCACAGTGGCACACTCCTTTAATCCCGGTGCTGGGGAGGCAAAGGCAGGTGAATCACTGTGAGTTCGAGGCCAGCCTTGGTTTACATACTGAGTTTCATGACAGCCAGAACTACACAATGAGACCCTGTCTCAAAAAAAAAAAAAAAACACCAAGATAATAACAATTAATAAAAATGACCACAAACAACTTGGGAAATGGTTTATTTCATCTTAAGTCAGAGAAGACATTTTAAAAAAAAAAAAAAAGCATGATGGAATGAATGTGCTTACTGATTTCCTCTCAAAAATCAGCTACTTTTCTTAGGTCTCCCAGGACCTACCCAGGGTAGGACCTACCCGGGGTGGCACCTCCCCACAGCTGACTTGCCTCAAGAAAATGCCCCCATAGACTTGCCTCCAGCCAATCTAACAGGGGGGCATTTTCTCAACTTGAGGCTCCCTCTTCACAGATGATCCTTTGTGCTGAAACTAAGCAGCACGCCAGTTCTAGTCTTCCCCTAAAAGGAGCAAACTCTCAAAATCACGTAGAAAAACAGGAAAGACAGGAATCAGACTTAACATTTCCATCAGAAAAAAAAAAAAAAAAAAACAGGTCATGAGCAATCCAGAGAGTCATAAAAGGACAATTCATTTGGTGTTCTAATAACCAAAACAAAGGAATTTAAACAGTATCTATTCTTTGCAAAGTATAAGACCCTATGAGACGGATCAAAAGGATACAGTCCCTAACCTCACAGAAATGTACAATCTAATATGGAAGATAAATACCAAGGAGCTCCAAAACAAAGTTAAGTAGCATATGCTGTAATGAGAGATATAGGAAGCACCTGGAATGAGAACCTGACTGGATAAAGGAATTTCAAAAGAGGGTTCAGAGGGCCATGACAGTATAGGACTGTAGGAAAAATTCACAATGGCTGAAATGCCCTTTGTCAAAATTACTGAAATACCAGAAAACCTTGGTGTTCACTCAGTTTTTGACCTATCTATGCTTTTGATCATCACAAGTTGGCCAATACACACACATACACACACACACACACACACACACACACACACACACACACACTTATTATATTTCATCCACAG
This sequence comes from Uromys caudimaculatus, assembly GCA_028551405.1. Classification (NCBI taxonomy): domain Eukaryota; kingdom Metazoa; phylum Chordata; class Mammalia; order Rodentia; family Muridae; genus Uromys; species Uromys caudimaculatus. The sequence continues at coordinate 41,918,246 of CM052722.1, forward strand.
AATTAAGACTTCCTGGCAGCCATGAGTTTAGGCTCAGCATGACTGCCACATATGTCTGTGAAATTGAGTGTTTTATTTGATATTGATTAATTTACTAAAATGAGTAATCACAAAAAAGTAGAAATTGATAAAAAAAGCATCCTAAAAAGACCACTGAAACATTTGTGACATTAAGCTGTTTGACTATCTGAATGAATCAGAAAATAAGATCTAAAGAATGTGTACTCAGGGGCTGGAGAGATGGCTCAGCAGTTTAGAGCACTGGCTGCTCTTCCAGAAGTCCCGAGTTCAATTCCTAGTACCCACATGGTGGCTCACAACCATCTGTAATAGCATCTGATGCCCTATTCTGGTGTGTCTGAAGACAGCTACAGTGTACATACATACATATATATATATATATATATATATATATATATAAAATGAATCTTCAAAAAAGGAAGGTTGTTTTCTGAGTATAGAAAAAAAGAGAGAATGGGCACCCAATGTTGGCAATAAACTGCTGAAAACTATCTTAAAAGTAAAGTGTAATTAGAGATCTTATTTTCTCTCTAGCTTTATGGAAATGAAATCTCTGTAACATCTCAGTCTATTGTTTAACATGCACATTTGACTTTAAAAGACATTTTCAGAAAGGCATTAAGAGAAAATTAAAGATTGCAGATATTTGATAACAGTCAAAAATCTTGAGTGGCATTCAAATGATTTCAAAGATCTTCAGTAGGCCTACATGAAAATGAGCATAGCCCTTAAAAATAAATTCAGTGTATTCAAGACCTTGACACCCCCACAAATTCTCTAGATCTTAAAATACATTGACTCCACAAGCAACTGTACCACTAAGCAGAGTTTGAGATACAAATACAAATAAGACAGCTTTCTTGTCTCTAAGTTTATCACAATCAAGTAACACAAAAGGGCCTAAGGCTAGGATCAGAATATAAAAATGGTGCCATAGAAGAAGTAAAACTGCAGTGGAAATGGAGAAAACCATTATTTTTGTTCAGGAAACTGAAAAAGGTTTCACAGGAAAGGTCTCCAACAAGCCTAGAAAATGGAGAATTTCAACATCACAAAACAGGATACAAAGTGGCAGAAACGGGGGTGGAGATGACTCAGCAGTTAAGAGCACTGACTGCTCTTCCAAAGGTCCTGGGTTCAATTCCCAGCAACCACATGGTGGCTCACAACCATCTGTAATGGGATCTGATGCCCTCTTCTGGTGTGTCTGAAGACAGCTACAATGTTCTCATATAAATAAAATAAATAATTATTTTTTAAAAAGTGGCAGAAACAGAGGAAGAGACCTAAGCCACATTACAAAGAAATGAAAATGCAAAATGTATCTGGAAAGTGAAACAAAGCCAGCGTGGAAGCTCATTTCCTTGTAAGAATACACAGCAAGTAGGACAATGTAGAGTCTAGATTCTAGACATTATGTAACAGTGGGTGCCAATTCTGCCATTTTTAGTGGGTGACATGAGACCAACCGCCAGATACACAATGAACAGCTCTCTTGTTTTATTTCATTTCACTTTTTTCTAAGATAGGCTGTCCTTAAATTATGATCATCCAGCCCCAGCCTTCAAAGTGGTAGGACTATAGGTATGTGCCTCAATGACAGGGTCACCTTGTTAAGCTGCCCAGTATATGAAACAGAAATTCTCTCAGTAATGGTTTGAGGGTTCACAGAGCCAATTTGACCTGCTACAGTGGATGTCTCTGCAACTTAGTTTTTCTTCCCAGATACTTTGTAGCTAGTCTATGAGCAAGCAAAATAGTCTCTACCGTTGACAAACAGGGGCTCCGATTTTAAATTGGAGACTAATGTTCCAAGGGAGGAGACGAGTCTTAAGGAAGCTTGCAAAAAAAGCAACTATTACAGAACTGAAAATATGAGTCCAATATATCTTAAGGTATAAGTTGTAACATCTGAGTATTTTCTCATCGTTAGCAATGACCTCCTCTCTGGCTCAGTTTTGAGGCACAACAGAAATCACCCTTTCTAGCTAAGCAGCCCCCAGAGTAGCTCCCCAGTCTTACAGGATCTCTGCAAACTACATAGTACCCTAATAAATTTCTTTTGTTTAAAGCAACTAGAGTTGGTTCCAGTAGTTGTAGTGGTTCCTGAGTGAGCCTCTGTATGACTTTTTTGGTCATTAAATTCCCAATCTCTTTTCATACACTATTTGTAAGAGCTGCTTATAGACCTTTTCAGACCTTTCTGCACTCACGAAAAGGAGAAAACACATCTTCCCCATTAAGAATGAAATAAGAATGGCTATCTTATTATGTACTTAGCAATACAGGAGAAATTCGGGGTGCATGTGTGACTGCATATGTGTGGGGATGCATGTGCATATGTGTGTGCTGTGTGTGTAGCTGTAGGGTAAGCAAACATATACACACACATACCTTCCACGCATCACACCTAGCCAAAACTTTGGTCTAGCTTTAGAAAGCAAAACTAAAGCAATTTCCTCAGGGAAGATTCAATATGGCACTACATATGACTGTTTACTTTCTCCACTCCATGAAGACAGAAGCCACACCATTCTACCCATCATGCTAATGCCAGAGCCTGGCAGAATGCCTATGCCTAGTGCCTGCATAATAAATATTTGCTGAACAAACCAATATACCAGATTTTTTATCATCAAAGCCTCCAATGACTTTCTATACACAATAGCAGCTAATTGCACGCCTTGCTACATTTTGCTGCCATTGTCCAGGTGTCCCACCTTCCAACATAAAAAAAGCCTGGAATTTTTTTTAAGCAATGTCTCTAATGCTGTGTGAGTTGGCAAAAAAAAAAAAAAAAAAAAGAAAGGAACAATGGGGGAAAACGCAAAGATTCAAATATTGTTTTCAAATCACCACTTGGGAGTACCTCCACCCTCCCACAGAGCAGGCAGAGGCAGTAACCCACAGCAGTCTTCCACATAACAATCTTTTGGTCTGCTCTAAAGGAAAAATTCCAGTCACAAGTTCCCAGAAAATACTTAATCAACACTGTGACTTAAGAGTGGTCTCAAGATTGCACAGTATCCTCCAAAGAGCGATTTCTTGATGTTCACAGATGGAGTACAGTTTTTTTAGGGTAAAAAAAGGACTTAGAAGCAAATGACTGATAAGGGCTGCACACTGTTCATGCACTCACATCCCACATCCCACTTGTAATCCAAGCTAGTCGACTCTCCAAAATAATTTGTCAGAGAGAGAGAGAGACAGAGAGAGAGATTGACTAAGAAAAATTGAAACCTGTGATTTAAAACTAGCTGAATGCAAAAGAAACTGATTAGGAAGCAAGGTCTCATTAATGGCAATGCACACTGAATGACAGGACATGTGACACTAGGCTAAGAAAGTACCAAATTTTAAGTTAGAACTGAAGTTAAGTCATACTTTAGTTGAACACCGTTTAAAATCAGAAATCAGACAAAGCTATCTGCATTTTGGAATTCTACTTCTGGAAATAAAAGATTACTACTCACAAAATGCCTGATATACAGGGCACCTGAAATGCTACTCAACTGATTTTTTTTTTTTTTTTACAAACGTCACCCAAAATGACTATACCTGAACACTATTTCTATGCAGCACTTGAAACTGAAAAATGCTTAACAAAATGCATCTGTATTGGTGACAGCACTTCCATCTCTCTCCTCGATAACAATGCTAATAATTTTCCTGGGACTTCCTAGAAACGGAGGCACAGGCATGCTCCACCCTAGCCCTCAAACCGACACCCGAGAAGAGAGCAGAGATCTCCAGCCAGGAGAGATCAAACCCTGCCGAGACAGGTTGCCATTAAGTTGTAACCCGCACGTGTGTGCGACTCATCAAAGAAAATGAAAATAGCCAACGACTGTGAAGCCTGTCACAAGAGAAGGAAACCTCCCAAACCAAAATACCTTCATCAAGTGACCCCATAAGAGCCCCGTCCCACACCCCTAGGGTCTCCGCCCAGAATGATTAAGGTTAGCGGTCAAACAGACCCAAGGGGCTATCCAGAAGAGCACGACCTTCTTAAGAATAAAAGGCAGAGCCTTTCCGCTCCCCTCGATCATGCCGCGACCCCCACATTCCCAACCAGATGCCCTGAGCACGGGCTCCTCCCTCACCGCTTGTCTCCAGTTCGCAGTCGTCTCCATGCACAGGCGCCATGGTCAGATACTCTCCTTATTCCGCGCCAACCAGCCTGAAACTGGCGCGGAGGCCGAGATAGGCGCCAGTACGAAAACCAATCAGCGGCCTGGAAGGCTGCGGACTTCCGCCCGGAAGGCCACTGACGTGCAGCACTGCGCCGCGCCCCGCCCCCGGCCTTCCCGCGGGAGTGCATTTGGCGCCCTGTGATGACCCCCGAGCGAAAAGCGGGAACCTCTGCCTGGACCAGGGAAAACTGGAGAGGGACGCGGTCGGGCGCTGAAAAGAAACCTCCTCAAGACACTGCGCAAGCGCCTGCACGCTATTTTAAAAACTGTAGGATGCATGGAAAAAGGGGTTCTCTGGTCGCGAGAGATGATTTTCTGGGAAAAGAAGTGCGGGCGGGTATAAAAGGGAGGGACACTGTCTCTCAATCTCTGCCCCCGCCCCCAAAAGGGAGACTTCTTCGCCAAATACAGTTTGATTCTTGACCTGTACCTTGTCTCTCTAAGTGTGATCATCCATCAAAATGTATTTCACTACCTGAAAGTATGTGCACCATCTTAATCACATAGCTGAAGTGACAGCCTCCAAATGTAACAATCTGATTTCATGACTCACTCCTGATGTGAAACAATTGGAAAAGTAACAAAATGACTTGTGGTTTGGGTTTGTTTTATTTGCTTATTTATTTTAAGACAGTTGACAAAAAATATAACTCTCACCTCAAAGGGGCTAGAGGAGGTTAATCAGTAAACTTTACTCTTGGGAGGCTGAGACAAGAGGGTGTAACTTTGAGCCCGAAATGAACTTCTAAATTTGAGGCCAGTTTGGGTTACAGAGGAAGTTCAAAGAATGAGAGTTGGATAGAGAGAAAGAGAAACAAAGAAAAAAAGAGGAAAAGTTTAATGGACAAACATCAAAAAGATAAAATAATTAAGAAAACAAAAGATGGGAAGTGTTTATGATATTTGAGATTAGAAATACCAAATGGTAAATGGATGTTGTCTTAGTTAGGGTTTTACTGCTGTGAACAGACACCATGACATAGGTAACTCTTATAAGGTCAACATTTAACTGGGGCTGGCTTACAGGTTCAGAGGTCCAGTCCATTATCATCAAGGCGGGAACATGGCAGCATCCAGGCAGGCATGGTACAGGAGGAGCTGAGAGTTCTACATCTTCATCTGAAAGCTGCTAACAGAATACTGGCTTCCAAGAAGCTAGGATGAGGGTCTTAAAGCCCACACCCACAGTGATACACCTACTCCAACAAGGCCACACCTCTAAGTACTGCAACTCCCTAGGCCAAGAATATATAAACCATCACAGATGTGTATATACTTAATTGCAAAAGTATATCAAATATTTAGGCCTATAAAATCCATACCCAAAATGTGTCTTTTGCAAAGATGATTGACTTATAAATACTTTCTGTTTACAATGCTCTCTTTAATATTGGGAGGATTTAAAGTTCAGGTGGAGCCAGCTTGGAATTTGAATCATAGACTTTTATATAACTTTGAACTACTTTCAGAGACCTGAGTTTCTTCTTTTATAAGTTGTTTCTACTTATCTAAGGTATTATTGTGGAATTTAGTTGAAATAATATCTGTACAATTCCATTAAGATACCATCATGTGAGCCAGTGAGATGGCTCCGTGGGCAATGGTGTTTGCTGCCCAGGCTGTCTGTCTGAGTCTGATCCTCTGAACCTACATAGTGGAAGGTAGAAGGAGAGAACTGAATTCCACAAGTTTTCCAGACTTACACACTCACACACTCACTCACTCATACATAATACATTCATACATGAGCACAAAATAAATAAATGAACTACTACTGAGCTGGGTGCAATGACACATGCACTTAATCTTAGCACTCACGGTGCTGAGCCATTCTAAGCTACATAGTGAAAGCCTGTCTCATTCTTAATCTCTTTGACTTTCTTCTCTCCCGGATCCTTTCTCCCTCTCCCCCCCCCCCACCCCTATGTGTTCCTGGCCAGCCTCTTCTCTCCTCTTCTCTCTCTCTCTCCTCACTCTCGCTCTCTCAGTCCTTCTCTGTCTCTACTCCCTCCTCAAACCCTCTTCCCATGTCCTAAATAAACTCGATTCTACACTAACAAAAATAAAAAGCCTGTCTCAAAAATATGCCACCAGCTAAAGAACAGCTAAAATAATTGTATGAGTGTGTTATTATCAATGTAACCATGTAACCAAAGGGATACAACAGTCAAAATTATGTAATCAAGTGTTTCAACTAGCAGTAACATCAGTGAACACATTTAATTGTGATAAACTTTTTTTAATGTGTTGGTACTTTACACACACTGATCTTCCTAATTAACCATGTGAGGAAACCAAGCAAGAAATCTATATTCTTCTTAGAAATGGAACATGGACTTTCAGTCTGGTGCATTTACAAAAGGAAGAAAGACTATTTCCAGGCTTTACCAAAAACAAAAAGGGGGACTCAGATATTCAACAAACTTCTAGACCACAAAATATATGTGGTATCAATAGTTAAAATAAGGAGTACTTAATGCATTTGTCTTCTTTTTTCTCCCCTTTCTCTTTTTATCTCTTCCTGCAACATATATTTGATGGATGATGGTCCTGTAACCATCTCGGGTTATGGAATGACTGGAAAGAAAAGTCACATGCTGAAATTGTGGAACAGAATTGTAAGAATATGGGTCCCTAATGACTACAAAGCCACCATAACACCCTTAACTTGACTAACTGCAGAGTCCTACGTATTTAAACATATTTAAAACATATTTAAAATTACTATTTTTGAGTTTCCTATTATATTTAGCTAAACCTATTTCTATAAAATATACTTTTTTTTTTACTTTTACCTTTATTCTTCCTAATTGAAACTTAATAAAAATAAGTACTAGACAAGAGATCCAGCCTCTTAATTTATGTAACACCTGAAAGGGAAACTTAAGCGTTCTTTGAAAAGTCAGTTGTGTCAGATGGTGTTTCGCTGGGGCAAATGCATGAAGGAGTGTTTTCCTGAAGCAGACAAAGGTGCTAAGGCAGACTTGTGAAGAACATTTCACTGAAGCAGACACAGGTGAAAGAAAGTTCTGCTAAAGCAAGCATGTGAAAGGACACGTGATGAAGGAGTCTTCACTAACAGCACACATGTATTGGTCCACCTTTTACATAGTTAAGCTCTTTTGTCGGGATTCCATAAAGAGAAAGGCACCAAAAAACTTCTGGTGGTGTGCTGTGGCTTCTTGCTGCCACAGACTTGGGCTGATTGGAAGACTGTTGTCAGCTGATACAGACTCTCACAAGGCATTTTGCTAAGTTAGACTCATGTGCTGAGGCAAGACACGTGGTGAGGCAAGACTAGTGGAGGGTAGGTGATGTTTGGAGGGAGAATAAATAGGACTCAATGGACTAGAAGAGAGGCTTGCTTGTAGAGCTAGCTGTGCAACACTTCGCTGATCTGTGCTTCACTGAGAGAGGCAGAGATGCTGATGCTCACAGCCAACCATTGGACTGAGCTCAGGGACCCCAATGGAGGAGTTGGGGGAAGGACTGATGAAACTGAAGTGGCCTTATCTGGCATCAATGGGAGGAGAGGCCCTTGGTTCTGTGAAGGCTTGATGCCCCAGTATAGAGGAATGCTAGGGTGGTGAGGCAGGAGTGGGTGGGTGGGTGGAGGAGCACATTCATAGAAACAGGATAAGGGGGGGATGGGATAGGGGGTTTACAAAGGGAAAACCAGGAAAGGGGATAACATTTGAAATGTAAATAAATAAAATATCCAATTTTTTAAAACTAAAAAAAAAAAAAAAAACCAAAAAAAACAGAGGCATAGCGGCTGACTGCTCCTGGTGTCCCTGCTGGTCCAAATCCCTCCTGCTGACTCATGCAAATTTGGCTGAGGCCTGGCTTTTCCTGCTAGGTCATGCCACTGCTGCTGCTATCCAGACACTACTGAACTGCACTGCTGGCATATTTGTGAAGAATTTTCGAATGGATGGAGCAGATGCGATTTGTTCCAAAAAACAATTTCTAAAACAGGCCCACTTCTCCCATATCCTTTCTATTCCACTACCTCTGGTGGGTGGTGGGCTAGAAGTGGGGTTAAAGCATTTAAGAATCATCATGAAAAGTAGCATTGAAAAAAATTAAAGCTACAAACACCAAAGCTGATACATTTTTCCATTGTGTCTCTGGCGAATGCCTATATATTTCATTTAAATGGCAGTAGTTAAGAGCAGACAAATAACGTTCAAAGCATCCATACATTCACCAACTGTTCATCAAGTACCTACTATCCTTCTGGCATTGCTCAGAGTCCTAGAAATAAGATGTTGAGCAAGGATAATTTTCCTGGAGATTATTTTCTTCTCCAGCAACTTTTATAAACTAGATATTTCTTTGAAAGAGAAGGAAGGAGGCTGGAGAGATGGCTCAGCAGTTAAGAACACTGACTGCTCTTCGAGGGGTCCTGAGTTCAATTCCCAGCAACCACAGCTCACAAACATCTGTAATGGGATCTGATGCCCTCTTCTGGTGTGCCTGAAGATGAGAGTGTATTCAAATATATAAAAATAAATAAATCTTTAAAAAAGAGAGAGAAGGAAGAAAGTAGGAGTAGAAAAGAGAGAAGAAGTGAAGAAAGAGAGGAAGTGGGGGACAACTACACCAGTCAATCAGACTATATTCTGACATGCTTGCCAGGCAGGCTTCTCAAGGCAAATCACCAAATTATCACTCTGGTTCCAGTCAGGTTTTTCACATGAATCTAGCCCTCGTGCCTGATTTTCTTTAGGTATATTGGCAAAATCAGCTTTAGGGTCATACAAAGATTCTAAGCTCAGCTAGGCCATGCTATATATTTGTGGCTATGGAGAGAGGATCATCTGCTAGCTGAAAAAATAAACAGTAATAGAACTTGCATAATATGTTCTTAGTTGACCACAAAGAGTCCAGGTGACAGAAGAAACACACAACTCCCTTAGCCAACCATGCCGACGTTCAAACCATTTCCCCTTCTGCAGAAGATGTAAGAGCCCTCTCTTGTCGTCCCACCTAAAAAGATGCATGGCATTGAACTATTGATAGGCCTGTCTTCCTGCTCCTGGACAAAGCCCAGTCAACACCCAATAGAGCCAAGTTAGCTCAAAGTGAAATCCATGTTACCTCTAAAACAAGAATGGATGACATCAAAATCAGGAGCAGACAGGTTAAAACCAATGAATCTGTAATGGTTTGCATATGCCTGGGCCAGGGAGTGGCAATATTAGGAGGTGTGGCCTTTTTGGAGTAGGTGTGTGTGGGGGGGGGTTAATACCCTAGTCCTAGGTGCCTGTAAGTGAGTATTCTGCTAGCAGCCTTCAGATGAAGATGTAGAACTCTCAGCTCCTCCTGCACCATGCCTGCCTGGATGCTGCCATGCTCCCACCTTGATGACAATGGACTGAAACCCTGAACCTGTAAGCCAGCCCCAGTTAAATGTTGTCTTTACAAAAGTTGCCTTGGTCATGGTGTCTGTTCACAACAGTAAAACCCTAACTGAGACAGAAGTTGGTACCAGGGACTGGGGATTGCTGTGATAGGCTGGACCATGCTTTTGTTTGGAAGAATGCAGATTTGGGGACTTTGGATTTGGAAGGCACTGGAATGCTTTAAAGGGGGCTTAATGGGTGGGCTATCCTAGTAGGAATATGGAAGACGTTGTTACTGAGAGTGATTTAAATTGTTCGAAACTGACCCAAGAGGCTTTGGTGGAGATTTTCAATATGTGGCCTAGAGACAGTTTTGTGGTATTTTGGTGAAGAATGTGGCTCTTATCTGAAGAGTCTGCCTGAGGCTAAGGTGAGGGACTCAGATTAATTGCATTGACAAAGGAAGTCTTAGAAACACCCATCATCCACTTTGTTCTCTGGTTAAGTTTCATGAAGAGCATTTTAAACAAGCATAGTAAGCTGAGAAAGGAAAAATGTAAACTATATGGTTCGAGTACTAAAGGGGCACCAGGAAGTGAAATGGAGCTGAATCCTGTGTTCAAGGAGATAACAAATTAAGAGAGTGGGATTTTGGGGCAAGATTCTACCCATCTAAGTATAGATTCAGACATGGTGGTGCACACCTTTAACCCCAGGAGATAAAGCCTAGCAGATCTCTAAATTCAAGGCCAGCCTAATTCTAGGCTTCACCTAAAGCAAGTTCTAGGTGAAGAATAGCTTAAATTCAGGCACAGTGGACCACACCTTTAATCCCAGGAGATAGGCATTCAGATCTCTGAGTTCAAGGTCAACCTACAGAGCAAGTTCCTGGACAGCCAAGTTTAGGCAATGAAGGAGTTGGAAAAGAGGAAGCTAGTGATAATGTAATAGAACAAGGGGGCCGTGTTCCAGCTCCAGCAAGCATCCAACTTCAGCCATGTGTCTCTGACTTTGTAGGAAAAAAGAGACTAGTGGGATAATTGATGCTGGTTAGCTGGAGCTAGGAAATTAGTGGTGATTAAGAGGAAACCAGCATCACTGAGGTGAAATCTACTAAGAAGTGGTTTCTGAGAGCACAAAGACACTGTTCCAGAGATAGCCAAGGTTTTACTTCATGGTGCAACTGTACTTGGTAATATGTAAGAGTCACCCAGGTGGTACTGGACCTGAAGGCATGAAGGAGTCATGAAGAGCAGCTGAGGCTCGGCACTGTGAGAGGCCATGGAAAGCTATTGAGGGAGGTGCAGCCTCAGTTGCAGTTGACAGCACAGGACTGAAGGGGTCATGCAAAGGAGTTGAGGCTTGGCACCATGAAGAGCACCTATGAGAGGCTATTGGTGAAGCTTAGTTGCAGCAGAAGACCCCAGTGTATTGGAGATGGCAGTGCCATGGGATGATCACCAAAAACAGCAGCAGGAGTGGAGTGGATTAACCTGAGCTTAGAGTGCTACAGAGGGCAGAGCTGGAGAAGTGACACCAGCCCTTTGGAGGAGCCCAGAAGATCATGTGTGGATCCCAGACATTGCAACAAGAAACACTGAAGTTGCCTTGGAGACCCCAAGATGTTTGAGAAGCCAGAGCCGTGGGCTATCTGTTGAGGAAAGCTGCTAACAGGGAGTGGACCAGCCCAGGAGAAAGAAGTGTGTTGCAATCAACAAAGATCTGAAGACCGCTTTGACATCAGCCATGGAGATACAGAGTTTGGAGTTAGCCCAGCTAGGTTTCTGACTTGCTTTGGGCATTACAGTTAAGTAATTGGATGAATCTCAGAAGAGACGTGAACGTTGGGCTTTTAACATTGTTGAGACTGCTATAGACTATGAGGACTTTGGAAGTTGGACTAAATGTATTTTGCATTATGTTATGTTTAGGTATAGCCCCCATAGACTCATGTGTTTGAACAAGCCTATGGGGACCAGGAAGTGGAATGTGATGGTTTGTCTATGCTTGGGCCCAGGGAGTAGAACTATTAGGAGGTGTGGCCCTGTTGGACTAGGTGTATCACTGTGGGCTTTAATACCCTAGTCCTAGGTGCCTGGAAATGAGTACTCTGCTAGCAGCTATCAGATGAAGATGCAGAACTCTCAGCTCCTCCTGGATGCCTGCCTGGATGCTGCCATGTTCCCCCCTTGGTGATAATGGACTGAACCTCTGGACCTGTAAGCCAGCCCCAATTAAATGTTGTCCTTATAAGAGTTGCCTTGGCCATGGTGTCTGTTCACAGCAGTAAAACCTTAACAAATACAGAATCTAACAAGTGAAAGAGACAAACACACATCAGCGCTTCCCTAGCTTTAACACAAAGTATCCCTTAATTAATTCACAATGAATATATGCTACTATTCTGGCTGCCCAGAATCTAAATACTTCTTGCTCTATGTGGGTCACTTCCCATATTCTGGATTTTACAGAAAATAAACTATAAGTCTACAAACTGAAAATGTTTCTGTCCCAGCAATGCTGCTCATTACAGCATGAACATGTCCCATTGTCCTTTCCACAAGGAATTTTGATTTTGGAGCTAGTGGCATGTATTTGTGTGGGTGCACATGCAGGTACACACACACACAAACACACAAACACACACACACACAAACACACAAACACACACACACACACACACACACACACACACACACACACAGAGAGAGAGACAATGTTGAGCAGTAATGTATACTGAACCATTGTTAATGCCAGTGTTCGGGCCAAAGGCAGAAAGAGCTAAGGTGCCCTTTCCCAGAAAGATCAAAGTTATGAGTTTATCAAAGATTTCATCTTCAGATTCTTTTGTCCTTGCCTTCACTGGCTGGGTTCTCCTATACAGTCTATAAACTACTTGACATTCTCTCCGAATCTTCTTTTTCTTCTCTTCCTTGTCATCCTAGCCTATATGCCTTCCTTCCTTCTTTCTTCTTTCCATTGAAAATCAGTTTCTGTTGCTAGTTCTAATATCCCTATAAACTTACGATCTTTTTGCTTTATGCTTATTTCACATGAACTAAGAAAACTCCTGGTTAATATTTCAGACACTTACATAAAAGACAGAAGAATACTGGACAGAGGATGAAAGAAAGCATTCTTCAATTTGAAAGTGATAATCCCCACAGTCAACTAATAGGTGATCTAGTTAAAACCTGTCTTTTATGAGCTTGAGTAAAATAGGACTGTCCCCAAGAGAATATCCTTGGGTGTTCAAAGAGAATCCAGCCAATAGTTACAACACTAAGGACAAAAATTGGCCTGTGGAGACCCAGAAAGGTAACTCCTAAAATCCTCCCCTACAAAAGGCAAACAATATATAAGCACAAGTGACCCACCTCCTACCTTAAGAGCTTATCCTTTTCCTGCATCTCGTGATATTCAGTCCTGTGGCTTCCTGTAAACTGAATAATAACTGACTTTGTGGAAAGATTTTGTGCAAGGTCAGCAGCAACTTTACTAGAAATATTACAAAAGATCTTACTCCCATTGTTAAGCATCTATCATCAAAAGAACTGAGGCCTGCAAGGATCTCTGTAGTAGATTTGGAAATGGAAAATGCCTTTCAGCGCAGTCAACCATTGGTTGCTTCCTTGGGTTATCCTTGTGCTTTCAGCAGCAAAGATAATTTATAGTTTACTTCCCCTAGTCCTTAACTACTTACTAATTTCTGCTAGTGCCACAAGCTTACCCAAACAGTCATGGCACAGTCAAGAGGTGTTTTGTTTTGTTTTGATAACCTTTTGCTTTAAAAGATCATCCAGGACATAGAAAACAAAAGGTGCTGAAAAGATGCAGGGGATGGATGTCAAACGTAACTTTGAAAGCAAATCCGTTGAACAGTTCAACAGATATATATATATACAAACTTGATGCTCTTCCAATCATATATAAGTTATCTTAGTATCTTAGATCCTCAGGAAACATTACCTCTTTTTTTTGTTTTGTTTTGTTTTGTTTTGTTTTGTTTTTGTTTTTGTTTTCGAGACAGGGTTTCTCTGTGTAGCCCTGGCTGTCCTGGAACTCACTCTGTAGACCAGGCTGGCCTCTAACTCAGAAATACGCCTGCCTCTGCCTCCCAAGGGCTGGGATTAAAGGCGTGTGCCACCACTGCACTGCGAAACATTACATCTTTTATTATTATTATTATTACTATTATTATTATTATTTGATACTTTATTTACATTTCCAATGTTTCCCCCTTTCCAGGTCTCCTCTTTGGAAACCACCTATCCCCTCCCCCTCCTCCACCTCTATGAGGGAATTCCACCTCCCACTCACCCGCCCACCCATTCCCATATTCCCACCTTGACATTCCCCTTTACTGGGGACTCTCCTCCCCTTGATGGCCAACAACGCCTTCCTCTGCCACATATGTGGTCCAAACCATGGGTCTCTCCATGTGTATTCTTTGGTTGGTGGTCCAGCCTCCAGGA
>CM052722.1:41932782-42028039 GCA_028551405.1 Uromys caudimaculatus
GCTGGTAGTCTTGGGTTCTATAAGAAAGCCGGCTGAGCAAGCCAGGAGAAGCAAGCAAGCAAGCCAGTAAGTTACATCCCTCCATGGCCTCTGCATCAGCTCCTGCTTCCTGACCTGCTTGAGTTCCAGTCCTGACTTCCTCTGGGGATGACCAGCAGCATGGAAGTGTAAGCTGAATAAACCCTTTCCTCCCCAACTTGCTTCTTGGCCATGATGTTTGTGCAGGAATAGAAACCCTAAGACAGTTTATAAACTCAAAATAAAAAAATTCAGACAATTAGGTTTAAACACACATACATGCATACACATTGCATGCATGCGTGCGTACACACACACACACACACACACACACACACACACACATCCACAATAATGGGCAGGAAAACAAAGGTGAGACTCTGGCCAGGAAAGCAATTAAGCTAACCACAGATCTTCACCCCTCCCTTTGCTCTTTCAAATCCAGTCCCCTAATCTTATCCCCAGCTCTTCTGCAGCAGACCACCTACAGCAGCTGCCCATGCCCCTCTGTTCCCATCTCCAGTGGCTCACACAGATCTTCCCCTCCCAACTTCCTTGCCTGACACATCAAACTATCATTATCACAGCCCCCCAACTCCAGCAGGCATTCTCTGGGAATCCACAGGTCCCTCCAGTCAGGGAAAGAGGTAAGCTAATTGCAGATCCTCACTTCTTCCTCCGTTCCTCCAAGTCCAATGCCCCAGTCTTATTCCCAGCTCTATAGCAGGCTACCTCTCCTCACTCTCTTTCCCCGTTGCCAGGGGACTAAGCAGAGCCTGGTGACACCTTCAGTATTTCTCCCTCCTGTTGATCCCCTGAGTTCCCCCTACTTGTCCACCCCCATTCCTAAGTGTCAGCTCCCAATATCTAGAAACACATTTTACCTGGAGTCCCAAGTGACAACACCTATCAGGATCCCAGAAGAAGTTCCTACCAGGCAACACACAGCCACCACATTCTCCTAAGGAACAGAGAGGGCAACATAAACCAAGGAACAAAACACTCACTCAACAAAGACAAGATCAGGTTTCAGCACCTAGAACTATAATCTTCCCAAATTCAGATGCCAGTAAGCCTACCACAGAAGGCCCTGCAACATAGCTGAAGCACAAGATCTGAAACTAGCTTCTATGAATATGATAGAAGAAATGGAAAAAATCCCTTAAAGAAATCTATGAAAACACAAACAAATGAAGGAATGAATAATATAGTTCAAGGTCTGAAAGTAGAAATAGAATAAATAAAGAAAACCCAAACTGCTGGGCGAAGTGACATACACCTTTAATCCTAGAACTTAAGAGATGGAGGCAGGTGAATCTCTGAGTTCAAGGCCAGCTTGGCATACAGAGCAAATCCCAGGACAGCCAGGGCTACAAAGAGAAACCCTGTCTCAGAAAAAAAATGATGGAAATCTGAAGATGAAAGGTTATATGAATTGGAACAGGAACCTCAGAAACAAGCCTCACCAACAGAATATAGGAGATGGAAGAGAGACTCTCAGGCATTGAGGACACGACACAAGAAATGGATAGATAACTCAATCAAAGGAAATGTTAAATATTTTTTAAAATCCTGGCAAAACATCCAGGAAATCTGGGACACTATGAAAAGACCAAATCTAAGAATAATAGGAATAGACAAAGGAGAAGAAACCCAGGTACAAGAAAATATTTTCAACAAGATCATAGAAGAAAATTTCCCTAACCTAAAGAAGAAGGTACCTATAAAGGTACAAGAAACTTACAGAACACCAAATAGATTAGACCAGAAAAGAAAGTGCCCCCCACCACATGAAAATCAAAACACTAAGCGTACTAAACAAAGAATATTAAAAGCTGCAAGGGTAAAATGACCAAGTAACATAAAAGCAGACCTATTAGAATTACACTCAGTTTGTCAATGGAGACTCTAAAAGCCAGAGGGCCAGGACTGATGTTCTACAGACTCTAAGAGAGCATAGTTGCCATCCAAGACTACTATTCCCAGCAAAACTTTCAATCACAATAGATGAAAAAAATATGACATTCCGTGATAAAACCAAATTTAAGCAATTTTATCTGCAAAGGCAGCCCTACAGATGGTGCCAGAAAGAAATTTCCAACCTGAAAAGGTTAACCACACTTAAGAAGACACAAAGAATAAATAATCTCAGACCAGCAAATCAAAAGAGGGGAGACAGCTCAAACTATCACAGCAAAGTAACTGGAATAACAAAACAGTGCTCACTGATAACTCCCAATATCAAGGATCTCAATCCCCCAATAAAAAGGAGTAGACTTAAAAAGATTGGATCTGTAAACAGGATTCATCCTTCTTCTACACCTAAGACATTAACATCAAGGATAGACATCAACTCAGGGTAAAAGGATGAAAAATATATCCCAAGCAAATGGACCTAAGAAGCAAGCTGGTATAGCCAATTTATTAACTGACAAAATAGACTTCAAACCAAAACTAATCAGAAAAGATACTCACCAAAGGAAAAATCCACTGCAATTTTTAACATCTACACACCAAACACAAGGGCACCCAAGTCTGTAAAAGAAACACTACTAAAATTTAATCACATACTAATTGACCCTCAGATACTTGTAGTGGGAGACTTCAATACCCCAATATCAATAGACAAAAAGTGAACTATGAAATGCTGGAGCTAACTTTTGTAAACCCCTAACAGATATTTATAGAACATTTCACCCAAACAAAGGAATGCACCTTCTTCTCTGCATGTCAACTTTCTCCAAAATTGACCACATACCCAGACACAAAGGAAGGCTTGACAGATACAAAAAAATCGAAATAGCTCCCTGTATCCTATCAGACCACCACAGGTTAAAGCTGGGTACCAACAACAACAGAAACAACAGAAGGCTTATAAACTCATGGAAAGTAAACAACTACCTGCTAAATTTTAAAAAATGGGTTAATTCATTGTGCACAGCCTAGCACAAAGTTTGAGAGAGATAATGACCTAACAAAACACCACCATACAACTACTGTTGGTTTTGTTTGTCAACATTGTGCTCAGGACTTTCATGTTCACTGATGCTCTATTTATGATAGCCAGGAATTGCAAAGAACCTAAAGGTCCCTCAACAGAAGAATGGATAAAGAAATTGTGCTACATTTACACAAATGGAAAATTACCTAGCTGCTGAAAACAACATCATGAAATTTGAAGGTAAATGAATGGAACTAGAAAAAAAATCATCCTGAGTGAGGTAACTCAGAAACACAAACATGATATGTATTTGCTTATACGTGGATTTTAGATGTTAAGTCAATGAAAACAAGTTATAATCTGCAGAACTACAGAGGTTCGCTATAGAGTAAGGGAGTAGGGCAGGGAACAAATAGCTCTCATTAGGAAAGGGAAATAGAATAGGTGTTTATGGATGGATAAGGGGACCTGGAATGGTATGCGTTACTCTCCACAAACTGACAGCAAGGCCCCATTGCTGAAGAAGACACCTACACAATTCATTGAACACAAGGAAGTCAAACTGATGCCAACATAGAGCCTTCATCTCTACTTGTTAGCATCTTTGGCACAGGAAGGTATTCTGCTTATGACCAAAGGAGCAAGAAAACCAACAACCCAGCCACAAACCTTTTGATCTACAATGGTGTTCTGCCTGTGAGATATGCTAGTGCAATGGTGGCAAGAAAAAAATCTGATCTGACTTAAATAAGTCCCACAAGATGGAACCCATGCCCGACACTGCTAGAATTACTAAGAACCTGAGACTAGATAGTCCAGGGTCCTAGAGTAAAACCAAATACCACTATTCTAAAAAAGAAATTTAACAATAAAATGACTCCTTGATGATATTCTGTTATATGCACAGATGAGTGCCTTGCTTAGCCATCTTCAGAGAGGCTTCCTTCTGCAGCAGATGGGAACAGAGACCCAAAGCCAGACATTATGCAAAAACACGAGAGACCTTGGAACACTCAGCCCTCTATGGGATATCTCCATCAAATTCCTCCCCTCAGGTCTCAGGGAACCTTGGAGATGAGAAGGTGGAAAGAGTGTAAGAGCCAGAGGAGAATGAGAACACAGAGAAAACAAGGCCTCCTGAAACTATTTGACCCCCACACACGAGCCTGCACTTGTCTGTACCAGATGGGCTACAAGAGCTGAAAGGAAAAATGGACACATGCCCCCGTCCTTAACCCAGAAGCAATCTCTAATTGCACTTCCAAATGAAAATTCCATTTCCTCCAAGGGATTCTCACTGGGAAAACAAAAGGGTAGACTACATGCCCAGCAAGAGATAACCTACAGAGAGTAAACCCAGTGGCATCTTTGGAGGTTCCTTGTTCCATAATGTCACGTCAGAGCTTTTCCTTTTATTTTTTAATTTTATCTTATTCTTTAGTTTAATTTAAATTTAATTTTATATTTTTTCCTCTCTTTTTATCCTAACTATCCTTCCCATGTAATATTATGGCCTCCAGTTTAGTGTTTTTCTGGAGTTCCTGGCTATGTAAATGAGCAGGTCTCTGATTCTCATCTGTTTCTTGAGCCTTTTCTTGGACTCTTTTCCTTCTGCTTGTTTTGTCCTATTCTGATGGATTAGCTTTTTTTGTCATGTTTTACTGTGCTTTATTTTATTATTAACCTTCAGAAGCCTGTTTGTTTTCTAATGAGGGACATAAAGGAGGGGATCTGGATCAGAGGGGAGGTGGCAAAGAACTAGGAGTAATAGAGATGGGGGAAACATAATCAGGACATATTATGGGAGAAAAATCTATTTCAATAAATGGAAAAAAGAGAAAGAGACTTTTAAAAAGAAAGAAAACATTGGGAGATGATAGCGCACACCTTTAGTCCCAGCTCCCAGGAGGCAGAGGTAGGCATGTCTCTGATTTCAAGGCCAGCCTGGTCTACAGTGCAAGTTCCAGGATGGCCAGGGGTACACAGTGAAACCCTATCTCAAAAAAAAGAAAAGAAAAGAAAAGAAAAGAAAAGAAAAGAAAAGAAAAGAAAAGAAAAGAAAAGAAAAGAAAAGAGGGGGCTGGAGAGATGGCTCAGTGGTTAAGAGCACTAACTGCTCTTCCAGAGGTCCTGAGTTCAATTCCCAGCAACCACATGGTGGCTCACAACCATCTGTAATGGGATCTGATGCCCACTTCTGGTGTGTCTGAAGACAGCTACAGTGTGCTCATATACATAAAATAAATAAAATAAAAAATAAAGGTACCATGCTTACCCTCACACTCAGTTAAAAAAAGAAAAGAAAAGAAAAGAAAAGAAAAGAAAAGAAAGAGAAGAAAGAAAATAAAGAAAACAAAGGTAAGCTTACATTTTTTTATGCACCATTCTAAGCAGTGAAAAGAATCATTTTCTAAAATTCCACAGGTGGTCTTGTTCCTTCCCTTGGGGCAGTTAACTTTATCAGCTATAGAACTCTCTCTCTGTCTCTCTCTGTTTCTCTCTGTCTCTCTGTCTCTCTCTCTGTCTGTCTCTCTCTCTCTCTCTCTCTTATTATTTTTAGCTATAGAACTCTTGTTGGCAGGCTTTTTCTTTCAACAGTTTATAGACTTGTTTTGTTCTCTCGAATGGTTTCTAATAAGTAGACTATAATTCTAATCATTGTTCTTCTGCAACTAAAGTTTTTCAATCTGTCTTCAAGATTTTTGTTCTGGCCAGGCATGGTGGAACTGGCCAATTCATCAGGAGGCTGAGGCTAGAAGTCTATATGTAAGTAAGCTCAAGGATAACCTGAGCTACCTGAAATACCATCTCAAAACCAACCAACCAGACAAAATCAGATTTTCAGCATTGGAATGGGATATTTCTGCAGGTGTTTCCTGGTCTGGTTTGGGTATTGATGGTGTCTTCTGAGCTTCCCAGATGCAAGCTTTGTGTCTCTTACATTATTGTCACTTGCAAAGTCCATAACCATTATTACTTCAAAGATATTATATGTGCAGGCAAAACACTCATTTACATAAAATAAGTCAATCTTAATTTGCTTTTAAAAACTGACATTTAAAAATCTAATGGAAACAAATATAGCCTACTCTTGCACTTGGACAGATCATTACATCACATGGATGGAAACTGATTCTAGTTCAGACTTTGTACACCTGTTAATAGATAATTCCAGACTAACAGGAGATAAAAAAGGTAGGGAGTCATGGTAACCACTTGCCCCCAAGACCAAGCAGGCTCCCATTTCTTCATTTGTTCCTTGGTTTCTCTAGGAGCCAAGATCCCCAAAGCTGACTCAGATGAAGTCACAAACAATTTTCTACAGCCTTATTAGCTGCCAAACACACAGCGAATGATGAAGGTCAGTTTACAAAATGCTGCAGAGACTCTTTTATGCATTTTATAATCATTTTTAAAGCAACTCCTATGGAGCTCACTGATAGCTCACCTAGTATGCACAGGCCCAGGGTCAGATAGTTCCTCACAGTAATAAATAAATAAAACAACTACTATCTGCCAAAAACTATGTTAGGTATAGTGTAAATCACTGTAGTTTAGTACAGAATCTAGCTCTTATTTAGATTTGGAAATAGTATTGTTCATATAGTCAGAGGTGATGAAATCGACACACTGCCTATAATTAATTAGCTATAATTAAAATTATAAGAAAATGCCAACTCGTTCATTTTCACAATGATTTAGATGATTTAGAATACTTCTAGCCAGGCCTGCCTCTAAAATTTATGGAGTCAGAGCAAGAGTATAAAGTGGAGGCCCATGTATCATAAGCCTATGTATTTAAAAGTTAGATGTTACACATGGTGTATGTGTCTACTACTATATATAACCATTATCATAACTTGACAAATTCACCTTATAAATAACCTAGGAGGCCAAAGACTTGTTGGAAAGGTGAGATGAGAAGCCAAAGCTCCTTTTCTGTACACGCCACAAGATGGAACTAGGTCAAACCTATGGCTTTTATTCAGCCTTCCTGCTTAGCCTCTTCATCATCTCTTGTGTCTAGACCTGTGCCATTCTGCAGCAGCAGGGTTTACCTGACCTGACCCTAAAGAAGAGGCTACAAATGCTCTAG
This sequence comes from Uromys caudimaculatus, assembly GCA_028551405.1. Lineage (NCBI taxonomy): Eukaryota > Metazoa > Chordata > Mammalia > Rodentia > Muridae > Uromys > Uromys caudimaculatus. The sequence continues at coordinate 41,939,838 of CM052722.1, forward strand.
AAGAACTTCAGGGCACATGGGCAGATAACTCCAGAATATTTTAGAAGGGGAATGGGTCTCTAGATATGTACTCCATCCTCTTGACCCATGGACTTCACAGAGAATGAGAGTCAAAGAAAGACCCTTCAATATGAAGCCTATAGCCATGATTCAGAAGATCCTCTTCCTACCTGTGAGGTACTAAGAAGGCAAACTGGCAACTAGCATGGTACCCAGAGAAGATACAGAATGAACTCATGGACAGAAAGGCAGATCCAGCAGGAGTACTATTCTGGACATTAGACTATAGGAGCAGCTTCTGAGAGCTTTCCTGCTGGGCTGGAATTGAGGACATCATTATGTTGACCAAAGCTGACTCAGAATAACTATTTCATCCTGAATTGAGAGAGGTAAGAGTTAGCAGCCAAAATTCCAGTAGCACTTTGGTACAACCAGATCTTAACAGAACCTGTTTCTCCAGCTAGCGCAAGCACACATATCTTTAGAATTCTTTCGATGTAGTATTGGGAAGTGGGGGAGATGAGGCAGGGCATTACCTTAACACAAATTAGGAAGACTTTGCATTGCTAAAACACACAAATTCATTATCAACAGTGCTTACTTCTATGCTGGTAAGGATATCACTACTTACAAAGGATAAAATGCTTATTAGAGTCATATATATATATATATATGTATATATATGACACATACATATATATATATATATGTAAATCTTTATTTTCCCACCTATATTTTCCTATTTAAAGAAAGTTCTTGCTGAGTTGTACATCCACACTTCAAGGTTTTTTATTCTTTTTAATCTTTGAGGAAAAGAAAGAAAATGTTTGTCATTCCAGGAGCATAATCAGTCGAGCCAGCACACAATGACATAGTTAATTCACCAACGGAATTTGTTGCCATAGCTCCAGGGAGGGACAGAGTAGATCAAACAATGGCCTTTTTCACAACTTCAGCTTTCACCACAACCTGCCTGTCCCCGCACAACAGCCATCAGAGCGGACAGAGCACAGCAACTGTCAATGAACAACAGCCTAGAGGGGACAAGAGGACACTTGTAGTAAATCAAATAAAGCAAAGGAACTGGACAGCTTGAATCTCTGCTTATCCAATAAACCAGACACTTCTAGTCCTTTGGAGCTTATCTGTCAGCACTGAGCATATCAAGCTGCCTTGACCTTTTTTAAATCAAGTGTCTCTCCCATACATCTAGAGTCACGAAAACTTCTCCCTGTGACTCAAAAGAACTTGTCAAGGGAGAAGACCTTAGAGACGAAAGAAAGTTGGGAACGAACCTAGTGGTACACCAGAAATGCACCATGGACAAGGACAAAATCTCACGCAAGGTAATGCCAATGCTTTCTTCTTTGTTTCTGCTCCTTTAAATATCAAAATTGGTGGAAAAATAAATTCCTATGTGCGGGAGTGTGACAGACATGTGTCACATTCACACTGAAAATGAAAGTAATAGTCTTTCCATCCTGAGGTAATTTTTAAAAAGGAGAAACAATGTGCCTAATGTTTGTTTTTCTTTCCTCTTACAATGTTTTGTAAGGTCCTTGGATGGATTTAGACAACAGGGACAAACTTGTTTTCTAGAAATGTTCAATGAGACTGTAATGGTGGTGGCTCATGCTGTTGATCCCAGCACTTAGGTGATGGAGGCAGGAAGATTACAGGTTCAAGGTCACCCTGAGTTACATAGCAAAAAATCTCATAAAAAAATCAAAGTTGGGAGCGGGGCTTGTAGCTGAGTGTGGAGTGTATATTTAATATACATAAGTAAGGCTCTGGGTCCAAGCCCAAAATACAGATTACCTGGACCCCTGGGAGCTCCCAGAAGGCTAAATCACCAAACAAAAAGCATACACCAACCAAAGAGATCTGAGCCACCCTCCACCGCATGCACACATGTAGCAGAGGTCTGACCTTGTCTGACCTCAGTGGGAGAGGATGCTATAGAGACTTGATGCCCCATCCAGAGAGGGGGGATATGGTGGGGCTGCTCTCTCAGGGGAGAAGGGCAGGGGAAGGGGAATGGGAGAGGAACTTTGCAGGAGGGGGTCAGCATTTGGGATATAATTAATTAATTAATTTTAATAATTATAATTTTTTAAAAAGTCAAAACAGCATGAGGAAATGTAGGTAGTTAAAGGCAAAAAAGAATACCTAGAAAACCTGGGGATATTAGAAAAATAGTTTAACAAAAATCTTCATTATCATCTAAAGTGCTAGCTTTTTTCTAGTGAAAATATCGTAAGATTGTGATCCTTTTTAACTTTTATTTATTGATTGATTGATTGATTTTACTTTTATTTTTATACACTCTGATTATTACCCGCTTCCCTGCCCTTCCTCCCACAGTTCCTCATCTCATTCCTCCTCTCCCATGTCTACAAGAGGTTATCCCCCACGCCCATCCCCCAGCCTCCGCCAGGTCTCCCCACTCCCTGGGGCCTCAAGTCTTCTCTCACTGAGGCCAGACCCGGCAGTCCTCTGCTGTATATGTATTGAGGGCCTCATATCAGCTGGTGTATGCTGCCTGGTTGGTGGCTCAGTGTCTGAGAGATCTCGGGGGTCCGGGTTAGTTGAGACTGCTGGTCTTCCTATGGGGTCACCCTCCTCCTCAGCAAGAAGATTGTGATCTTTTTTGAGGAGAAGTCTTACTAATAGTTCAAGCTGGGCTGAATTTCACTGTGTAACCTAGGTGGCCTCAAACTCCCAATCCCCTTGTCTCTGCCTCCTAAGGGCTGGGGCTACATCATGCCTCACCACAGACGATCTTACCCCATTTCTGAGGTATATATTATTTTTAATCCTCACTTTTAAGGAAACTAAAGCTCCTAGAAGTTGTGTAAATTGTCCAAGATAGTAAAGGAAGAACTGGATCCTAGGATCCATTTTTTTAAAGGGCAGGTGGGGGCGGCACACTCCTTCAATCCCAGCACTCAGGAGGCAGGGACAGGGAAATCTCTGAGTTCAAAGCCAGCCTAGTCTACAAAGTGAGTTCCAGGACAGCCAGGGCTACACAGAGAAACCCTGTCTCAGAAAAACCAAAAACCAACCAAACAAAAAACTATCCTATCAAACAAGGAAGCCAGCTACTTGCTACACAAAATTATTTAAATTTATTTAATTCTATGTGCATATGTATATACTTGAATGTATGTATGTAAATCACATGCATGCAGGAGCCTACAGAGGTCAGAACAGGCATCAGCTCCCCTAGAAGATGGTTGTGAGCCACCATATAGGTGCTGGGAACTGAACAGAGTCCTTCTGCAAGAGCAATAGGTGCTGGCTCTTAACCCCTAAACCATTTCTCCAATTCTAGCTATTTAAATTTAAATTAATTACAATTAAATATAAACTAAAATTCAATTCCTCAGCTGCACTATCCATACCTCAAGTGATTAGTAGCTTACATATAGCTCATGAGACTACATTTATTTGAACAATGCAATTATAGAACATTCTATAATCACAGAAAGTTCTATTAAATAGTAAGGCTTTAAACACTATACTTCTTTTAGATATGTTGAGCCATGTTCTGAAAATATGTTGCAGTTCTGTTACAAGTAATATGGATTTTAAAATTTACATTAAGATCTCATTCGTTTGAAGTCTCCTCATTTGCATAGTGCCAAGTTAACTTTGATCTGCAAATTAATAATATAGATAAGAGTCAAGGAGACTGTTCAATGCACTTCAGAGAGCAAAGATTTTTAAGCACCATCAAAGAACTCCAGAAGCACTCACTTAGTTGCGAGCAATTGATATGGTAATTACACATCATTTTTATTTATTCATTAAAATAGGGATCCCCTAAGGTGCCCTTGTAGAGAATAATGCATTTAGCCTACTTATTTCTAGTCACCCTTTTGCTGTTTCTAAATTCTATGTAGATGATTTCAGGCTACTGATTTTGTTCTTTTCACTTGGAACATACAGAAAGTTGGTAGCAAAAAATACTTTTGCACTGATATTTTGACCAGTTCAAGAACTACTTCCAAAACCCTTACTTCTTCCTTTGTATCCCATGAAACCCTGGAAGGGTGTTCCTGTGGCTCCAGCATACAACCTCTGCCAACACAGGCCTTAGATAACAGCCTGTTAATTGAGGGACAAGTCTCTCAAGATTCCACTTTCTCAGGTGAACTCTGATTTTCCAAACAGAATCTACGAATCAAATGGAAAACTACCTCGTGTTTGCTTCTTTTTCGGTACCAGTCTTTGTAGCCGGATAGGACCTTCCTATGTTATGAGAAAAAACTAATTTCTGGGCATTTGGGGAGGGAGAAGGGGGGGTGTGATTTGAAAAGTAAATTGGCTGACTCCTTTAGAAGGGAGAACTGGATAGCAGAGAATAAAGACGTTCAAGATGGGCCGGGCAGTCCGCGCCTTTAATCCTAGCACTTGGGAGGCAGAGGCAGGTGGATTTCTGAGTTCCAGGCCAGCCTGGTCTACAGAGTGAGTTCCAGGACAGCCAGGGCTACACAGAGAAACCCTGCCTCGAAGTTCAAGATGTTTTGTTCAGAAAGCATCACTTATTTCTTAGTTATTTGGTGGGTGGGTGGATATGTTTGTGTGTGCAAGCATGCGCGCACTCACACGTGCACGCATGCACTTTCTATGCTAGGGATCAAACCGAGGGCATATATTTCTTGGCATATATTCATTGTACTAGATTCCATAAGGACATATTCATGTAAGTATATAATGCACTTTGAGCATGTCCTCACATGCACCCCTACTCTCCTATGAAGTTAACTCCTCAACCTATCAGTAAATTCAAAGAATATTATCTGTTGTTTCTTCTTTTTCCCTAGAGAAACTGTGTAGCCCACAGTCCATAAAGCGAGACAAGAAAAATTAATCGAAACAATTTAATGTGTGCCAAATATTTATGCTTTATCTGAAAGCCACTGAACTTTTTCACAATCTGCCAGATTTAGAACTTTTAGATGACTGAATATTTTTAAAAAGCCACCTAAGGGAAAAGTCAGGAGACAGAGGCAGGTAGATCTCTGTGAGTTCAAGGCTAGCCTGGTCTACATAAGGAACTCTAAGCCCAGCCAGGGCTACATAGTGATACCTTGTCTCAAAAACAAATGAAGTTGTATAAAAGAAAAATAGTTATTAACTTTTTTCTTTTAAAGATTTTATTTATTTTATGTGAATACACCATCACTGTCCTCAGACATACCAGAATACATCCCATTACAGATGGTTGTGAGCCACCATGTAGTTGCTGGGAATTGAACTCAGGACCTCTGGAAGAACAGTCAGTGTTCTTAACCACTTAGCCATCTCTCCAGCCCTAGTTATTAACTTTTCGGTTTTAGTTATTAACTTTTTATTCTAACATATCATTGGGCCTTCTTTCCTCCCATCTTTCTGTAATCCCTGTACATGAATCTTAATATTACAGGAGCATATGTATTTGTACACCCTCCTGCTAACTCAACACAGTCATGTGTCCTTTGGACACTATGGTAGACTGTTCTAAGGGTCACACAGCCTCTTATCTCAATGAGCAGATAGAGGATCACTGTCATAGAGTGCTTGGATGTTACTTCTTCCTCTGAATACTGACAGGTGGAGCAGAAGTTACTCTCTGTAGAGTATTGTAACTTTTCCCTATACTTCACTGACTGTGATTCCCCAAGGCAAGCCTTAGTGGGTCCAAATTCTGTAAAGACTCCCTGCTCACTGACATGACCCAGTGATCAGGCAAAAAGACATGGAGCAGGAGTTCTAGCCTTGTGACCAAACTGGGTTTTTCAGTGTTTCCTGACATTGAGAGCTATGGGGGTTGGGGAAAGAGGCTTATTTTTTCTCTCATTTTTGTTTTTCTATTCTGAAAGGCCTGCCTGGAGCTAGCTCTAAAACATCAAAAGATAAAGAAAACAGCACAGTTGGCATAAAATTAATTTTGTTTCATTTTTATAATGAGGCCTTAAAGTGTGACTATGGGGTTTTTTTGTTTGTTTTTGTTTTTAGTTCAATCTTGCCTTGGGTCTTAGAAGAGCTTAAAGTTCTCTTTGAGCCAAGCATGATGTAGCATGCCTATAATCCCAGTACTTGGGAGGTTGAGGCAGGAGAATTGCAATGAGTTGGATGACTGACAGGAGTTTAAAACCAGTCTATGAAGCAACAGCAAGAGCTTGTCTCAAAACTACAGCAAAAATAGTTTTCTTTGTTTTTCTACAAATGACAAATTCTCTCTCACATGTGTTTACACACACAAAAAGTCAGACTCACATGCTCTCCCTGCATAGATAGACACATACAGGTAAGGAAGGAACTCCAAAAATCGCTAAGCATGGTCTGGGACAAAGAAAACTATTATCTATTTCAAATCTGGTTGGGTTTTGTTTTGTTTTGTTTTGGTCAGTAACATTAGTTTAAGTCATGAATAAAAACCATGAGAGGCTATAAAAATGCCTCAGAGGAGTAAAAAAAAAATTGCTAACAAAGCAATGGGACCTTATCTCAAATCCCAGGAGCTTGCTAGACAATTAGTCTAGCAAAATGGTGAGGGAAACAATAAGGTAGAGAGCAATAGAAGAAGACACCTAATATCTTGCTCTGGCCTTTGTATAACATACATACATACACACACACACACACACACACACACACACACACCACATACATAGATACATACACAACACATACATACATACAAACACAACACACACACAAATAAATGAAAAAATATGGAAGAATTTAAATAATTTCTGATGAAATAAAAAAAACAGTATGATTAGAGTTTTTTTAAAAACATATTTACTGAAAAAAGTCAACTTAGTTTGTTTTGGGAAGGATAACAGAGATTGACCTTGGGGCTGGAACCATTCTGTCTACCACTGAGCTACATATCTCCAAACCCCAAATGACTATCTAGGTGTTTGTTCTACATATTCTTGAAAGTGGAGACTTTCAACTGGAATCATGGCTTCCAGTAATACTTAAAAAATTTTTAAATTATTATTTAGTTATTTATTCATTTTTGTTCTGTTTTTGAGACAGGGTTTCTCTGTATAACAGCTTGGCTATCATGGAACTCACTCTGTAGACCAGGTTGGCCTTGAACTCACAGGAATTCATCAGATTCTGCTTTCTGAGCACTGGGATTAAAGGCATGCATCACCACTGCCCAGCTGTAATTTTTTGGTTGAATAAATAAAAGAACTCTAAATTGCTGTTTATCCTGGATATTTGTTTTCTTGTCCACAAAAACTCTGAAGTTTCTCCATCTAGAGTCATCTCTAGATCATTCATGAAAAAGAATTTGTTACAATCCAGCCTTTGAGGCATGGTTCAATGTCAAGTAGACCAACTTCAAGTAGACTGTAACCTCTAACTTGATTGACATTAACATTGGCACCATTAACAAAGATACTGAGATTGTTGTTTACAAGGCTCTCCTCAAACCCTGTGTGAGTCCACGGCTTGCCATAGGAGTAGAATGTCTGAAAGCTTATGGCTACCACAGAGGGAGGACTCATCCTTTTACAACTTCTGCTCAGCTTTCCCAGAGGGTGGGAGGTAGACCAGCCTCTGAGAGAAAGGAATAAGATTTGTACACACACACACACACACACACACACACACACACACACACATGCACACATCCCATGCAGCAACTTTCCTTTGTCTAGGGTGGCAACTGAAGGTTTTTTTTTTTTTGGTCTGGTTTGGTTTTGACAAATTCGTGTTAGGTGGCTCAGGCTGGCCTCCAACTGTCAGTCCCCCAGTCTCAACCTGCCAAATTCTGGGGTGCATGCACCATCATACCAAGCTTGAAGGACTTTCTTAAAAATATCACACAAATCATTCATGATGATGTCCACCTAAGTTTTGTAGGGTTTTCTCCATTGTACAAAGTTGGAGAGAGTTGCAGTCACTAGGCACTGTAGTAGATGTCTTCTTACCCTGGACAAAGAGATATAATATTTCAGTTCATTGAAAATTAAAATGGAGCCGGGCAGTGGTGGCGCACGCCTTTAATCCCAGCACTTGGGAGGCAGAGGCAGGCGGATTTCTGAGTTTGAGGTCAGCCTGGTCTACAGAGTGAGTTCCAGGACAGCCAGGACTACGCAGAGAATCCCTGTCTTGAAAAAATAAATAAATAAATAAATAAATAAATAAATAAATAAATAAATAAATAAATAAATAATAAGTGTGTACCACTATACCTGGCTGAGATGGGTTACTTAACCAAAAGAAATGCAACCCTTGTGGTAATGAATATGTTCATCCCAATTCTTTCAATTGGCAAAGACAAAGGCTACAGAGCTGTCAGGAGAAGGAACACCCTTTCTAGTAGTTAATGAAGAGATGCCTCGCCCTCACAGTCGATTAATTAAGAAGGTAATCAATGTGAGCTTGGAGTTTGGTATTTGAAACTCAAAGGCAATAAAATCAGAACACTACTCAGATTTTTTTTTCTCATAAAGAAATGAATAACAATTTTAGGCCACCAAGCTAAGGTAATCACATTTTGAACGATTTCTCCTGAGCATGCCTCTAATAACCTGCTCCTGTTGAGTAAGAAGAACAAAGAAAGACAAAGTTAATTACTAAGGAAAAGCTTCATCAAAGAATTTTGATTACCTTAACCCAGAGTTTCTCACTGTTGCTGCTACTGATACATGAGGCTAAGATAATTCTGTGTTGCAGGGACTATAACCTGTGCCTGGTGAGGTGCTTCAAAGGATCCCAGGTCCCTAACCAGTAAATAATAGTAGTATCCCTCTCCACCAAGTTGTGACAATCACAGCTGTCTCCTGAAAATTTTCAATGTCCCTTCTAGGCTAAAATTATCGATGTATCAGCCACTGAAATAAGCACTACCTTCCTTCTCACTCCCCATCCACTGAGGCTTTCTAGGGTTTGCTGTTCTGGAGGCTCAAAACAAACCGTTTTATACCAGGGTCAGCTAGGCTTCTTGTGGGATTATTTGAAAAGAAATGAACTGGGTCCAGATAACAAAGAAATGACTCTTTGCACTTCTATAATGAGAAATGTCAGACAGAAAGAACAGAAGATCTAGTAAGGTAGCCATTTAAAGCACTCTACTGAACACTCAGCTTACTACTAATTACCACAAGCCTCTCAGAGGTATTGTTAACTTCATTTTATTTTAAGGAAACTGAGGCTTACAGAGGTTAAGAGATGTGCTCAAAAACACAAATTTTGGAACTTGGTGGAGCTTGGCAGCAGCTTTTGTGTGTATATACATATTGTATGCATTTAGAATGCAATACCGAATAAAGCAAAGGGACCAGTATTTACATATACACAGACACACAGAGACATACACAGACAGACAGACAGACACACACACACACACACTATGGCCAGGCATCTGCAGAGGACAGAAGGGTACATTGGATTTCCTGGAACTGGTGTTACAAGCAATTTTACACTGCCATGCGGGTGCTGGGAACCGAATCAGGGATCTCTGGAAGAGCAGACAGTGCTTGTAACTGCGTCACCATTTCTCCTGTCCAATTATTTATGTTTTTAAAAAATATTTTTGTTCAACAAAAGTATCAAATGTATATACATTTAGATTAAGCTGTATATTTTCATTTATAATGTTCATGTGCTCCCCAACTTGCTTCAACATAGTCAACGCATAGCCTGTCCTGCTGATGCCAGAGATTCTGAACCTCGACATTGGTGACATCATGTGTGGGATCATTGTCACGCACACGCACACCAGAAAAGCCGGGCCAAGTTCTGGCTGATTTGAATGGTAACAGTACATTGAGTCACTTTTAGATTCAAATTGTTTATCACTTACCTAGTCAGCAGAAGAAACAATGGCCTGTGTCCCTAACTTCCAGAGCCCTGTCTCCCACCTGAAAAAAGATAATGCTGAGACAAAACGGGCCAGACGACTTGACTCCCATCACAGAGAAACCCAATGAAGATTGAAACTTTTGCAGCTCTATACTGAGACAAACAGAAGGTCCAGTACCCAAAAGAAGGGTGGAGATGATTAGAAGCCACCTTGTGACAGCAGATAAAGAAAGATAAGGAGCTCAGAGGGAGATAGCTAGGAAGATCATAAGGCCTTCTCCAGTACCTCAAGCCTCTGGGTGATCCAAGGTCTTCACAGCATAGGACATTCTAGGGTGCCCAGTAGCATCCATAGCTTCACCCACTAGATACCTGTAGCACTATCCTCTAAGTTGACAAAAATGTCTATAGACATCACTAAAACTTTCTAGGGTCAAAACTTCACCCAACTTAAAACCACTGATCTAGAATGTAAGCCACTCGTCACATGCAAACATTATACAGGGGCAAACACTTTAGTATATATCCTAAAGTCAAGTTTTGAAAACAGAAATAATACAATGCCATTGCTATACCTAAAAAATTAACAATGTCTTCATACCACCCAAAACTTAGTCCAATTTCTAGTTGTCACATAAATGGGATCATTTTGTAGTGTTTTGAATTTGAAATACTAAGACATTAACTTCCATCTCATAGGCTTTATGTAATCAATAGATTTCTTACAATTGTTTGGCCCTAAGAAGCAAAGCTTATGCTGTGGAACTTTCTACAACCTGGACTTTGCTGATTGCATCCCTGTGGGGTTAATGTACTTGTTTATCTCTGTGTTTCCTCTGAGATCAAGGGGTGTGGTCAGAGTCAGGCTCTATTTCCTTGGAAGACTACTTTATAGATGGTTCAGAAGCACAGAGTGGCTGCGGCTGCCTTTCTGTCATGCATGCTCAATGCCTAGATTTAATCATTCATTAGAGGTAAGGAAGCACATACAGTGAGGAGGCCTTCTTCAGTAGCCATTTTAAGAAGAGACTGTTTGATGACCCAAGACAGTTTGGAAAGAAAAGGTTTGTACCAGAAAACATCAGTTTAATACTTGATCCTTTTTCTAGCTCCCAATTTCCAAAATAGTTAGCACCCTCCAATACAGACCAGTGAAGGCTTTGGTTGTTTTGTTTCATTCTTTGTTTTTTTGGGGACAGGGTCTGATATAGTCCAGGCTAGCTGCAAACACACAACATAGTTAAGGATAACTGAACTCCTAATCCTTCTGTCTCCCCAAGTGATGGAGTCACAGACCTGCAGCATCATAACTGGCAAATGTGGTGACAGACAACCCTAGCTATTCTGTGCTCTTTTTTTTCCTTGATTAGTACTATGAAATTATAGACTTGAACTTATGTGGTTGGCTTCAATCTGGTGCAGTTCTCAGTGATGTTTGAACTCTCCATCTTGGTTGGCAGGAAACTCTTCAACTTGGATCCAAAGTTCTTTTGACAATTTCTATCATTTAAAAAAAAAAGATTGCTATATTATATTTATGAGAATTGTTATTGGCGCAGTTTCACCTGATGAGTCTTGTATTTACTATATTCTCAAAATTGCTTTACTACAGTGTTGCTGAACCCCTGTGAACTTGGATAAAAATTCAAATTGATGGGCCTACTGTATTAGAATCTCTGATTTTCATGAGTCACCTTAATGCATTGACATGATGGAAATTTCAAAAGACTCATTTTTTTATTTTATTTTATTTTGTTTTGTTTTGTTTTTCGAGACAGGGTTTCTCTGTGTAGCCCTGGCTGTCCTGGAACTCACTCTGTAGACCAGGCTGGCCTCAACTCAGAAATCCACCTGCCTCTGCCTCCCAAGTGCTGGGATTAAAGGCGTGTGCCACCACTGCCTGGCCAAAGACTCATTCTTAAAGTGTGTAGAACAATGGTAGGTTTCCTTCCTTTTGAGCTCCTATGGTTGAATAAGAGTGAACTTATTCAAGCGATTTTGCAGGAATAAAGCATCTCTTTCTTTGATGTTATGTTTATCCCATGCTCACTAATTTGCTTAAGAAAAAAATTGTTTATAGCAAGGATGGGCTTCTGCAGAAGACCATTGGCTTGTACAGAGTTACTCTACTCAGGGTAAGTAGTTTACATAGCCTCTCATAAGAGTTCAATGGGCTGGGTGTTTAAAATAATTGCCTATTGGAAGTGTTTAAATAGCAAGCTTCTGGGAACACACACAATAATAGTTATAGTTTCTCATGAAGCAAGCATAACAAGGATTCTTGGGGAGAAATATTTAATAGTTGGGGTTAAGGCTCAGAGGATAAAGGTACTTGCCAGAAAGACTGCCAACCTGAGTAAAATCCGAATTCAATTTTAGGAATCCACCTGGTGGAAGGAGAGAGCCAACTCCTACAAGTTGTCACATGCACATACATGGTGATATAAGTACATGTGAGCACACACACACTTAATGTAAAAGATCTTTAAATTTATGCTTGTTTTATTGCGGAACAAGGCCTTATTCTATATCTCAGGCTGGCCAGGAAATCACAATGTAGGCCAGGCTAGACTCAAACTGGCAGCAACCCTCTTGCCTCAGCTTTAAGTATGGAGATACAGTTGTGTGTTGTCATGTTTGATCTCCAGATGTTATGTTCCACATGTATTAGACCAAAATTGCTAGGGCATAAAAATCAAGCCTCAGTGTTATTGAAAACTCAAGTAGTTCTCATTATAATCTAGATTGAAAACTGTTATAATCAGGATTTTTGTAGAGGAACAGAGCTTATACAATGAATATATATGTATTTGTGTACACACACATATATAAGGGGCATTTATTAGAATGTCTTATGAGCTGTGGTCAGCTAGTCCAACAACAGTTGTTGTCTAATAACAGGGGCTCTAAGAGTCCAGTAGTCTTTCAGTCCACAAGGCCAGATGTCTCAACTTGTCTTCAATATATGCCAGAATCCAGGAGAAGTAAGCTCTAATGCCAAGGAAGGAAAGAACTTGTAGGGAGAATGAGAGCAAGCAGGCAAAGAGAACCAGCTTTCTTCTTCCATGTACTTTATATAGACTGCCAACCGAAGGTGATGCCCAGATTAAAAATGGATCTTCCCATCTCAAAAGATCTGGATTAAAGATGTGTCTTCCCACCTAAAAAAATACAGATTGAGCCAGGCAGTGGTGGCGCATGCCTTTAATCCCAACACTTGGGAGGCAGAGGCAGGCGGATTTCTGAGTTCGAGGCCAGCCTGGTCTACAGAGTGAGTTCCAGGACAGCCAGGGCTATACAGAGAAATCCTGTCTTGAAAAACCAAAAACCAAACCAAACCAAACCAAACCAAAACAAAACAAAAACCTTAAAAAACAAAAAACGAACAAAAACAAAAAACAAACAAAAAGAAAGAAAGAAACTGCAAATGTTATCAAACATTTTGGAGAATAATTTGATAACGGTATCAAAAAATATGTGTCAAAAGCCTTGAAAACAGCAAGTACTCCAACTTAACAATTCTACTTATAAGAAAACTCATTGGAATGGGGAAAACAAGATTACTATGCATATCATATATATACGTCAACCCTTTCATAGTTCTGTGATTGCATACAGAATAGCATGTGGTGATACAGATGAGATTTAGCAGTATACCCATTTAAGGTGAAGAATGAAGACTGGCAGGCGTTTGACTTAAACCTAGTTAACTTAATACCTCAAAGATCCTTCCCTTTTGGTACATTTGATTTTTATTAAAATCACTGAAACTGTGCAGTAAGTTGGTGTCTGGCTTTGTATGCTTAGTGAAACTACTATCTGATGTTGTGGGTTAAGCAAACAAAAATTTTATAGATACTTTGTAGAAGGTGGAGATGCTGGCAACAGGGAAGATCAGATTAACAGGCGTATTAGACGGATGAACTAAAGTGTCGACCACAGTAGTTTTGTAATCTTGTCAGTTAATAAACAGTCACAGCTTGGCAAAAAAAAAAAAAAAAGAGTAGAAACTACCCAGAGTTTTACTTATCTGCTGAAATTCACTCAGTGCACTTAATATGCAAAAGTTTTACATTTAAAGTACGCTCAATCCGAGTGGAGAATTTTTATCCATTTTTGTCTATAGTATTTTGTGTTTCAGTCACATGTAGGCTCAAATCCCATGAGGGAGGGACCAAAATTTACACAGCATCCTGAGTGTGATGTCTGCAGCACTTGGAGTTTTGATTAAACTGCACTACATGTGTGATTATTACTTGTAAACAGATGATTAGATATTAATTAGACAATAAGTGATTGTAAAGCACTTAGAATATAAAAGTGTTTATAAATACCACCAAGTGATAGCAACAATAATTCTTTACTGACTACACAGCTGTTAATGTCAGTAAGAATGATTTTTTTTACAGCTAATGGTAACTCTAATTTCTGCCCCAAATCCCTGTTATATCTGGTTTACAATAGTAAAACAAAATGTATCATATTTCTACTGAGTTTAATCATCAGTATTTAGATATATCTGTTGTATTTTGAGAAAAAAGTATTTCTTTTCAAGACCTTTTCAAACACAGGTATTGCCTTTAATGCTCTGCTGTCTGTCCCCTTTGGTGCTAAGAACTTGGAGTCAAATATTTGGGTTTTCTTAAACACATTATTAAAATTACACTTATTTATGTGGTGTGTGTGTGCACTCGAGAGCATGTGCATGCACATGTGTCTGTCTGTCACTCCCTTGCCATAGTGTGAGTGTGGATGTCGGAGGATAACTTGTGAGAGTTGCTTCTTTCCTTACACCATGTGGAACCTATGGATCAACTTAGGTTATTAGGCTTGGCAGTGCCTTTGCCTACTGAACCTGCTGGCCAGCCTGTTTATTTTAAATATAAGATATTAGATCAGAGTTTGTCAGCTATATTTTCATTATACTGTAGGTTTGATGTGTTGGGTTTATGCAGTTGCGCCTTAGTGCCACAAAACAGTACTCAGAATCAATACATTTTGGTCAAACAAATAAGTGAAGGCTGACTCTTTTTTGGTTACTATAGAAGCTTTAAAAAGAAGAAAATACATTTAAGAATGAAACAAACCACTTGAATTCTATCTTCTGGAACTTTTTAAATTTTCAAACAAAAAAGTTTGAAGCTCCGTTTTGTTTTCCAGTTCTCCCCCCTCCCAAGATGCCTTTATGGATCGTGGCCTTGTATCAACCTCTTTTTTAATCAAAATGTTTGAGTTTTCTGTCAGAAGTAAATGTGAGAACCTATGATGTTCAGATCCATGTTTATATAGATTTGAAATGAACTGTATGACTCAAAATAAAGAGTGCCTCATGTTTCATGACTTCAGTAGAAAAGAAGTAAAGGATACAATGAAGGAAGAGAGACTCTTGAATCACCCAATAATGGTGTTAACAAAGTAAATCTAGTTATATTGAACAGTAAACCAGTATAACTTAGTGGAAAGGAGTGTTCAGCTCTGATTCAAAAACTTTGGACTTTTATCATTTACTATGCAATGTTAGTTAAGTCACCTAAGCATACGGACTCTGTTTATTCATTTGAAAGTTTTCAATATTAGATTTTGTGCTCCAATGATACCATCTAATGGGTGAGAGCAAGACAAAAAGGGCGCCATGCTTCCCACTGTGGATTCTCATTATTACCAAGATTTTCCTGGAATAGATGAAAAGGAATGGTGCATGGGTTTCATGACTTAACATGGCTGCTTTTCTCCAGACTGTCAGTGTTTAGACCTTCACTTTGAGCCACAGAGGGACAACCGGGAATGTGACTCAAATGTAATAAAACAGGAGAGAAATAGGTTATAAAATCTAGATGTGCCTGAGGGGGTAGTTTCTGAACAACTGAAGAGGTCAGCACAGACTCACTGGAAAATTCCACTGGACCTCTGCCCTCCTGGAAGAGACAGGTCAGAGAGCACGTAGGCTGGAAGGGAGAGACTGATTAAGCCCCTACTACCTCATTCCCTAAAAACCAATCCATTTAAAGGGAGCACTGTTCCACCAATCATATTGTGCCTAGTTGCTGATGCTCTATTCTGCCCCTGGAAACTGTATAAAAACTTGTCCAACGGGCTGCCTGGGGTCTCTGCCTCTCCTTCGGGTTCAGGATGACCCCAGTGCACCGGAACAATAAATTCCTCTTGCTTTTGCATCGATCCCCGGCTCTAAGTTGTTAACTTGAGGGGTCCCTGGTAGTTAAGGCTTGGCAGAGTCTTACACAACCACCCCAGTATGTTTCCTCTGCCTCTGATAATTATACATAGTAAGCCACAGCCTTGTTCCTTGTTTCAGCTTCTTCTGTCTTTGCACTGAGGTCCACATGCCTTTCTAGTTGCACATGTGTTAACTAGTCTAGCCTCACATGCCTTTTAGAAGGAAGTAATGTTCTTTTTTCCCCCCCAAATACAATAATAATGTAGTGGCTCATAGTGGCACACACCTGTAATCTCAGCTGTAGAGAAAGGGGCTGGAAAAAGCCAAGACTAGGCTGGAATAGGATTAGTAGTAATGGCTTTGGTTAGCTGACTCTTAGGGCAATTAGAAGCCACAGCTGGAGAGAACATAGGATGACTAAGAGTCAGACATGGGGGGATTCAATGAATATCACATTTTATGGAGAAGGAGCCTTTGCTTTGCTGGGACAGTGAAGTACAGGGGAGGGGAAGGTATCTGCCCATTTTGAGACAGAAATGCATCGAGCTAGGAGTGCAAGACTATGGTCCAGGCTCTGGAGCAAGGGGGCTTCAGGAACCAGTTAGACATCAAAACTCAACTAGCAAGCAGGCCTTATGGTGAGCCTCTTATTCTAGAGAGGGAATTAGAGGACCAATTAAGAACCATACCAGCAGCTCACTGACCCAGTATGCACTGAGAGTTAGGTGCTTTCCAGTGTGAACATGTGACTCTAGCTCATGGTTCACACACAAACTTTAGCATGTGTTACAATACCTACTTAACCAGGAGTTTCTCTTAAAAATCCCAGATTTCTAGGCTCCATTCTCATTCAGTCGGTCCAGGAGGAGTGAGAATGTCTGAAGAGTTGCCATGTAGAGTTTGGGACTGGCCAGCTGTATTTTTTTTTGGCGTGGCTACTCTAATCTAGTTGTATGGTGTCTTTATTTGTGTGTTGATTACAATAAAGTGGTTTTTAAATTTTAAAATGTAGTGCAGGGTTTGTTTCTTCCATGCTGATCATCTCAGTAGAGCAAAACCTGTGACCTGAGGTGTTTTGTGCTTCTAGAAGGGCAGGTAGAATAGGAAGGAGGACCCTCCTCAAGATGACCCAATAGTAGCTGGGATTTTTTGCATCACTGGAGTTCTCTTTTCTTCAAAGATGTTTTTAATTATGTGTATAGTCATGTGTCCGTGGGGGCGGGGGTATGTGAATGTAGGTACTGTCGGAGGCCAGAGGCATTGGATCTCCCTGGGGCTGCACTTACAGGTGCTTGTGAGGTAACTGAACTCAGGGCCTCTGCAAAAGCAGCAGTGTGTGCTCTTAACCACTGAGCCATTTCTCTAGTCCCTAGAATTCTCTTAAGCATAGGTGATAAACTGTCAAGTGAGTGATGTCATCCTGACTTCAATTGACAAGTTTAGGTTTTGTTGTTGTTGTTTTGTTTTGTTTTATTTTGGGGGGATTTTTGGTTTTTCAAGACAGGGTTTCTCTGTGTAGCTCTGGCTGTCCTGGAACTTCTTTGTTGACCAGGCTGGCCTCGAACTCAGAAGCCCTTCTGCCTCTGCTTCTGGAGTGCTTGGACTAAAGGCGTGCACCACCACGCCTGGCTTAAATTGACAAGTTTTTAATAGTCAACTTAAGTAATATTCTGCTACAGTACCTATTTTTCTTCCTTGTTTATTTGAGAAGTAATAAAAAGCAGTGTTTACTTACATTAGCAGGGCACATTTGAATTCATGGAGAGTGATAATGTATCCATTCGATCCTCCTCAATTCTATAAGAAAGATGGGACTGGTAGTTTTATTCCATTCTTTGAACTACTGTTTCTCAAGTTATAGCCCCCATACCTGCAGCATTAGAATTACCTAGAGGCTCATTAAAATGCAAATGAAAGCCCTATCTCCAACCTGCAAAATTTGATTTTGGGTACGTCACGGGACCAATAATTTTCATTCCTAAAACATTCCTGGCTGGTGATTCTGATGTTGTCACTGCTGGTCTGGGGCCACACTTGGATGGAAACCATAGTTAGAAACAAAAAAATGAAAGCTTTAAAAGCATAAGGATTTATTTGGCTTAAGTGGATTCTTCCTTAGTTCCTTTTCTGCTACACTTGCTGTATCCCTGCTCCTCCCCCCCCACCCCACCCCCGTCTTCAAATGCCAGCTCCATTGCTTATGAACTTTGAAAACCTAAGCAATTACTCTAAGTTGCAATTTCCTTCCTTAGAATGTGGAGATAATAATAGGATCTGCTTTGGGTTCTTATGAAGATTAAGGAAGATCTAAGTAAAGTACTTGGCACTGTACCTGTGCTTAACAAATACTAGTGATTTTATTTCTTACTAATATTAGACATGGCATTTTACTAGAACAAACACTTTTGCAAGTTCTTTCCTTGCAATGTGTGTCTTCAGACTCCTCTTACACTGATGTTCTAGGGTAATGTAAACACTAAGGCACATCAGTCTGGGTTTTTCCTCAGATTGCCATGAGCACTTGGATAGGAGTCTAGGCCCTATACTATAGGCTATATGGATGTTAGATACGTGTACTGTGGAACACATGACAGTAAGACGAAGGAGGAAAGGCTGGCAGAGGGAGGAAGAGAGGGCAGTCAGACCTGGGAGGCAGGCTGTTAAAGACAACCTACCTCCTTCAAAGTTCCTAGCAGCCCCAGGGATAGACTCCAGGGTTACAACAAGCCTTAGGCATCTGCCAGTGTTCCTGTCTTATGCAGTCCAGAAGGTGAACACTCAGGTGCTCACAGTGAGTTCCCTGACAAGCCCGCAGACGCCAGCTGGCAACTGACCTAGTGGCTTGGGGCTTTAAAGTGGCTCTGCCTTCAGAATGATTCCTATTTAGCAAATGTTCTGACTACAACTGCATCATACACTCATGCCAGGGAATAGTCCTTTATAGCTATGCTCTTTTGCGACGCGTCTGGGGAACCTCAGGAAACAGCCTTATCTTATCTAAGAAGTGCAGGGAATCCTTACCAGGCACGGACAGAGACCTTCACAAGTGAATTAAGTACAAAAAAACAAACGCAGCAAGTTCAGGTCCCGTGGGTAAGGCAGGCCAGCCAATAGGCCCTGGCCGCTCCCAGGTGGAGTGGTACTATGATGACAGTAACCAACCAGCGCGCTCCATGCAAATGAGGATACTGTATCCGCACCAGACGCTCCCGTGCTGTCTGGTTGTTATAGTGATAAACTGAGGCCCTGCCTCTGGGCTTCTCCGAGAAAGAAAGGGTGGTGTGTGCGTTGGGGGGGGGGGGTAACCTCTTTACTTCCCCCCAGGGAAGACAAAAAGAAGGGAAGAAGACGGGGGATGGGTAGGGAAGAGAAAAATATGTGACAAAGAAAACATTCTTTGCCTGGGAGGAGACTCCCAGAGGGTGTAGAGCTGGAGGGAGCATTCACTGGCCATGCCAGTACTTACCACTGATGCTGAGTCAGAAACAGGTATCCCAAAATCCCTTTCCAATGAGCCTCCCTCAGAAACCATGGAGGAAATAGAGCACACATGCCCACAGCCTCGACTGGTAAGTAAAGACAAAGGATGGAAATGTATGCGTGGCTATGGCACAAAAGAGTTCCTTCTGTGCCCGCAGCCAGCGAGGAAAAAAACGATGCTTACAGGATTTTCATGTAAATGAGAATGGAGCTGCAGCCTAATCCTTCTCAGCTGTTTATACTTAGCTCCTATACCGGACACAGTTCTCAGCTTACAAAGCATTATTGTATTGGCTGGGTAGGAAACGGGCTGCTGGGGATATGTTGTGGGTTTTGTGCTTTGGGAGGAGAGAGAATGACCTCCCCCCTCCTTTAGGTGCATTGTCACAGTTTTAAAATGGTTTTCTTCTTCACAAACCTTGGACTGCTTTCCTGATGAAGTTCTAAATTCTAGCTCAGGAACGATTTCTTCCTTTCTTTCTTTCTTTCTTTCTTTCTTTCTTTCTTTCTTTCTTTCTTTCTTTCTTTCTTTCTTTCTTTCTTTCTTTCTTTCTTTCTTTCTTTCTTTCATACCTAATGCCAAACGAAAACTATATGGAAACAAAACACCCTCATTCCTTTGATATTTTCAAAATAAACAAATAATACCTTGAGGATGCATAGAGAAATACCGTGCGTTTAAAATGAAGCGTGAACCTTTTTGGACAATACTGAAGATTTTTAGTCAGGCAATGGCAACCTGGAGATGCAACATTTATTTAGAATGGGGATGCATGCCTTTAAGAATGAAAGTACGGAAACGGGGCTAGAGCTTCTTCTTTTTCAGTAACTGTGTCTCTATGAGCAGCTTCTCTCACACTTGTTCTATCCTTTAGGTAAATGGGGAAGTTTCTTCTCAACCACTTCAGCAACGTAGCCTCAAGGAATTAAAAAAAAATGTCAAATGGGTTGTGGGTTTCCTGAAGCTTGAAATCATATACAACTTGGGGATACTGCTCTTTGAACCCCCAAATTCAAGACACACACTAGAGTTATCCTTTCTTCAAGGATTTCTTCCAAGTTAAAACGTAAAGTGTTTTGATTGGCTGTGCAGTTTGACACTAGGGAGACATTTTAAAAAAAGAGGTTTGTTCTGGGTTTTGTTTTGTTTTTTTGGTGTAGAGTTTTATGTGAGTCTCCACATAATTTGGACTTACAGATTTCAAGCTAATCCACTATTGAACTGTTGTTTCTTAATAAGGGTTTGAAGGAAGGCTTGGACCAACTTTCTGAAATCAGATAACCAGGGGCAGTTATATTAGAGCAGTTTCTATGTTTTGAGACATGTTTTTAGGGTATTTGGATATTAACTACTTCTTAGCCTGTTAGCCAGTGACTGACTGACATAAGTCATGTGGCCTCTGTGCACTTCTGTCATTTAAATTGTCCTGATAAGTTGGTTATTAAAAAATTCCTCTGGGCCACTAAACAACTCATGGTTTAAAAAAAAAAAAAAACTTACCGCTAAAGGTGTATTACAAAATCTCCCAGAATGTACTTTTAAATAAGGGCAATATACAAACTTGGAACCATATACCTTTGGACAAAGAGTTAGGGCAGCAGAGAGAAAGGCAGTACCCAGCGCCAGTATTCTTTATGTGTTCTCTTTCCCTCACACTTTTTAGCTGTTCCACTCCTTGATTAGTTGGCCTGAGAGGGGTATGTAGAGGTAATAAGTTCACTTTGCTCTTTCGCTTTTGACAGCTTCTCTCAGGTGGTAACTGATAAGAACCAAACCTAGCAGTGCCTCACCTTCACCTTCCACACCTGTGCAGAAATAAGGGCTTGACAGAATTCCTTCAAAGAAACTAAGTAACTCCCTAAAGATCCCTTTGAAGGGTCACAGGTAGGCACTAAGCCCAGAGCAATATACCTGAAAAGAATGAGCTCGCTGCCTGTAGAATATATTCTTCAAGTGAGGTGCAGTCTCTTCCTATCTTTTTGGGGGCTGGGGTGATACAAGCACAGCAGAGGTGTGAGACGTGTGTTCCAAAGCTGAACTGTTGAAATAACTGTTTCGGCTACTTTGATAAAAGTTTTCTGTGGGCTGCTGAAATTGGCTATTTAATACCTGCTTAAACTAGATTTTGTGAAGCATCTTTTTTGTTAGGAGCAAACTTTCACTGTAGTTATGTCCTACATGTTGATTTATTTATCATAGCTAACTTTCCTTTGCCTGGGATTTTGCTTCAGTAACCAAGGCACATGCTAACTACTTAAAGTTTTTTGATGAAGAGAGGGAGTGGGACCGGAAAAGGGGAAATTATCATTTCCTGGTTTTTTGGTTCCTTCTGTTGATCATGAAGCATTGCTAAGAATTCCATCATTCAAATGTTATAAAGTCTGTGTTTCCCTAATCACCCAAGTTAATCATTTGTGGGCCACTCATGATAACAGCCATCAACAGTCAACAGAGTATGGATATTGAGTTGCAAAAGTAACTTTGGAAAGTGTGAAGGATTCGAGAGAAGCCAGTTTAGGAATGAAACTCTAGTACTCATAACCTACCTGTGATGTCAGGTCATTTCTCCCAGTCATTGAAAGGAAGACTGGGATTTCCTGAATAACAAGGCTTTAAAGCAATCCATATTTTAGGTGCAAATCGATAATGCTATTGATGCTATTGAATACTTCAAGGCGAAATTTTCCTAAAGGGAAAACATGTAGTCTTCCCAGCTGCTTTATTCTATATTGCAGGAAAAATACAAAAGGAAAGGAGTAAATAGAATAAATTTGTACTACTGAAGAAATTATAAAAATAATCACTGAAAATCATTTCACTTTTATGGTAGTCTATGTTTTAGGAGTGTAACCTTATTGCCCATATTACCATGGTACCCAATTGGAGTTGTTTCTGAGAACTTTTCATTATTATGATATTTACTCTTGACTGGTTTTCTGTTACTTAATGTTTCCTGCTTAAATATGATGCAAGGTGATTCGGAAGCTTGGATTTGAAGAAGAAAAGCTGAGGGATCTTGGGTGTGATGATGTAACCACTCTCCTTGGAAACCTATATCTTGGGGGAGGAGCACTTTTTGCAGGCATGAACTGTCCTCAAATCTCCCCAGCCCTCTGACTATGCCTAGACTAATCCTCTAGGACCAGTGGGGTCTCTACAAACCCTTCCTAACAAGGACTAGCTGTCCTAAAAGCTCTCTGCCTGAGGATTTAGTCAATGACCTTGGTCAAGTTCTTCTTGGGGTACATTCTGTTGTCAGAAGGAAGCTGTAATTCTAGCCTACAAAAGTCCACGTACATGAAGACGGATGTGGCACCGATCAACAAAGGAGGACTTGGAAACAAAGGGCTGGTTCAATGTGCCCCGTTAGCAGTTCATTTGGGGTTTTACTTCAAAGTGGAGTGTCGCCAAGAGACTGTTGTCTTGCTGAGAAGGCGCTGCATTATGTCATTTGGGATGTAGATACTCACCCACTGGTACTCAAAAAGATGACTGGGTTTCCAGCCATCACTGCATTTCCTTTACTACTAGTATCACCATCTATTTGGCCACTCAGAGTAGCATACATTTTAAAAGCAAGATGTTTTTAATGTGCTGTATTGGTACAAATAAATAAGCTTCCTTGGGTATTTTCTATGGCCAACTGGAATTCTGCCCAAGGTTATTGTTAGACATTTTCCTATTGGTTCATGTCCAAATGTAATACCCGTTTCTTACAGATTGGTAATAGTCAGATGTATTACCCATGGAATCAATGAATTTATTTATTTCACTGTTCTCCTAAGCACTCATCTGTCTAATGCTAAATTCCTTATGGAAAAAAGCCTATATAAAATAGAAGGTCAATACTTTGCTTTATTTTGGTGTTTGGGTGTATAGAAATCAAAAAAATACATAGGTCATCATTCAGGCAATGCAGAGGATTTAAAGCATCCAATGATATAGGATTTTAGGAAGTAACTGAGGAAAACCTCAGTCCCTTACCAAGCAGATTCACAGCCAGCCAAAGGGTGACAACTTCTAAATCCAGCAATATACCAGATGATGTGGAGAGAAATAAAAGAAGTGATTCCACAGCCCCCACCTTTAAAGATCATTTCCGCCTAATAGAAGATAGTTGTCTAGTATGTGGGTATTTGCCAGGATGCTGACATCTCTTAAGAGAACCTTCTCGTAACTGTGACCTTAATATAGTGGGCCTTCTTAAAAAGCCATATTTTATCCATTGAGAGGAAGAAGTTCTCAGCAGGGAAGGCTCTGTTAACCTTATCCCCAAGTTAAGACAAGTCTCACCATTTGAGGGTAAGATTACATTTTTTTTAAGCTTTAGCTGTATTTTGGGACAAGAAAAGGCTCAGTCTGGAGCTAGGGCAATGACTCAGTTGGTAAAGAGCTCGTCTTGATAACACAAAGACCTGAGTTTGATTGAACTGGTGATTTTTGGGTTCAGTAAGAGACTCTCTCAAAATATAATGTAGAGAGTAATTGAGGACAACCCATGTAATCTGTGGCCCCAAAACTGCACATGTATACCTCCACACATACATACAGATACACACATAAACACACATAAACACACACACACACACACACACACACACACACACAGACCAGTCTATTTTTAGGTTCTCTTAAAGACCTATTGTTTTTTTAAAATTGGTTATTTTATTTGTTTACATTTCAAATGTCCCCTTCCCTGGTCTCCCCTCTGCAACCCTCCTATCCCATTCCCCTCCCCCTGCCTCTATGAGGCTGCTCCCCCACCTACCCACTTCTGTTTCACTGCCCTAGCATCCCCCTACTCTGGGGCATCAAGCCTCCACAGGACCAAGGGCCTCCCTTCCCATTGATGCCAGATAAGGCAAACACCTCTGCTACATCTGTGGCTGGAGCCATGGGTCTCTCCATGTCTAATCTTTGGTTGGTGGTTTAGTCCCTGGGAGCTCTGGGGAGGTCCAGTTAGTTGATACTGTTGTTCTTCCTATGGAATTGCAATCCCCTTCAGCTCCTTCAGTCCTTCCCCTAACTCTTTCCTTGGGGGCCCCCCTGCTCAGTTCAATGGTTAGCTGTGAGCATCCATCTCTGTATTGGTCAGGCTCTGGAATTCTCAGGCAAGTAGAAAATATCATCCTGAGTGAGGTAACCCAGTCACAAGAACACACATGAATATTAGCCCAAAAGCTCGGAATACCCAAGATACAATTCACAGACCATATGAAACTCAAGAAGAAAGAAGACCAAAGTGTGGATGCTTCAGTCCTACTTAGAAGGGGGGACAAAATAATCATGGGAGGTAGAGGGAGGGAGGGACCTGGGAGGGGGAGAGGGGGAGGATAAAAGGGGGCAGGATCAGGTGTAGGAGGAGATGGAGAAGTACAGAGGGTCAGGAAATAGAACGGAGGTGCATAGCAAGGGAGGATGGGGAACTAGGGGTGCCACTAGAAAGCCCCAGATGCCAGGGAAGCAAGAGGTTCCCAGGACCCAGTAGCAATGACTTTAGTCGAAATCCCCAACATTGGGGCGATAGAACCTGTAGAGACCCTATCCAGTGGGTAGGCATGGTCCCCATTGAGGGATGGGGCCACCCACCCACCTCAAAAATTTTAACCCAGAATTGTTCCTGTCTAAATAAAATACAGGGACTAAAAGTGGAACAGAGACTGAAGGAAAGGCCACCCAGAGCCTGCCCCACCTGGGCATCCATCCCATATACAGTCACCGAACCTGGACATTACTGCTTAAAGACCTATGGTAACTGGAACACTTCAGCCTTTAGAACAATGCTATCCAATGGGAATAGAATTCCAGCCATAGGTGCAACTTAAAATTATCAAACAGCTACAGTTTAAAAAGTGAAAAAAAAATGTATAGATGTATCATTTTTAAAAAGACTTACTTACTTACTTATTTATTTATTTATTTATTTATTTTATGTGTGTGAGTCCACTGTAGCTGTCTTCAGACACACCAGAAGAGGGCATCGAATCCTATTACAGATGGTTGTGAGCCACCATGTGGTTGCTGGGATTTGAACTCAGGACTTCTGGAAGAACAGTTAGTGCTTTTAACCCCTGAGCCATCTCTCCAGCCCCGATGATGTATCTAACATGTTTCATGAATATTATGTCAACATGTCATCCATATAAAATATTATTTATTATTTTATATGTTCGTATATATGATATGTGTGTACATGTTTGTGTGTGAGGGTACATAAGATGGCATATGCAATTACAGATATGTGGCCACTACATCTGGCATTATATGGTTTCTGAGGATCTGAACTCAGGCAATCAAGCTTGGGTGACAAGCATTTTTACCCACTGGGCCATTTCCTACTGTTTTTCTTTCATACAAGTCTAAAATCCAGTATATATATTATACTTAAAATATATTGTTTGGTTTCAGAGACAGGAACAAGGGACTGAGGTGCATATTTTACATACCAAAGTAGATCTGGCCTCCAGGTTCTCCCAGCATCCCTCAGTCCCTACCTGGCATATTCTGCCCCCAACCCTGAACTTTACAGCCCAGGGGCTGGGCTACCCTTCCCCCAGAGACTCTTCGCTATATAACCCAGACATTTTGCACCCCTCTCTCTCTCCTCTCTCTCTGCATGTGCCCTTTCTCTCTTTCTCTCTCCCTCCCCTACTCCCCCCTTTCCCCATCCTGACTCCCCTGGCCTTGGTCCTTGAGGACATTGAACTTGCCAGCCCAAAAGCAGCTTCCCAATAAACCTGCCTTTAATATAATCTAATCTGGCTTGAATTGGCTCATTTCACCAGCATCAGAGAAATAAAATTCAGAATAAAATTCCAAGTGCTCAGTGGCCATATTCAGCTTTAGAGGAAACTCAGACACCTTTATACCTGCTCCAATTCATATTGAGGATCTACAATAAGTACTTTTTCTTAGTGTATGTAGGGTTGGGATTATAGCTCAGTGGTAGAACACTTACCTATCATCCATGAGGACCTAGGTTCAACACCCAATACTGCCAAAAGTTCAATGTTCAATGCACCCATACATACATGTATCATAGCAAGTTGAACACTACCACCTCCTATTTTATACTCTTGTGTTTTCTTAAGCTATTCTGTTTCAGTTCATAGGATATTGCAGTAATCTAGATGAGTTAATGAGTTTTAGTTTATGGCATAAATAGGGGAAGGAGAACTTGGAAGATAGTAAAGAGGCAAAATGCATCAGGATTTGGTAATCTAGTCTGAAGTTGGGGCAGGGTCAAGGAAGGCTAGTTTTCCTGGCTCCACCATGTGAGTGTGGATGCAAGTGAGCATTGGGAGTGAGGAGTGTTGCAAGGCACCATGGGATTTCCATTTACTATTATCTAGTCAGTGTTGCTTGTGGAGCTCAGGAGAGACTGGAACTGAAGGCAGAGGTTGTAGGAACAGCACGGAAGAGGTGGCTATCAAATTGATGACAGTGAAAGTGGGTCACCATAGAAGGAAGTGGATTGAAATAATTACTAAGAAAGATGCCTTGGGAAAGTACTAATGGTGGGTGACTCACTCCTGTAATACCAGCACTTGGAGGCTAAGATGGTGTCTTGTCTAGATTTATACCAACTTGAAACAAGCGAACGTCATTTGAGTAGAGGGACTCTTAGTTGGGAAATGCCTCCAAAAGTTTTGCCTTGCTCTGGGCTTGGTAGCACACACCTTTAAATCCAAGTACTTGGGAGGCAGACGAAGGTGGATGTCTGTGAGCTCAAAGCCAGTCTGGTCTACATTAGGAAGTTACAGGACAGCCAGGGTTACATAGAGAGACCTGTCTCAAAAAGCAAAGATATGGGCTGGAGAGGTAGCTCAGCGGTTAAGAGCACTGGCTGCTCTTCCAGAGGTCCTGAGTTCAATTCCCAGCAACCACATGGTGGCTCACAACCATCTGTAATGGGATCCGATGCCCTCTTCTGGTGTGTCTGAAGACAGCTACAATGGACTCACATACATAACATAAATAAATCTTTAAAAAAAAAAAAAAAGGAAAGATATGCTATAGGCAAGTCTGTAGTGCATTTTCTTGATTGATGACTGATATGGGAAGACCTGTCTCACTCTGTATGGTGATACCCTGGGCTGGTATCTGGGTTCTCAAAAAAAAAAAAAAAAAAAGCAGGTTGAGCAAGCCGGAACGCAGGAGTTGTCAATGGCCTCTGCATTAGTTCCTGCCTCCAGGTTCCTGCCCTGTTTCAGTTCCTGCTCTGACTTCCCTCGGTGATAAAAAGAGAGTGGAGTAGAAGTGTAAACTGAAATAGACCCTCTTCTCCCTAAGTTGCTTTTTGCTCATGATGTTTTATCATAGCAATAGAAACCCTAGTTATGATGAATGGGAAAATGGGAAGGTTAACAAGTGTGAGGCTAGCCTGGGCTATATAACAAGACTTTGTTTGTCGTTGTTGTTGTTATTGTTGTTGTTTTGTTTTTTCAAGACAGGGTTTCTCTGTGTAGCCCTGGCTGTCCTTGAACTCAGAAATCCACCTGTCTCTGCCTCCCAAGTGCTGGGATTAAAGGTGTGCACCACCACTGCCCAGCCAAAGACTTTGTTTTTAAAATAACAACAAAAAATAAAATCCATGTAAAACAAACAAAATCTTTTTTTTTTTTTTTTTTTTTTGGTTTTTCGAGACAAGGTTTCTCTGTGTAGCCCTGGCTGTCCTGGAACTCACTCTGTAGACCAGGCTGGCCTCGAAGTCAGAAATCCACCTGCCTCTGCCTCCCAAGTGCTGGGATTAAAGGCCTGCGCCACCACTGCCCGGCTAACAAACAAAATCTTAACAAAACCAATCAGCAGTCACCTCAAACAATCCTGTGACAAAGCTAACTCTAGGACTGTCTTAGTCACAGTTACTATTACTGTGATGAAACACCACGACCACACCTTAGGAAGAAAAGGGCTTATTTAGCTTACATATCCCAAGTAAAGTCTGTTATGGGAAGCCAAGATAGGGACCTGGAGACTGCAGCTGATGCAGAGGCCATGGAGGGGTGCTGCTTATTGGATTGCTTCCCCCCACTTGCTCAGCCTGCTTTCTTATAGAACCCAGGACCACCAGCCAAGGAGTATCCCAACCTACAATGGAACAAACCCTCCCCCATTGATTACTAATTAAGAAAATGAACTGGGCCCTTCCTCATCAATCATCCATCAAGAAAATATCCCACAGACTTGCCCACATGGGCCTAGTTTTCTGGAGGCATTTTCTCTATTAAGGTCCCCTCTTCTCAGACAATACTAGTTTGTGTATTGTGTGGCTGACATAAAACCAGCCAGCACAGAATCAATGTACACTAAACCATGTACATTATTATGTTCTTGGGGGAAGAGAACAGAAGAGCTGCAGATACATCTATTAGAATATTCCTAATTCTTGCCTGTCTGTACATGAAATTTGGCTAAATTAATCTAGTTTTATCCTCAGATCTTTCCAGGACAGAATCCCAAGGAAGACACAGAAAGAGCCAACAGAGGAAGAGTTATGGAAAGGGAAGAGAAATGTATTTCTCAAATGACTGAGAGATCAGGGTACCAAGGGGAGGGTAAATTCCCAGAGAGAACATCCAAAGTCAGCAGAGAGAGCAAATGAGGTGAAAAGACAGAGGGAAGAATTTCAGATTGGATTTAGGAGATAGTCAGTGGTTATGTTTTGGTAAAGCTGTGTGAGTTTGGGTTCAATTAAGTTATGAGAAAGAATAGTGCAAGTTGAGGGTCCCTCTTATCTGATAGCATTCTGCTGCTGTCTGTAAAGGGAGAGGAAAGTAGTGGTGGCTTGATTCTGGTAGGTGCAGAAGTAGCATTTCGTGGTATCCTGGGATGTTGGATCCTGTCACAGAATGTTTTTCAGAGGTCGTTAGACAGAGTAGGAAGAGGTAGAAATGGCTAGATAGTTCAATTGGTAAAATACACACACAGAGAGAGAGAGAGAGAGAGAGAGAGAGAGAGAGAGAGAGAGAGAGACACAAAGAGAGAGAGAGAGAGAGAAAGACACAGAGAGACACAGAGAGAAGGGCACAGAGAGGCAGAGACAGAGAGACAGAGACTGGTGAGGGGGAGAGTATGCTGGTTCTTGATAAGATAGAATGATGACAGCAAACAAACCAGGTCATTCGTGGCCTCTGGAGCACTACAGCTGCCAACAAGAGTAACAGGATTAGCCAGAGGGAACTGGCCTGGCCAGAAGTGCAAAGGCTGGGGTGGGGGGGGCTGGCTGGTGAAGCTGAAGGTTAGTCTCCGTTCACCAAAGCCTGCTATGTTACACCGTTTTTCATGAAATTATTGTATGGATTTGAGCAAATCACATTTCTTCTATATCCCAATTCTACAACCCCAAAGGAGTGAAATAGGTGATGGGTTTCCCATGGAGTGTGAGCCACTGCTGTATGTCTGTCTAGCCTGCTGCTCCAGTCAAAAGTCTGCCACTCCTTGCTTCTGTTTCATCGCATCCATTTGGAGACAAGATAGGTTGAATGATTTCTTTTTTGGTAAGACACATTGGCTAAATATGTGTAAGAAATGTTCACAAAGTACTTTGAAATTTTACATTTATGTTGTACAAACCACTTCTGATTTCTGCTTTTTGTCTCAGATGGCTCCTCAAAAGATTGAATGTATTCCAAATTGTATTTGTTACATTCATTGTTTAAAGAAAGCTACATTGAATCTTCTCTTCCTGTGAACAATAGTCTCCTAATTTACCTGTTTCATAATACTGAAGTTTGAAACGTTGGCTGTCTTTGAGGCATGGCAGTATCACATTGAATTAGAGGAGTTTTCTTAACAGAGGCTGTCCATCTAAGTTCAATGCTTGGGGTTAAAACCCAGCAATGGGTAAAACAATAGTCTTGAAGCTCTTGTGTCTTTAGCTAGTGCCTGAGCAAAGCTTCTCAGTGACTCTTAGGGAAATAAACATAGAAAAAGAATTATTCCATCTGATCACAGGGGGCAAGATGAGAAGGAGAACAGAGGGAAGGTAGGAATGAAGTCAGTCATTGCAAGCCAGGCCTATTTTCTTCCAATAATCTCCCAGGTAACAGCCTCTACCTTGCTAGGATCTGATTACCCGTTGCTGGCCTCAGACCATAGTATTATTGTTTTAACATTCCCACCTTCCTCTTTATCCCAGCATGAACTGGGTTATAAGGGAGGCTAGAGAAGCTGACCCTGCTTGGGGAAAGACAGTTTAGCACTCAATGATCTTGAAGGCGGACTTGAAAACACAGTGATTAGAAAATAAAGCAGCGAGCCCTGGTAGTGTAAGCCTGTGTAATAATGTGCAGGGCCACATAGGGCTAGCCTATTGAGCAGGATTCATTTTCATATAATCTCCTCCCTCCAGCCAAAGTCTTTGACTTGGGGTTTTTGTTTTCCTCTCTGTAATTCATGCATGCTGAACCTGACATCAGTGTAAAAAGACGCTGAGGGTTATTTAAATGGGCATTTAAGAAAAATAACAACAGCAATAATAGGTTAATAGAAACATCATGAATGATACGTAGAGCTTGTTGCCAAATGAATGATGTTGAAAGCCCATTCCTAGGACACACAGGTCTCTAGGCTTCATCTCTAGTACGCCTAATAGTGACTGCAGGCACAGTCACATAATAATAAACTGTATTTGTAGCTCCAAATTGTTTAGTTATAAGGTAATTGTTCTATACTGGCTCCAGGCTGGAGGTCTTACTCATTTTTCTCGGTAGGTGATAGAGAAATGGTACAGCCATTCATAGTCACACTGTATTGGGCACTGTGTTGACTGTTCTATATGTGTTAAACACGTACAAACAGGCCACAGACTCATGACATAAGAAGTACAATTCTTCACACTATAAGGACATCAAGAAAAAAATTTCCCCCAAATTAAATACTGACTGATTAAGCAGAGATTTCACATTAGATCCATCTGACTTCTAAGCTATATACACGTCTCAAACCAGTGGGCCATGAGTTACCTGCTCAAGCCCTCAGAGGATTCAGAAGCAATATGTGCGGGAATGCACTTTGTAGAATGCTGTATTTAGACCTCCCGTGTCACACTTTTAAATTTCAGGACTGGGAACAAAGCTGATATCTCGGCTTTTTGTAGTAAAATTAGAAATTCAAAGTAAGTACAAATTTTTTTGGCAATGCTGGGGATTGAACTCAGGGTTTTTCATGTTAGGTATGTGGTTTGCCACTGATCTACATCCCAGTCTCAAAAGAAAGACTTTGACACAGTAATTCCTCTCTGAAGAAACTTGTACATATGGTCAGAGCCCCCCAGCCCCCCAGGAAGGACCGGGCAAATAAGTTGTAGTCTATCTGTATGACAATGACTGTGAAGACAAGAATGTAGATACAAAATGAGAGAGGCAGAGCTCACCAATGATATCAGAAGTCAGCATAGTGGGAGGGGTGTGGGATGACTGATAGCAAAGGTCAGTGACTAGCTCTGGAAGCTATGTATACCCAGGGTTCAGAGGGGAAACAAAAGAGCGGCCATTAAGGCTACCCAGTCCTCCTCATATCCACCTGTCTCTCCAGGAATTCTGGTTAAATTGCTCTCTTCACCCAACAATCTACCAGGATGGGACCCTGGGAGCAACATTTTGAGGGCTAATAGAGGAAGGTCCCATAAAGAAGACAGAATGATATTTCTCATATAGCTGGGAAGCCAGGAGTCCAAGAATAACACTGTCACCTCATTCACAGTTCCCCCGTTTCCCCATAAAATAATAAACTAGTTTTGGTTCAAGAAGTCATATATTTTGCAGAGTATACCTTCTTTGGAGCATATTTGTCCATTGCTCAGAAAAACACTTTTATTACTAAAATACAATCTTATGCATGCTTCCAGCTGAGCCATGTTAGAAATAGCTGTACTCAATCTGACTGCATAGCAAACCTCCCACACGACATAATTTGTTCTAATGCTTGTTTCTTCCAACCCTCAGCAATGTTTTCTATATGTCTTCTAAACATATTTTCTGACAAAAGAATGTGTTTTACTTTGACATCGGGTTTTTTTCCCTCCTTCATGTTAGAGTTATTTGTTTTACGGTGGCAGGAAGAATAGGGTTTTTTCCCCTCTCTTTCAGACTATAGGAAACTGAAAAAAATACTTCTAAATATTTATCGCTATATGTGACAGTATTTTTTTTAAGTTCTGGGTTGAGTATCCTATGACCCAAAACATGAAACTTAAAAGAATCATTTGTCTTCATGTTCTGAATGCTTCATTTTAGAATACCATGATAATTACAATTATAGTATCTCCATTAGCTGATATCTTGAGGTATGATATACACTCAAACTGGAACACCTTGACTTTTTTTTTTTTTTTTTTTTTTTTTTGGTTTTTCGAGACAGGGTTTCTCTGTGTAGCCCTGGCTGTCCTGGAACTCACTCTGTAGACCAGGCTGGCCTCAGAAATCCACCTGCCTCTGCCTCCCAAGTGCTGGGATTAAAGGCATGTACCACCACTGCCTGGCTAAATATTTTTTTATATTTATTTACTTATTGTACGTATATGAGTACACTATAGCTGTACAGATGGTTGTGAGCCACCATGTGCTTGCTGGGACTTGAACTCAGGACCTTTGGAAGAGCCAGTCAGTGCTCTTAACCACTGAGCCATCTCTCTAGCACACCTTGACATTTCTAATAGTCTTTTGTATAATAATTTTCATTTCAGCTGTCTTCATGTGAGATCAGATTAAGTCGTCATTGGTTGTGCCTGATCATGTGGCTGATGCAGAACTCATACAGGCAATAGAAGCATCTGCTCTGCTGTCCTTTTTTCCCCTCTTCCTCCTCTTCCTCTTCTGTGGTTCACTGTTCTTTTTGGTTTCATTTTGTTCCCCCCCTTTTTTTTTTTTTAACAACAGAGTTTAATGTATCTGAGACAGACTTTCAACTTGCTATACAGCCAAGGATGACCTTGAACTTCTGATCCTCCTGCCTGTCTCTCCCCAGTCCTGACATTAGAGTCATGTGATGTGGAGCCTGGTTTTGTGTGGTGCTGAGGATCAAGCTCATGGCTTCATATATGCTAGACAAACACTCTGCCAACTGAGCTACATTGCCAACCCCAGCCTTGTCACTTTCTTGTTTACCAGTGCTGCTTCCCTATTTTATTGCAATAAATGTTTTTTGAAAGACTCATCATTACTATTTTCAATCATGTGTATGCAGGGGTATGTGCATATGAGTGTCAACACCCTCAGAGGGCAGAGGCATGGGATCCTCCTGGAGTTGGAGATGTAAGCAATTGTTAGCTGTCTGGATGTGGGTGCTGGGAAACAGACTCAGGTCCTCTGCAAGAGCAGTATGGGCTCTTGACCACTGAACCATCTCTCCAGCCCTTCATTGCAGGAAATGTTGTAAGCCACTGACTGATCTCATGAGTATCTGTTTAGCTAAAATTAGATAATACGTTCCAAAAGGCATTGATCAAAGCCTAGGTGAGCTATAAGTCAGGCCACCCAATGTGTACTCTCCCTTTAGGCCATTGTATACGTTACCATGAGAGAGATGGAGTGCCAGTGTAAATCCACATGTTAGGATTAGATCTTGGAAAGGATGCTTTTCTTTTTTCTTTTTTCTTTTTGGTTTTTTCGAGACAGGGTTTCTCTGTGTAGCCCTGGCTGTCCTGGAACTCACTCTGTAGACCAGGCTGGCCTCGAACTCAGAAATCCACCTCCCTCTGCCTCCCAAGGGCTGGGATTAAAGGCGTGCACCACCACTGCCTGGCAAGGGTGCCTTTCTTGATTATCAACATAAAAAGTAACTGTAAAAAGTGCAGGACGCAGTGTGCTCGCGGTTCAGTGCATTGTCTTCTGCTTTGCACGTGAGGAATCTGTGCTAGACACATTCCAAGTCTTGCCATTGGGTGCTCCTGTGGTGGGGGAGATCTGCATTTGTAGACTGTTTGGTTCCTTATAGAAATGCTCTTCTCCACTGTTGTTGTTGTTGTTGCTGCTGCTGCTCTTGTTCTGGGGCTGTGTCTCGAATGGACAGTGCTATGAAGGCAAACCTTCAAAACAAAACTGTCTTCATCCAGGAGCTGTTGTTGAACTTGAAGGAATTGTGGCTGCATCATGCAACAAATCTTTTTAGGTAGCACTGTGCAGGGGATTGCTTCCAGAACTTGCTGGCCTTTTCCTCAATAGCTTTCTTCTTCTTTTCCTTAAACATAAGAACAATGGCTACCTTTATTCTCCTTGTTGCTAGGACTGCATAGAGTTAAAGCCATTTTTGTAGTCCGCCTCTCAAAAGTGCTGATGGACACAGCACGCACTCCTGCATTCCGGGTGCTTACTTCACTCTTGATCTTATCTAATGGTTTCTAGAGATAGAGCCCGCAGGCTTGCACATGCCACGTAGGCAATCCTGTCACTGAGCTCCCCCCCTCCCACCGCCAGCCCTTACCCAGGCTCTATTAAGAAACTCACCTATATTTCCTTCTTCCTCCAAATAAAGCAAGTTTTAAACTGCCAATTTTTACTGTTTGTATGCCACTTTAAGGTTTTGGGGGTCAGAAGTGGGATAAGACAGCTAATGTTTATCATTAAAGTTCAACTGCCTACAAAAACATAACGTAGAGTAAGGCATTTCTTACCTCCAGGTAAAGATTCTTAGTACCAGTGCCTATTAATGGCATGGACCTAAGATCTGTTAACCATTGTAAGCTGCACTTACATTTCAGAGGGCTCATGTGTGAAACAACAGCTAACACTGATTATAAGACAAAATGTATTGGGAGACGCGGTTCAACCTTGAATCCATTACAACTGAAGGGAAGGAAACATATTTTATAATCAGTGAAATATGATTTCAGGTTTAGTTCTAAGATTTGTCATGCTATTTGAAAGCTACTGTTGTGTGTTCTGAAGCAACATTGGAGGGACTTGCAGCTTAGGGATGGTCCTTGTTTTAAGAAAGCCCACATACCAGGGCATAATACACGTTCTCTCCCCTGATCTCCAAAGGCCCAGTAATTACTAGTCTGATTTACATGCTTGTGCTTAGACACTCTTTTTTTGGTTGATGTTTTTGTTTTTTGTTATTGTTTGTTTTTTGAGACAGAGTTTCTCTGTGTAGCCCTGGCTGTCCTTCAACTTGCTCTGTAACCAGGTTGGTCTAGAACTCAGAGAGTCATCTGCCTCTGCCTCCCGAGTGCTGGGATTAAAGGCGTGCGCCATCACTGCCTAGCTATTGTTTGATTTTTTAATTTGTGTTTTTGCTTTGTTTTTGAAATGAGGTCTTACTCTGTATCCTTGGCTGTCCTAGAAACTCTTTATGTAGCCCAGGGTGACTTAAGCTCATAGTTATCCACCTGCCTCTGCCTCTGAAGTGCTGGGATTAAAGTCATACACTATCACACATGACTGGCTTAATTTTTATGTTTTTGAAAAGTGAACTATCAAACCCACCTCTCTTACCTATTCCCTCTCCTCTAGCACCTCCCCTTTCTCGTTCAGCATGCTCTCCTCTCTGCATCATGTGCTGTTATTTTTAAGCTCACTGAATCCACTCAGTACTGCCTGTATGGACATGGATGGAGGACCATTTATTGGCGCATGGGTAGCCTCTTGGGTGCTGAATCCCTGAAGAAAACTGACTCCTCCTCTCCCAGCAGCCATTAACTGCCAATAGCTTCTGGGGTCGTGGTGGTACCTTGTGGCTCCCTCCCTGATGCAGTTCGAGTTTGGGCTTTATCTGGCTTGATTTTGTGCAGCTCTTGTGCAGGAGCGTTCAGTCACTGTCATTTCATAACTGTAACAGCCCTCTCATGCCAAGATGACTGCACTGAGATCGTTGTGTGGGGTTTTTTTTTTTTCATTAATGGAGTCCCTACAAGGCACATCTAAATAAAGTTGCAGATGCATTTAAAAAAAATTTCAGTTAACTTTTAAACTGTGCTATATTGTTTTGTTTTTAAACAGTTTCAACCCATTTATTCCCAACAATAGCAAAAGTGGGCAACGGACAGGTTATTCTCAGAAGAAAATATAAATGGCTAATAAACATTTGAAAAATGTTCAATCTTTCCTATAATCAAAATAATGCAAATTGAACCAGCATGATGCCATTTTTTGGTCTATAAAATTGACAAAGATAATACTTCATGGCAGCGAGATGGCAACAAGATGGGCGCTTTTCATACTCTGTAATGTGAGCGTGAATGATGCAGCCTTTGTAGAAGGCAATTTACCAATAGATGTTAAAACATTCTCCAAATGTTATCTTTAAAATGTTTACACCCCTGATCTACGTAATTTAGCTCCTAGGCATCTAGTCAAAGAAAACTATCACAGATTCAAAGTTATGTTTAGAATGTTACTTTTATTAAGAAAATATATTTTAAAGTAACCCTTAACATTAGAGAACTATTTAAGACTTTTCATTTTTCAAGATTTGTTTTCTTTTTAATTACGTGGATGTGTGCATGTCTGTGTGTGAGTATGTGCATGTGTGTGCACAGGTGCCTACAGAATCTGGAAGAGGCTATCCAGTTCCCTGCAGCTGGAGCTATAGGCGATTGCAAACTGCTTGATGTGGGTGCTAGGAACTGAACTTGGGTCCTCTATAAGAACAGTATACAATTTTAAACATAGAGCTATCTTTCAGACTCTATGTATGATTTTCCTATTCAGTGTAATATTTTATTGTCTTCCAAATTAGTGAGGTTGAAAACGAATTAAATGATATGATAAGATTGTTATGATGTGTTGGGTGAAAAAAGTGTTTATGCAGAGAAGTTCTAAAGCTTTTAGTATGCATGCATGACATATCAGAAAAGCTGAAACTAAACCATAAAGTATTATCAACAGTTGACTCTGGAAAACAGAATTAAATTATTTGAGGTTTGTTTTAACTTTCCCTAGTTTCCTAAAATATATACTATGATGATAAGAGACATTTAGAGCACACTGTTAATATGTGTACTTTCTTCCTGAGTTTAATGCCTATTTTATCAGCAATCACTTTCTCCAGTTACTATTCAACTAGTATTTGTGAAGGACTTACTCTGTGTCCAGGACTGTATTGGGGAGTGGAGCTATAGCAACAAAGATGGCAGACCAAGTCCTTGCTTTCTGGAGTTTTCATAATGGTGGAGAAAGACTGCAAATTTAGTGTCTCTTTATTTGCCAACTTGGACCCTTCTTGTCCCTGCCTTCATGCTTTTAGGTGTTATAATATGAATTTATTCCAATTGCTTTAAGTATCACTTATATTCAGTCATCTTCTAGAGCCCTATTGCCAGCTTTTAGTGTTCTCTCCCAAATTTCAGCCTTGTCCATACAGGCCTGACACACCCACGTGGAGATGGAACAGTAGTGTCCAAGCGAGAGGATGAGAACAGAGCTCAAACCCTTCCATCCTTCCTCCACAGACCTTGCTTTTAGAACCTTCCCCATCCAGAGAACGGTAACCCAGGCGCTCACATTTTCCTGCCCAGTTACATTGGAACTATCCTAACTCCTTATCTATTTCATATTTTGTATCCAATGTATTCCAAATTTTACTTATCCAAAATCTATGTAAAATCTGATGTCTCATTACCTCTAGTGCAGTGGATTTTACCTTAGATATCTTACCATTTTGTTCTCAACATATCTGCTAAGGTCCTGCTAAAGCACAGTCAAAGCCAGGTGTGGTGGTGCATGCCTGTAATCCCAGCATAGGAAAGGCTAAGAAAAGGGAATCAAGAGCTCAGGCCACTGCCAGATAAATAGTGAGTTCAAGGCCAGCCTGGGCTACATAAGACCTTGTCTCAAAAAAGAGAACAAAAACCAGAGTCTAGACAGATGACTAATTAGGGAAGAGTGCTTACAATACAAGCATGAGAACTTGGGTTTTGATTTCAGCATCCATGTTTTTTAAAAAAATACATGCATATAACCCAGTGCAGCAGTGGAGAGAGGTAGGATGATTACTAACTAGGGCTGACTGACTGTCAGCTGAGCTTCAGTTTCAGTGACAGACCCTATGTAAAAGAAAAAGGCAGAGAGTGCTAAAGAAGGACACCCAGCATCCTCTTGGCCTCTAGATAGCATGCACAGGTAGTGTGCATCCAGTCTTCATTCACATACATAAACACCACACACACACACACACACACACACACACACACACACACACACACACCACATACATGAAAGGATCAGATCACTCTTGCTTGCTTCCCTCTTCTTTCTCCTCCTTTTCTACTGGAAATTGGATCTAAGCTCTCACCTATTCCTAGGCAAACGCTACCATTGATTATGTCCCAACCTCTTCTTACCTTTCTTTGGAGACAAGGTCCCATTAAAGGGCCCAGGCTAGCCTTGAACTCACTCTGTAGCCCAGGCAGGTCTTGCACTTCATCGTTCTGAGTAGCTGAGATTATAGGCCTCCATTGTCTTTCTACCTCATTTATTTGTGAGCTCCCTATTACCTTCCTTCACCTTATTTAGAACCTATCCTTGCCTTAGTTTTTACATAGCATGCAATCACCACTTAACACACTGCATATATTTTACATTCTTCTTGTTGGTTGTCATTACTGTTCAGCATTAGGACAGGATGGTTTTTGTTGTTGTTGTTGGTTGGTTGGTTTTTGTCTGTTATCCCCTCTGATGTGACCTCAGAATCTACAACAGTACCTAACACACACTAAGTACTACTCACATGGTATAAAATGTTGAACAAAGGGATAATGGGTAGATATTATGGCAGTGATTTAAATCTTTCAAAAGCACAAATGAGTTCTAAAACTTCCCTATGCATGGGAATTATATCAGCTAGTTTATAGATGATACCTGAGCCTTGATTAAATTTTCTGCAATTCTGAAATCACAGAAGAGGAAAAATATTTCTTTAAATTTATTTTTGCATTATGTAAATGACATGAATATGTTTTCATTATAAGAACAAAGCAAAATAACTCTTATATCTTCTTTCCAAGGAGGTAATTAAGTGCCTGCTGTTTATTCTTCTAGGCTACGTAGCCATTTCTGTGATAACAGGAATGTTCTCTGTCTGCACTGTCCAATAGACCTGTCAGCCATATGTGCTTATTGAATACTGCCAGTGTGGCTAGCATGACTGAGATTCTGTTTGAAAGTTTGTTTCATTTTAAGTATCATGTTAGTTTAAACAGCTACGTGGGAACAATAGCTCCCATCTCAGCATACTTCTTATCTATTTCTACCTCACCCTTCCCCCACTTTTTAAATCACTAATGCTATTACACAGTATTAACTTGCATGTATACTGTTTAGGATTTTCATCTTGCAGTCAGGGAAATATTTTAGGAATGATTTCTTCTTGATACACATGTATCTGCCCCAGTCTCTGTGGTGACGCCTACCACTTCTTCATGTGTACACACTAGAGCTAACGAAATGAGAAAAGGGCACTTCTTGGTGTTGAGCCATATTCTGGGCCTTGTTATCCTCCACTCCATGGATTTCTGCTGGCAAGACTTTCATATCAACTATGTGATTTGGGATTCTACATAATCAATGACCTAATTCAAGACTCTAGTGACTTGTGCATTTCAGACCTATGGTCAACTGTTTTGTTTATTCTTTTTCTATCTTACAATCAGACTAAACTTTTATGATCCTAAATTAAATCTGGATTTAAAACTATGTTCAGAGATGAGAAATAGAATTTTTATGATATCTTCTTTTAATTCTCAATTTGTGGTTCTCAGCCTGATCAGTCCAGTTGTTGTCAGTTAGCGGTACACAGTGCATAAGTACAGTATTATGTGTCATTTTTGCACTCCAGTAATAATTGTATCATACATTTTATATTGTACCTGACAGCTATCTCTGTGTGCATGTACATGCATGTATGTATATGTGTGTATGCAGGTATGGGCATGTAGCTGTGCACACACACTTGAAGAAGTCTTGCTATGTAACTCAAGCTGCCCTTGAACTCCTATGTGGCATAATCTGGCTAGGACCTCATGAGCCTCCTGCCTCAATCTCTCAAGTACACTCCCAGCTATGTAACAGTTTTTGTTTTAGATAAATTTTTGACAAGTATCAGTAAAAGAGATTCTGTAGAGCAATGTCCAATATACAATGTCCTTCCCTTTGCAAAGCCTTTTGGGAGTATAGCTTTTGTATGGCACTGTGGCACAGTTTAAATAACTGGAACACATGTGGCAAATGGGAAGCACATTCGCAAGCAGTAGTTGGGCGTTCTGAAATCCTAAATTAGGCAGGAAGACTTTTTACTTCCTAGAACCAAATCTGTGGTCTTCAGGTCTGTGTACATGTGAGGTCTGGGGCACTGGGCCAGGGCTTCTTATCCCTTGAAAGTCATCACTCTTATGCTGAACGGTCTCTTGCATCTCACAGTCCAACTCTGAATGTGGACTATGGTTCTCCAGGGAGCTGTGGTCTATAGTTCTGATGACACCCACTATTCTTGTCACTTGATTTCTATGAATTGTACATTGAAAAGAATGGAACTTTGGTTACAAATATGAAATGATTGGAAACTGTGCTTGCCTTTTGAATTATGGCTTTTCATGTTCCAAAAGGGCCACTCTTGGGTAGATTGCTGCCCCAGAGCCACCTCTCTTTCCTGCCTTTCTCATTTGTTCCTTTATTTGCCTACCTTCCAGACATCTAGCATCACGTAACTGTAGCTTGTACTAGAAACACCAGAAAGGGTGATCTGGGTGCCTTAGAGTCTAAGCCGAGACTTGAGGCTAGCCAATGACTACATGTGAGACATCTGACATGCTTCACTAAGTCAGGGCGAAAATATCTGCCCTTTACTTCTTCAGTTAATTGAGTTTCCCCTTCTGGATTATCAGGCATTTCAGTATCTTCTTTCTGTGATCTCCTCATCCTGTCTAAAAATTCGAATGTTTCTTCAGTTCAGAAGGAGCCCAAAGGACAACTGAGTCTAAAGGACTTAACGCTGCTATGGCTTCTTGTCATCAATTGATATCACTATTGCAGTCAGGTCCTGTATAGTTTGCCAGACAGTGTACCTATCCTAAAGAGTTCTTTTACAAACTAAATGAGCAAATATATTTGACACTTTATATG
The DNA here is from genome assembly GCA_028551405.1 of Uromys caudimaculatus. NCBI lineage: Eukaryota > Metazoa > Chordata > Mammalia > Rodentia > Muridae > Uromys > Uromys caudimaculatus. The sequence goes on from CM052722.1 coordinate 41,981,368, forward strand.
TATCACTGGGTAGACAATCAAAGACTTAGTTTCCCCACTTTCATGTCTTAACAAAAGGCCTATTTTGGGAATATATCGGAGTATCTCTATAAGCATTTGGGCTTTAGTAAAGGTTGAGGAGTAGGTGGGGACCTTGTAGACATCTAGATAGGTCAAAGGCCAGATTGGCCCCATCGTCTCTCCTCCTAGGAGACTCCAGGTATTTTATTCCTAATTATTCTGAGGTGAGCCAATTGCCTGTATGTAGAGAAAACAGAAACTAATGAGCATAGATTCCTTAGACGTTAAATGATTTATTTTGCTCTTGAAAGGGAGTATTTTTTTAAATTGTAGTGTGATGTGTTCAGACTGAAAAAAATATTACTTCAAGTCACAGGAAGTAGTTGGTATTTGCCAGGCCCTCACCAAGCCTTGCTGAATATAGAATTTAATTACTTCTAATTAATAATAATAATAATAATAATAATAATAATAATAATAATAATTTGTCGGTACAGAGGCCATAAAACAGCTTTGTGGAGTCTGATTTCTCCTTCTGCCTTTACATGGGTTCTAGGAACTGAACTTGGGTCTCTGGACTTGCATGGAAAGCGCCTTTACCCACTGAGCCTTCTCATTGTTCCTAGGTAGTGTCGAATGCTCAAACTAATGCCTATTCAGCATCACTTTGAAATGAAATCTTCTGGAAAACAGGGCTTCAGTTTATTTTCACATTGTCCCTGTTCTGGGCATAGTCCTTGCCATGCCAAGTGCAGTTACAGATGCTGCACACACAAGCACACGTATGCACTTAGGGATTCTGTCTGTTTTCCTTCTCTTCAGTCTTCTCATTTTCTTACGTCTGGGCCGTGAGAACCAACAGCAAAATGCACAGCACTCATAAAACTATCTTCATCTTTCAGTACAATCTCTCTCTGTTTTAAATGCCAGCTTTCATGTGATCTTAATACATCTTCCTTATGAAACGACAGCACTTTGTCTAGTAAGCTTTGTGGCTAGTACATAAAAATATTTCTAAATAGTCATTTATTTTAGACTATTGATAAAGATTAACTGTGCATATACACATGTAAATGAAACAGCTGTGTAAAATCCAAATATGTGAAGACTGAAGCAAGAGGTTTATGAATTCCAGGTTAGCCTGGACTGTTTAGCAAGTTACAGCTAACCTGGGCTAGCATGATGGTAAGACTGTATCTTTAAAAATCCTCACAATAACAACAACGAAACAGAAACAGATAAGAAATCATTCATATAAGATATTTTCATTTGGGTCTGGAGAGATGGCTCAGCAGTTAAGAGCACTTGCTACTCTTCTAGAAGATCTAGATTTAGTCCACAGTACCTGTGTCAGGTAGCTCATGACTGCCTGGAACTCCAGCTGCAGGGGATCGGCTGCCCTTTTGGCTCCTGTGGGTACCCACAAACATGAGGCTTATTCAGACACAGACACATGGACATGCACACACACACACACACACACACACACACACACACACACACACACAAAGGCACTTTCATTTGCAACCACTTTACAAATTTGGGTTGTGTTGTTAAAATGTATTCCTGAGTCATTTTTCTTGTTTGTATGGAGAACGACATTATCTATCATGGTACAATAATAGATAGTGCTATGTGTGATCTAATGAGTAAGGATAGCAGTTACCCACCGAGTACAGTGGATTGGCTACTAAGTATAGTATAGATATAATCTCTGTTTCTCAGAACAATACTGTAAGATAGTTACCTCTTTTATAGATGAGACTGAATCCAGATATATTACAGAACTTGCTTTTTATTTTTATTTTTATGTATATGAGTACACTGTAGCTGTCTTCAGACACACCAGAAGAGGACATTGGATCCCATTACAGATGGTTGTGAGCCACCATGTGGTTGCTGGGAAATGAACTCAGGACCTCTGGAAGAGAAGTCAGTGCTCTTAACCGCTGGGCCATCTCTCCAGCCCCAGAATTTGCTTTTAGGAGCAGGCAAAGTCAAATAACTCTTTCACCACATATATAGCTAGTTCCTGCTAAAGGGACAATATTGGGCCACCCATGATTTTCCCTGCCACCATTGTTGGACCCAAGAGTGCACCTGACACAGCTCCAGCCAAGTCTGGTTGTATCCTGCTTTGAAAACATGAGCTTAGCCAGACAAATTCTACTCTATAACGTGTGTGTGTGTGTGTGTGTGTGTGTGTGTGTGTGTGTGTGTGTTACTAGGGATGGTACCCAGGGTCTTTGTGTGTGCTAGGCAAGCACTCTACTACTGAGAAAAATCATGAGTTCAAAGTCAGCCCAGGCTACCTGGCAAAGCCTTGTCTTGAGACAAACAAGCAAACAAACAAAGCAACCTCAGGGGCAGCTTGTGAGGGGAAACTTGAGAAAGCCATGTGGAGCCACATACAAGCTAAAGTTCTAGGGAAGGGAAGCAAGCAGAGACCTGACTCTGGTAGAGACGCAAGGCGATGGAGATGGCACAGAGAGAAATGCTGCAAACAGATAGGTTGGTGTAGAATACTTGGCATGCTGAGGGCACACTCTGCCCGTTTCCTCTTTCTTCACTTACTGTGCCTCAAAATACATCACCCACCCTAGAGCTAACTTTAGTGCATGTTTTAAACCAGAAGAACCTAATTAAAAGTGTACACTCGGTTAAGTGCTACAAAGGAGATTTGAACAGGAGTCTTACAAATACAGATGGCACTCCTTTGCCACATCACACACATTTTTCTGTTCTACTAGCCCCCCCCAAATCACCATAATGTATCCGAGAAAAAAAACAAAATAAAATAAAATAAATGGAGTCACCTTCTCCAATTCTTTTTCACTGGAGTCTTGGTTTGTTGCCAGAGCCCTGAAGGACAGGGTGGGAGTTATGGAAGTCTCAAGCAACTAACTAGGAGATGTCCAAACAAAACTGCAGCAGGATTCCTGCCTCAGAGTAGAGGCACTGAATGGGGCTAGGGTTTGCTTCTTGTCAGTGTAGAAAACATAGTGTCTTGGAGAATGTGGTCTCGGCAAGAGCAAGGACTAACTTCCGGCATGATAGTGCATGTCCACTAGTCCAGCACTTGGGAGGATGAAGTAGGAGGAGTCTGAGGTTAAGGTCAGCTTGGGATATGTAACAAGGCCCTTACTTTAAAAAAAAAAAAAAAAAAGCCCACACATCTAGCCCTAGATTTACATATAGCGCCTGACATAGATTTGAGTGAATAAGTAACTGAAGACATGAATAAATTAATGGCAGCTGTAAATCACATCCCTTGTTCAAATGTCTGGATCCTTCCTCAGTCACATCTTTCCAAGTTAAGCAACACCACCTGTCTCTATCTCCAATAAACAATCCATGCAGCACTGTGAGTAATGTTTGCAGTGACTAGTGAACCTTAGCTTAAAACAAAAACAAAAACAGAAAAAAAACGAGGTGACTGTGGTAATGACATAGCTCAAAGACTGCAAATGGACAACTCTGGATTGCCCTGTTTACAAAAAACACCTCCCGCTTTGTCTTCCTCTGTCTGGAGAGAGTGAGGTTTTCATTTTAAGAGGCTGACTAAAAAATGCAGGGCCACTTCCTGGGCAGGCTTCCAAGTGACTACATCTTTCTCACAGCATTCCCCAGAGCCTCAGCCCAAGCTGCCTGGGGCGGGGCCTCTAGCCATTGGTAGCTGGGGGAGCTACCAGAGGAGCAGTTATCTGCAGCCCGCCAGAATTGCTGTGCTTTTAGGCTCTCTCCGGCGCAGATATCAGCCTTGGCCTTTGCATTGAAGAGACATCAGCATCTGTGATTGGCCAGGCTGGTGTGTGTGTGTGTGTGTGTGTGTGTGTGTGTGTGTGTATGTATGTATGTGTGTGTGTGTGTGTTACAGGAGATGTCGTGCCACGCTTCTGAATATGAGGTTCCTTTCAGCCGAGTGTCCCGGGTGTGGGTGAGTCTACCTATCTGAAGACTGCCCTTGTTGGTTGGGAGATGCTCAAAGCTGGGCATTATGATTTTCCAAGGGCATGACTTAGCATATTTCTTAATCTTACTGAGCCTCGGTTGCCTTTTCTGTGAAGTAGGCATAATATGATGGTATCCTAAGGGAAGGGTGGGAATATGTATGCAGTTTAGTGTGTTGGGAGGCCAGAAAGAGATGGCAGCCCCAGAACATCTCATCTAACACCTGGCATATGGTAGGCATCATCCAGATCTATTATTTCTCCTTTTTTATTTTATTTGTTCTTAGTTTTTAAGACAAGGTCTTACTCCATAGCTCAGGCTGGCCTTGAACTCTCCACCCTCCTGTCTCAGTCTCCTGAGTGTTGGGATTACATGTATAAGTCACCATGTCTGACTAGCTCTTAATATTCCTGATGCATCAGTTAAAGAGGAGGGGGAAGGGACTGTGACAAAGCTTTATTTCTAGGAGTACAATATTGCTCTGGCAGGCCCAGCAGATACAGTCTACTTCTTCCCGCTAGCCCTATGGGTCTCACTCTCTGAAGCCTGAGCCATTGTGGAACACTGAGGGACTCACTCCATAGCTCAGGCTGGCCTGGAACTTACTCTGATCATCCTGCCTTGGGCTCTTCAGTTAAATATTGGGACTACAGGTGTGAGCCATTGTGACCTGCTATTTTCTTCTTAATTGTACCTGCCTTCCAAACAGGAAGCTTCAAGGGAGGAGGATGGTGCTGAAGAAAGCTTTGTGAGAATGTATCTCCCTTCTCTTTTCCCCATCTAGACCCTGACTGCACCAGCCCCATTTGCCGATGAATCCAGTTGCCAGTGCCAAGCACCTCATGAAAAACTGACCATTGCTCAGGCCCGCTTAGGAACGCCAGGTGAGACTGTGGTTCTCATGTCTCAAATGGGCTTCATCTCCACATCTGAAGTTATCACAAAGCATTGGGTGAACGGTGTTAACTTTCAGAGTGGAATTTTGTGAGCTTAGCACAGTGCAAGAATAGAGGACATTACTATCGAGAAGTAGTTGAGTATGAGGACTTGCAACTGTAATCTCAGCACTGAGGAGGCTGGAGCCGAAGGACGGCTGCGAATTCAGAGACAGCATGGGTCGTGTAGTGAGTTCCAAGACAACCTGGGCTGCAGATTTAAGACCCTACTGTAAAAACAATCAAAACGGCAATAACTTATGCAAATCAAAACTACAGGAGATGCTTAAGCCCAAGCTCTGTCATTTACTAGTTCCACAGACTCTGGCAACTCAGGAAAACGATCTGGATTCATCTTCTCATTTGCCAAACAGGGGCCATGTCTTGTTCCACACACCTTTTGTGACAGACAGGTTCTGCAAAAATTCAATTTTCAAGGTGTTGATGAACTAAGTCACTATAATTGTAACTGTTCTGAAATGTCCTCATTTTTATGTTTTAAGTGAGCCCTAAAAAGGACTGGGTTCTATTCTAGAAGTGCATTTATCCATCCATCCATTCCTTTAGCCTATATCAGAAGACCAATGGGGAAGAGATGTAAAGTATAAAGTACCATTTCTGCTTCCCACAGGCTTTCGTGACAATTAAAGGGACAAGACATGAAGTAAAAGCCACGGGCACATGTATGCATGTACAACACTGATGATAAGTGACAGTTCAGAGAATGGCACATTCATGTCGCCTGGAGAGATCAGGCAAGACTTAAGAGAGGGTGCAGAACATAATGGGTTCTTTTGAGAGAAGTTTTGGACCATGTCTACAGAAAACAGTTATTCTGTAGGGGTAGAATAGGAAGAGTGCTAGAAAACACAGAGCTAGAGAGCTGTCTAGGGGTAAATGTGGATCAGCCCAGTTGGTTGGGATGGAGCGAAAAATAAGACTAGTTGAGTGTGTTTAGATTTAAGGCATTTATGATGGTAAAGCAGACTGAACTTGGACTGTCACTTCAATACGCAGACAACTGAAGCTAAAAGGAATCCACAGGGTAAGGGACAGTGCATTTACTCAATGTGTAGCGGGTCCTAAGGTCTTTATCTGTACCTATCATTTTGCTCTCACAACTCAACATGGTCAGGACATTCAGTATTTCACACATAAGGCAATGAAGGCTTAGAGAGGTTGCAAAGCTGCACAAGGTCCTTCAGCTGGCAAGTGGCAGGGCTTCTTACACTGTTGCCTGCATCAGAGTCACCAGGAGAACTTGCAGACATACAGATGTCTGGGACTCCCCACTGGAGTATCTGATTCTGTCCGCATGGGCTGGGGCCCAATACGCTGTAACTCTTGTCAACCTTGAAGGTAAGGCTCTCTGAGAGCACCTGCTGAGTAGGAAGGCTGGGCTCTCACTGCCAGAATGTGCCCTATCTCATTTAATCTTTGGAAAACCCCAGAAGACTAGAGCACTGGTATCATAACTGGGTAGAGCTAGGACTTCAAGTCCCTATGGCCTCATACCCCGACTTTATCCAGCAGTACAAGGGCCTTCCCTGTGAAGTGCTGTCCTCAGCTAGCCTCAGGACTAAGTGAACACATGCTCAGGCCCTGCCGTGAGGGTAGGTGTGTGGGTACAGCAGATAAGCAGCACGTTTGCTGTAGTCATCCGCTCCATTTTAGCCTCTGTCTATCTGTCTGTAGTCTCTCCCTGCCCACCTCCTCTCCCTTCTCTGCCCCTTCCCTCCTTTCTCATTACCCCACCCCTTGAAGAGACCAAGAAACCAGCTTCCTCTTTTTGCTTTGGGCCCTGTAGGAGTTTCCCAGTCTGGAAGTTGCTGACACATTACGATTTTCAAAAGTGATCTGACTGCAAAATCAACTCTACAGATAGTCTTGAAATGTACTAAATGGCCTTTCCCCCAGTAATTATGGCATCTTTCTTTACTTTTCTTCCTCTCTGCTTCCTGAATTCATTTATCCTGATCACCTCTGAATCGTTAACAAAACTTCCACAAAACTGCCATCTGCTTTCTTGTGGGATTTATATCTTAAAACAAATTTTCCTCAATTGAATTGCAATTGAATAAGAGCATTGAAATCCAAGATCCCTCATTAGACAGTTTGTTATTTCAGAGCATTTTCTGTTTACTGCGCCTTATTTAGAATACAGTATCATCCTGTGAAAGCAATTCTGTTTGTTCAAAATAGTATATAATTGAAAATAGTTGCAGTTCTCAGTCTGACATAAAATCTCTAGATTTTTTTTATTGCAGAAATTTAATTTATTAGCAAGATTGTACCATCTGAATCTATTAATGTGATATTTCTTTATGTTCTAAATTAATGAGGTCGGGTTGCATCAATAACTAATCACAATTTTAAATCTAAATCCTAAATCAGTTAATGGAAGTTTGTGATGATCTCTTTTGAGTTCAGGTCCCCATTTTTTGGGTGGGGGGCACTGACGTCTGAGCTCAGGCCCTTGTTACATGCGCTCTACCATGAGGCCCGATCCCATCCCCTTAATATTTCATCTTTTAGCATGAATATAATACATGTATTTTTAAAAGCCAACAGGACTCTTGTGTTTATTTAAAAAAATAGCCAGGCTAGTGAGATTGCTCAGTAGATAAAACTATTTGCTGCACTGGCATGGTGGACTGACTGTGAGCCCCAAAATCCAATAGGAGTAAACAGATTCTTCAAAATCATCCTCTGATGACTTTGATGATACCATGGCATGCCTGCCTGCCCCCTCCCTCTCCTTCTCTCCCTCTCTCTCCCTCCCTCTCCTTCTTCCTCCTTTCCTCCTCTTCCTCCCCCTTCTCCTCTCCTTCCTCCTCCTTTCCTCCTCTTCCTCCCCCTTCTCCTCTTCTTCCTCTTCCTCTTCCTCCTCCTCCTCTTTCTCTTCCTCGTCCTCGTCCTCCTCCTCCTCTTCTTCTTTTTCTTCTTCTTCTTCTTCTCCTTCAGCTTCTTTCTCCTCCTCCTCTCCTCTTCTTTTTCTTAGCCATCAGGATAAAGATATCAAGAACAATCACCCTCTCCCTCCATGTTGCAGTCACTTTGTAAACTACATTGATGAGACCCAACCACTCAGCATGCCTTTCTGATTGAAAGGAAATTGGTGTCTGGTCTGTATCAGCAATAGCATCCTGCACGACTAGAAAGGACTAGAGGACCAATTGATTGCTTCTAATCCAAAGCACCAACTCTATATACAAAACTGATATACTGATTGCCTTCTCATTTGGGCTGGATGCTTTGGGGTCTCTTTATTCAGCTCAGGATTTTCACTTAAACTGTACTTTTCACTTAAATGATTAAAATTGTCCTCAGGTCTCCTTCCAAGTCCATGTCTAAAATCACTAATGAACAAAATGAAGAACTCTAAAAGGGAACCTTAGTTTCCCCTGTAGCAGGCAGATTTCACTGCTTTAGACATCTAGATTCTAAGTGGGGTGAAGAGAACACCCAGTGCTCTGTGTTTGTTTTCCTTGTTGGTTAACACTGTATGTTGTATTCTTAATTTCTTTGTTGTTGTATTTTGACAGCTTTCAAAGAGTCTAGTTTTTAAAAATCAATTTTATGCACTGATGTTAAACTGATAATGTATAGATGTTGTGTCTTCTGTAGGTAAACTTGTGGCGCTGCTCTAATGGAAGGTAATGGGGTTCCTTATTGTGTAGTTGTGTTAACTGTGTCTCTTTCTTCCACAGTTGACAGGCCTGTTAGAGTGTACGCAGACGGAATATTCGACCTCTTCCACTCAGGTCACGCAAGGGCACTTATGCAAGCGAAAACCCTGTTTCCCAACAGCTACTTGTTGGTAGGAGGTAAGAGTGCATTTCTTTGTCCAGAAACGGCCTTATAAAATGCTTCCTGAAAAGTACCCCTTTCAGATGTCCATCAATAAAATCTGACATTGTTAATGTTTTCAGTTCAGCCCATACCACCTCACTTGTTCAATACCTGAAATTTAGAGTGACATTTAAAACCATAGGAGAAATTACATCATGAAATTGTGTACCACTGCACCAGAGAAAAGGAGAGAGAGGGACAGATTAATGATACCACCAAGGGTAACTACCTCATATTTTCCATTAATGCTTTTCTCCTGCTATTTGTGACATGATCCAATTTGCGTTTCTAAAATTTTCTAGAGGATCAAGGAAAAAGCAATATTACTCTGATTTCAAATCTTGGAGAACTAAAGGGGTTTAGGATGATTGATGGCGCATAAGGTCATTGTCTGTCATTTGTGTGTGACCTGCAGCACTTAGGACAGTGCCATATTAATAAGACGGACCTAATTGGTTATAGAACTAAGTACAGTGTGATAAAGAAACGGGGATTTATACATACAGGCCATCTTGGTCACAGTGAAGGAGCTGATATACTTCCTAAGAGTAGGGAAAGAGAACTATAGTTTGGTGTTTTCCTCCTCTAGAAGGCTTACCTAGTCTAATTTTTGTGATGATCTAGTACTTGACTGAGGAGACCAGCATGTCACTTCTGTAGCTCTGGAAGCAGGACATCCATTCGCTGTGACGAGCTTCACCTCTATCCACTGTGATCCGTTTCCGTGGCACTGCATTGGTCTAGGCACTATAATAATCCTTGAGCTCTCCAAGAGGAAAAGAAATGTACAGGCAGGACATTCTAGTATCATGTTATATCATGTGAGTGTAAAACACTACTTTCTGGAAATTTCAGAGGGAAACTCGCAGATTTTACTAAGAGTACTACCCATGTGACTATTGAATGGAGTTCTTTGAGAATGAACAGAAGACCAATGGCTATGAGGCAGGTCATACGAAGGGACCCAAAGGAGAAAGTATTTCTTGCTCACTTCTCTGTTCCATTTCTAGACTAAGTGCTGCCACCTGGAGTCCTCTGGGCTCCTGGGGCCCTGGGAAGGCCTCGGCAGCATGTGGGTTTCAGTTATTTAGGTGATCTGAGCCTGGAGGAGGTTTAGTATGGGTGGGTCATAATTAACTATGTGACCCAGAAATTTGAACTCTCTCATGGAGCCACATGAGCCTCAGCAAGCTCTTACTTTACGTCTTGCTGCCACTGACACCTTCAGAGGTTTTTGTCTAAGGATTTCTGGTTCAGTAGGTTGTGATAAATATTCTATATGTTCATATTCTCTATTTTTCTTCCTCTCTCTCCCTCCCTCTTCCTTCCCCTCTATTATCCTTCTTTCTGTCTCTCTTTCTCCTTCCTCACTTCTCTTCTTCCCTTTAATGACAGTTTGCTCTTTGCTTTCATTTCTCTGATGAATGTATGTAAGCATATTGATTTTTTCAGTTATTTCTTCCTTTTTACAATGGTGTAGTGACATGACACACCAGGAGCCAGAATTATAACACTGAATTTTTAAAACAAAATTGTATCCAGATATGCTGATATATAACTATAATCCAAGAATTGGGAGGTTAAGGTAGGAGAATCATGGGTTTGAGGTTAGCCTGGACTATGTAGGTATTAAGTTTAAGGCCAGTTTGAGCCATTCAGCAAACCCTGTCTCTCTCAAAACAATTAAATTAATTAACTTAATTAAACATTATTTTTCAGTCACTTACATGCCTCCAGCAGCATGTAAAATCTTTGAAATGTGCCATTATATATTTGTATAATACAAAACAAACTCTTAATTTTTTTCTAATACTTTATAAATTTCCATTTTTCTCCTCAAAGTTGTTCTTGCCTATAATTTTCCTAGTGTGATACTTCAGTGCTTGCAAATCTTTTAGTTGCCTCTATCTTAGTTCTAAAGAAGAAATAGGTGTGTAGATCCGAACACAGGTACCACATTACACATTTTGATAAGTGATTGTTAAACATAAAAATAATTTGATCAGCAGTTTTTCTTTTAATAAGATGAATAGGATATTCTTATTTATGGATGTATCTATGGGTGAACATAACTTATTGCCAGATCGGGGCAAGGTATAGCAATAATTCATTTATGTTGCCCTTGCTTTAGTAAGTCCTGAAATATTTGTTCACACAAATGTGCAGGCGGGAATGGTAGGAGTTAATTAAAGTGATATCACTCAATTCCTTGAGCTCACGAACACAGTTTACTGTTGTTGTCACTAAAGCAGTCTCATTTGTTTATCAAGTGGCAGCCTGATAAGATTTTCTGCAAAGAATGGATTGGAGATGGTCTGACCTGCCAAGGAATTTCTTACTAAGCTCTTAGAAACATTTGTTCTTTCCCTTTCTGGGAAGTTATAACAAAAGAATTTATCAAGACTTATCAAATGGCTCTTAATTATCACCCTTGCTACTTTACTTGAAAGCAACTTATTCAAGCAGATACATGCAAAGGAGTGGGAAATGGAAGTATGGGAAATCACAGTACACCATCACCAATCCAACAATTTCTGGAAAAAATTGGTTTTGGCATTTACTTTTAAGACATTTTTTAAAAAACAAAGTGCTGAGGCTAGGAGTCTTACCTATTGGATTTGCAGAGTATACCTTCTTTAATAGGCAAAGTGGGGCCTTATTATCAGATTTACTAAAAACCTGGAGATCAGCATAATGGCTTTTAATTCAACTATATTAATACATTACAGGAAGTTTTATAAAAATACCAAGAATTGGTCATAAAATGTATGCATATAAAAGTAGAATCATTCAAGATTAAAATAATAAAGATCCAACAAATGTTATAAACAAGACAATGAGCCAGCATACTCAATTTGTTGCAACATAATACAATTCACAGATAAAATTATAGGGTATTTATAAGAAGAAAAATATGAATTTTTAAAAAGACTTCTTCTCTAGTTTTTAATCATGTATATATATGGGGTGGGTATGTGCATGTGAGTGCAGGTACTTGCAGCCAAAAGTGTTGCATCTCCCTAGAACTGAAGTTACAGATTGTGTGAGTCAGGTTGTAAGCCACCTGATGGGGGAGCTGGCAACTAAACTCAGGTCCTCTTTAAGAACAGTACTGGCTCTTAACTGCTGAGCCATCAACCCCCTTTGAGACAGGGTGTGTTTTTGAAAGGCATATTATTTTGAGCTAGGCATGGTAGTGCATGCTTTTAATCCCAGCATTCAAGAGACAGAGGCAGGTGGATCTCTGAGATTGAGGCCAGCCTGATCTTGAGAGTGAGTTCCAGGACAGCCAGGGCTCCTCAGAGAAACCCTGTCTCATAATAAAATAAAACAAAACAAAATGAAATGAAATAAAATAAAATAAAAGGCATGTTGTTTCTTCTTTAAATGTTTAGTGTGTGTATCAGATTATAATAGTTGGCTTTCAGGAATAACTCCATAAAGTCAAGTATAAAAGTCAGAAATAACTTATCTTTATTAGGTACCACGATTAAAAGTTTCCTATGTATTTAAAGAGAGAAAGAAGCATCTTATTAAAATTCATTTGTAGGGCCGGGCAGTGGTGGCGCACACCTTTAATCCTAGCACTTGGGAGGCAGAGGCAGGCAGATTTCAGAGTTTGAGGCCAGCCTGGTCTACAGAGTGAGTCCCAGGACAGCCAGGGCTACACAGAGAAACCCTGTCTCGAAAAACAAAAACAAACAAACAAAAAAAAAATCATTTGTAGGTAAGTTTATTTTTTATCACGAGGAGGTTGAAAATAAACATTTTAGAAGATGAAATTGGATAAGGCATATTTGCAAATGAAATATTTTATGATGGGAATTTATAAAATAGTTTTTTAACTTCCTTTAAAATAATGCATGTAAAATATAGTGTAATACATGTAAAAATAATGTAAATGTTTTACCCATGCCTTTATTCCAGTGTATCTTAAAATTTTTATAATTCTGGAAAATATTCCAGATACATTTTTGAGATGCAGCCGTACCAGCCTATAGAGCTTTGGCTTATTAAAGTGATTTTTGAAGTGAATAGCTGGAAAAAAAATGCTTACTCTTAACTACAAGAGAAAAGCCATTTTTAGGATTCAATATGAGTGTTGAGAATAGCTGGGAAAATGCTTACCCTTAACTACATGAAAAAGCTATTTTTCACATTCAATATTTCTTTCCAGTGCTCCGTTTACTTTGAATTCCTGGACCTTGCCCCTCAAGATCCATGTGTTCTCTGATAATAGATGAGAGAAGCAGAAGCAAAATTGTTAGGCCAAAATTTGCATCACTCTCCATTCTACTCTGATAATAGATGAGAGAAGCAGAAGCAAAATTGTTAGGCCAAAATTTGCATCACTCTCCATTCTACTCTGTTTGGTTCCTAACGCTGGTTTTCACTTGTAACAGAAGTCTGTATATAGGAGGGAAAGATAAGGAGGCGCTAGAGCAGTGGTTCTCAACCTGTGGGTCACAACCCCTTTGGCGTGGGCTGCAGTGGGATACTTTTTCACAGGGGTTGCATATCAGAGAGCCTACATATCAGAGATTTACATTATGATTAATAACAGCAGAAAATGACAGTTATGCAGTAGCAATGAAAATAATTTTGTGGTTGGGGTCATCACAACATGAGGAACCGTAGTAAAGACCACAGCATTAGGAAGGGTGAGAAGCACTGCCCTATAGGTTCGGGGTGCTCTGAATGTTCTTTAAAGTTTTCCCTGAAAGAATTACCCCTCACCCTTGCAGTGCACCACAGTAAGGTGTGGATGATACCTCTTTTGAAAAGTGCAATGAGGGCCGTTTCATATGAAAAAGACTTTCTCTGGCATATTAATTTTAGGAAATTATACTGTTAGAAGCTGAGTTTCTGGATATTGGTTCCTTTAAAGCTCCCTGTTCTCAAGTCCCTCCTGAGCCACCCTGTGTGCCTTTGGGGCTGTGTTCTCAGTAGAAAGAGACCTTTGTCTTAGACTCTCTTTTCAGAGTATCACAAACCAGCTTAATAGCAGACAGCCCTAGCCTGAGGAGAGTTAGGGCACATTTAAGGAAAAGCCATTCTGTTTTGTTAATTGAATGGCTGCCTCTGGAGCTTATGTGTGAACAATAAAAACGCTTGTGGTGAGTTGAAAGGATGTGTCCTATTAACCGCATCTCCTGGTAGGTTTATGGTAGGAAGTCCTCTGGGTGGCTTCATTCATAAAGCCGCTGTTTTTGATCCACACACATGGACAGGTACTTGGTGGAAGTCTTTAGTGTTCAACAGAAATTATTTATTTATAATTTTTTTGATGTGTGTGTGTGTGCGCGCATGTGTGCATGGATGTGCCATAGTTCTTTCCATTTTATTGCTCTCCAGAAATAATTCATTAAAGGACCAGAAACTAGAAGTGCTATGGTTTACTTTTGAATTTTAGTAACAAATTTGCATTATGATTACAGTACTTGCATGTATGATTTTTAAAAACATGCAACCAGTAATGATTTACATTTTTTCCTGTATAATCTTACCATGTTGACAGCATTTTAATGAACTGAGACTATCCACTTACAAAGTGTTTTTTAAAATCCATTTTAATATTAAGGGGTACAGCTCCATAAATTAAAATTTTACAACAAAGGGAGTTTTTTCAAGCCTAAACATTTTTTAAAGGATAAGTCTCACCAAACACCTACCTCCACCTCAAAGGAAGGAAACAGAATAAAACAATGAATACAGTACTGTTACTGTTATGATGTGACTCCTAGCACAGTCCGTGTAAACATTACTTCACAAACTTGGGCTTGGAATTTATTGTATTTTTATTGATTAAAATTAAGTATCCCTCTACAACTGAGGGTGTAGGTCAGTGGTAAACCACTTGCCTATTATACAGGAGGCTCAAGATTTGATTCCCCTTGGGTTTTTTTTTTTTTTTTTTTAGATTTATTTACTTTCTATGAATACACGGTAGCTGTCTTTAGACAAATCCAGAAGAGAACATTGGATCTCATTACTGATGGTTGTGAACCACCATGTGGTTGCTGGGAATTGAACTATGGACCTCTGGAAGAGCAGTCAGTGCTCTTAACCACTGAGCCATGTCTCCACCCCCCTTGATTCCCTTGTAACATGGAAATATAAACAACAATGAAAACAGCTCTTTAAAAAAAGTATTCTTCTAAGATTCCACTTTGCACGGCAGATGGGAAATTCCGTCTCAGTCCTTGTACAATCATTCTGCAGTCAAGTGTCTGAAACATCCGTAAAAACAGGAGAGGGCTTTCCTAGTTTTCAGTCCAGCTCACATTCTCCACTGTCCTCTTCATCCAACTCCACATAATTACCAGCAGGGAGTGAATTCGTTGCACCTTTCTCAGCTGAGGCTCTTGAGGTCTGCCCCCAGATGTGAACACCAATTACTAGAGATGGTCGTCCCTCATCTCTCTTAAGGTTCTGCCACTAGCCCTGCTGCTTGTGGTTTCCGGAGAAGTTTGGCCTTTTGCCCACTGCTTGATGGGATCTTCTCTTTTGTTATCATCTCCCTTATATAAACCCCCCAAGGAGCTCTAGCCAGGAAGGTAAACTCTACCAGCACAGTGAACATTAGCACTTCTACAAGCAGTTTGTAGCAAGAGCCCTGGACAAGCAATTGGAGTTGGGGCAAGGAAAAGACAGCACAAAACCTAAAGGAATATTTCCACCAATGGTCCACTATTACTATTATTACTAATAAGTGGCTAATATTTTAGAGCCTTACTCTCTGTTCATGTGGATCATCAAATTGAATTCTCAAAAATTTCACCCTATTTTAAAGACTAGGCATCTGAACAGCTTTCCCATAAAAGTAGAGTAGAATTGGGATTAGAATCCAAGTCTTTGCCAAGTGGTGTTATATGCCCTTAATCCCAGTATTTGGGAGGCAGAGGCAGGAGATCTCTATGAGTTTGAGGCTAGTCCATCTACAGAGAGAGTTTCAGGACAGCCAAGGCAACACAAAGAGAGCCTGTCTTTAAAAACGAAAGACTAAAAAGCAAAACACACACACACAAAAGATTCCGAGTTTGGGGGTCCAAAGTTCAAATCCTATGCTATTTTTTTCTCCAGCAGGGTGCTTCTCCTGTAGCCCAGTAAGTTGCCAGGATAGGTTGGCCACAGCATGAGCTCCCAGAGTACAGTGGAATACCACTGCTTAGAGTTCTCCATCTGGTTGTCAGAGTGCATTTGCCAAGACTCAAGAACAACAATGTTGCTTTGGGCATAATTAATGTTTAGACAATATGGGTCAGCGTGTTCAGCTGCTTCTTGAGGTCACTCCTTGAGTATGAAAAGAGCCCTGTGTTGCTGTAAACTGGATGGTTGTTTTCTTTGTAGTCTGCCAGGAGGCTATTATCAGTCATGTAAAAGTCATATGAAACTCCCCCAAAGGGGGAGGCTGTGGGCTGGATCTAGTTTTGTGCTGTCTGAAATATAAAACAGATCTGAAATCCATTTCTACTCAATATGATTCTTGATATAGTATCTTAAAGTCCTAGAAGAACATTTAAAAAGTCTTAGATCTGTTTTTAAATAGAATAGTGTGGCCCATAAATGGTTCCTATTTATGGAGTCAAAAGCTGACACCATCAGTGAATCAATATCTAGTCATTATGGCCCTACTACTTGCTCTCCCACACCCTCTCCTGCCTTTGAGCATGATGGATGATTTAGAGATAACCAGGTCTCTTTACTCAAGTTGTTCATATTATACCTCAGGGGACTTGCAAATGTAAGCATCAGAATCACCCATAAAGTTTGTCAAAGACAGAGTTGTATGGACCCCACCAGAGATCCACTGAATCAAAACCTTGAGAAGCAGAGTACACACACACACACACACGCACGCGCGCGCACATGCACACACACACAGATTTTCTTTTCCGTTTTTAAAATATTCATTAGATTTATTTTACCATTTAAAAAGGTGTTGCCTCTAGGTTACCCTGGCCAGATATAGAACACTCCATGACACATGCAGCTATGGCAATATGCTACAAGAGGCACAGCCACTGTAGACCGGTTTTTATTCCAGGTGAAATGAAGCATAGTAAGGATGACTTCTTTATTTAAACTAAAAGCATTGATATTATATAAATTGTTTTCCCATTTGATTGAAAGGGCTATAAAATCCCAAACACTGGCAAAGCAATGCAGTGATGCAGATAACACGTCTGCTGCCTGCTTCTTCTTACTTCTGCTGCATGCTCAGCTCAGCTATACACGTTTTCTAGATTGCACCATGGCTCTAATGCCGGCCTACTGTAAGTGACTGAAACCAAGTAGTTTGGCTAAGCTGACATTGACTCCTGTGTGATCTTAAAAACAGAGAGAAATGGAAAGAGGGGCCAAAGAATCATTGTGAGTTAATGTGAAATAAATAAGTGATCACACACAGCTTTTTCTTTTGAGACAGGGTCTCAGTATATGGCCCTAGCTGGACTAGAATTCACTATGTAGCCCAGGCTGGCCTGGAACTCAAATAGATCCTCCTGCCTCAGCCTCCAGAGTGCTGGGCCTAAAGGTGTGCACTACCATGTCCGACTCAGATATTTTTGTATTTAACAAGGACCTTGGATGATGCAGCCACACAGTTGATGTTTTGATAATTTAAATAGCAACAATAGAAAGTATCTCAGGAAGTATTTATAGAAGATATAAATATACAGGCGCTATATAAAATGTTTGTGTGTGTGTATGTGTGTGTCTAGAGATTCTTTAGACTCATGTGCATGTGTGTTGTCAAAGTGTACTTACAGATAAAATTTTATTTTATTTATTTATTTAAAATAATAAACAATAGGGCTGGAGAGATGGCTCAGCGGTTAAGAGCACTGACTGCTCTTCCGAAAGTCCTGAGTTCAAATCCCAGCAGCCACATGGTGGCTCACAACCATCCGTAATGAGATCTGATGCCCTCTTCCGGGGTGTCTGAAGACAGCTACAGCGAGAGGGCTGGAGCGAGCAGGGCAGAGCGAGCGGGGCCAGAGTGGGCAGGGCTGGAGATAGAAGAAAAAGTGTCTGAAACAGCTATGGTGTACTTACATATAATAAATAAATAAATCTTTAAAATAATAATAAACAACAATGGGCCAGGTCCTATTCACCAGAAAATGAAACAACCACACCAGCCATGGTTGTGCATACCTATAATCCCAACATCTGAAAGGTTGAGGCAAGAGGATCTCAAGTTAAAGGCCAGCCTGGGCTATACAGTGAGTCTTCATCTCAAAAAATACAGTCTGGACAATTATAGGCAGTGTGCAATACTCAATGTTAAGAAATGAGTATTTTACTGGCTTAAATAGTTACACTATATTATATTTTGTGTGTGTGTTTGAGATAATGTTTTGTTATATATCCCAGGCTGGCCTCAAATTCATGATCCTCCTAACTAATGCTGGGATTATAAGTATGTGCCACCAAACCCTGGTTATACTATATTTTCTATTGTCAATTTAGAGTATACATACTTACTTAAATAGCTTACTGTAAAACATTATTCAATCTTACATGGGCAGCAGCCCTGTGCATCTTGTGTTTACTGTGTTTCTTGGTTGCACCAAGGCAACATCTAGTTATTGATCTGTATCATCTAAGTTTGAATAAATGCATGCTTCAGTATTTGCAGTTATGAAATCAACTAGCAATGAACTTCTGAGAACTTGATCGTGTTTTAAAGTGATGTATGACTATCACTGGCACAATAATTGTATTATTAGGCACAATTTGATGTTTTGATCCATATATAGAAATCAGTAATTATATACATATATCCATCATCTTTCTGATTGAACTTTTTTTGTTTGTGCAAGAGTGGCTAGTCTGTTTTAGCAATTTTAAAGTAGATCAAGCTTTATCATTAAGTGGTCTCCATGCAAAACTTATTTCTGTAGTCTGACAATTTACATCCTTTGATCAAGAAAGAGTACCAGGGCCAAAGGAATCTTTCCATAAATGAGTTTCTTTGTCCTTTGAAGGCAGAGGCAGCAATTTTGATGATGACTTGGATATTAGATGTGTGAAGAAGCCATGAAGGGATGTTTTCAGGAGATGCTGACCATAGAAGTTGGCCAGATTTGGTCCAGGATATAGAACATGATTTAGTTCTAGATCAGAGAATTGACTATGTATACATCATACTTCAAAGGGGAAAAAAATCTCATTACAAGAGGCAGTGAGGGCAGCTCTAACCGTTTCAGCAAGCTGCTCAGGAGGTTCTGGGTAAATTAGCACAGTACTTCTAGTGCCCTTTCTTTCTGGTACATAGGGAATATTAGGAAACCTGCCTTAGCCAATCAAAACACGGGCGAGTAAGTATTATTGTTGCTTAGTTCATTTTAAAATACTTTTTAGTAAATCGTCAAGAAATAAAAACCTCATTTCTTTCTAAGGCCAGGGGTAAAGGAAATTACTATTCCCACTTCAGGGTTTTAGAACCTGAGATCTGGAAAGGACCAGAAGTTATGGGAAGGTTGAACTCTGTTCAAGCAGATCTTCTATTATAAGTCTTACTTCTTCACTGTGTAGTGTAATGTATAGTCACGGCATCCCTCTCCAGGGACTAGATACCCGCCCCTCCCTTCTCTGTCTCTGTCTCTGTCTCTGTCTCTGTCTCTGCCTCTGCCTCTGCCCTCTCTCTCTCTCTCTCTCTCTCTCTCTCTCTCTCTCTCTCTTTCTCTCTCTCTCTCTCTCTCTCTCTCTGTGTTCTAATTGGATTACTAAGTACAATAATTATGTGAAAGAATTGGAATTGATATTGATTAGTCCAGCCTTGTCCAATGGCCTCTTGGCTCCCCCCTCTTTTTCCTTTGTCTCTTCATCTGGTTTCATCTGGTCATTTCATTTCTGAATAGTAACAGACACCAAAGGGTGAGCTGGAAGGATGAAAAAAAAAAAAAAAAGGAAAGTCACGTTAGATAGTGTGCTAAAGGCCTCAAAAAAGAATGCAGCTATAGTTAACAGTAAAACGAAACTCTGAATTCCTAGTGCATTTAGGTTTGCTTTCCTCTCCTCATCCTTTGTTCCTATAAAAAACTGAGTTCAGTGGTGCTAAGTACCGACTACAACTGTGTTCCTTCCATCTTGCTGAAGTAGCCAAGTCTACCACAGAGTGGGTAGCAGCGGTATTTATTATCTTTGCCTGTTTTCAGTTTGCAGTGATGACCTTACTCACAAATTTAAAGGTTTTACTGTGATGAATGAGGCAGAGAGATATGAAGCTCTCAGACACTGTCGCTATGTGGATGAAGTCATCAGAGATGCACCATGGACTCTTACTCCAGAGTTTCTGGAAAAACACAAGGTACTTCTCTTTCTTGCGCATTCTCCCTGTAACAGGATTAGGGGCTCTGGCTCCGTAGCCAAGATCGCAAGGATCCTAAAGACTCTTCCAGTTTCTAAAAGGGGAAGTTTTAGGGGCTAACATGGGCATCACTAGATGGAACACCTCTCTTTTGCCCAAAATTACGGACTGCTGTCTTCTCCTTGCCTGGAGTGCAGGTATTAGGGATGGTCTAGCCAGGACCAAATGCTGCCTCTTTCTTCTTCTAACTAGAGAGTCATCAGCAAGATTCTTAACCACACTGGACTCAAGTTACTTCATCTAGAAAATTGGATGACACTGCTATCCCCCTTGTGGGACCATTGTAGGACCATTTTAAGGAGCTAATGAAAGAATCCAAGAAAAAAACCCAGAAAACTGACTGGCCCATGATAAGAGCTCCAAGGTTGTCATTGTTATTACTGTCACCAGCACCATTGTTGGTGCTCACAGACTCATGGGCATCCTTAGGCATGGAGCAAATGAACGCACATCTTATCTGCAAGGGCAGGAGTGAGGCTTTAAGGAAAGAACGTTCTGATTTTGTGACTCTGAAATTCCTACTGATATAAGATTTTTATTAGTTGAAAACATGAGACATTCTTTTGATCTGCATCAAATTATGTTCTTTGTATCTCCCTACCAGCCCCACACTAGGAGCTATTCTTTCCTTTTATAAGCAGTACAAAAAAAAATAAGATTAAGCTGTTCTAAGAATTTTCTTTTCTATTTTTAAATTCGCAATGCAGAAGAGAATAGAGAACACTGATAAATGTGCATGGGTAATAGCAGAGGAGACAATTTCCTGGTGAGAATGAAAAGAAAAGAAGAAAAACTACAATATGATTTACTACCAGTAATCACACTTTTTTTTTACTTAGCATATATTGTATATTCAACACATGACAGGCAGTTTAGAGGATACTAATAATGACAATGATGAATGTCATTTATTATTTACCATATGCCCAGCACAGTGCTAAGGACTTGGCTATTACATAAAATGAGTTCAGTGTCATGGCTACCCTGGGTTATTATTATGCATTGAAGAGGGGGGACTAAGTTTAAATGTGGAGGCTAGAATTAATAACAACAACAATAAAATATGTACTGAGTACTTACTATATACTAGTTTCTATTTTGGGGTGTGTGTGTGTGTGTGTGTGTGTGTGTGTGTGTGTGTGTGTGTGTGTGTGTATGTTTGGTTTTTCAAGACAGGGTTTCTCTGTGTAGCCCTGGCTGTCCTGGAACTCACTCTGTAGACCAGTTTCTATTTTTAAGCACTGTTACATATCATTTCATCCAGCAATTCTCCCTTGAATTTCCACCCCAAAGGACAATGTCTGGAAACATTTTGGTTGTCCTAGCTAGGGGCTGCCACTGACATCTAGTTGGGGGGGGGGAGGTATGAGATGCTGTTCAGTGTCTTCCAAAGCGCAGGACACCTATACACACACTCTCCAAATTATCTAGCCCTTATTGTCACCAGTACTGAGGTTGAAGAATCCAGTTAATGAGTTTTGTAACTTGTAAGTAGTAAGTAGGAATGATACTCTGGCATATTAAACTACACAAATAAGCCAGTTCTTGAGCTGGACTAAAAGCTCAGTGTGCAAGACGTGCTTACCTGTGTAGTAGGAAACAGGGACGAGGCTTAGCAGGCATGAAGATCAGAGGTTCAAGGAGGCATATTAGTTACTTGTGTCATTGCTGTGACAAAACACCTCACCAAAGCAGCTTGAGGAAAGAAGGAAGGGTTTATTTTGTATGTTCCAGCAATATAGTTCATCCTGATAATGAGTGCCTGGAAGCAGAAGCAAGAAGTCGATGATCACACAGCATCCAGAGTCAGGAAGCTGAGACCAACGAAAGCCTGTGCTCAGCTCACTTTCTCCTTTTGGTCCAGAAGCCAAGCCTATAGTATGGAGCCACCCATATTCAGGATGGGTTTTCCCATTCAATTAACCTAACCTAAAGAATCACTGTACCGCCCACCCCAGACATGCCCCAGAGATGTGGTCCCATGATGAGTCTAAATCTCATCAAGTGGATGATAAAGATCGACCATCCCAGGAGGACAGCCCACCTGACAGCAGGATGACTTGGAGAGGAAGTTCAGATGAGTTGGTGTCATAACCTAAACGATAGGACCTTCGTCTGTGAGAGGCTGACTCAAAGGGCTCTTGCAAGTAGTCACAGCTGTTCTGAAGCAGATGCTTAATGGCTGTTGTGCCCAGAGGCCAGCATTCTACAACTGCTTTATTTTAAAAGGCACTGGGGTGGAGAGGGGAGGACTCATCAGTCTCTCTCAAATCTGTAACCCTGCCCCTCAATGCCAGAGCTAATGTCCTTTGTCTCTATCTTCAATAGATCGACTTTGTGGCTCACGATGACATTCCATACTCCTCTGCCGGTTCTGATGATGTTTATAAACATATCAAGGAAGCAGGTGAGGTATTCTCCTGTCCACAGCACACAGCCACGCATAAAAGATAGCTGCCCTAGGCCTGCAGCATGTGTAGATGGCCTGTTGGAATATCTAGTATCACCCAAGCAGCCAGGTCAGTAGCATCCTCTGCATGAACTCCCTTAGAACTCAGGAGAACTGGGTAAGAACCAGGGGCCTGACACTTTTCAGTCCTAACCTTGCTTGTAAGAAATACAAGGAGAAGAAATTCCACATGTTTCCAACTTGGAAAGCTGCAGAGAAGCTGAGAAACACTGTAGAGGAGGAGAAAAACCATGCTTGGTGCGTGAGCTGCATCCTAACAGGTTACAGCATGGGGGATGAATACCTTCTTAAGGTCCGAGCCCTAAGCCAATTCTTCCTTCCCTAGAAACAGCAGCAGTGAGGTTGCTTTGGGATTAAGATCCAACTAAGAGACCTCAGGGTTAACTAAATTTCTGTTTAAGAAATTCTATTCCTTAGTTACCTTGGGCTATATATATCTGGTAGTAATTTCCTTACTGGGTCTCTAGTAAAGGAGTAATAACAATATGACTCCCAAGGTGGTTATTTTAAAAGGCTGATTTTGTTCATGATTTTTGTGGGGCAGGGTCTTAACAGAGGGCTTGACTGAGTGATTCTTTTATCCTTTGTTTTTCCTTGTTTTGTTTTGTTTTGTTTTTACAGACTCTTGCTCTGTAGGTCTGACTGGCCTAGAAATCACTATGTACATTTGGCTAGCCTGGAACTCACAGAGATGGCCTGTCCTTGCTTCCCAAGAGTTGGGATTCACGGCATAATCCACCATGCCTGGTTTTGTTTTGTTTTTAATGTAGTACTAGAGATTGAACCTAGAGCTTCCCATAGGCAAGCATTCTACCATGGGCTGAGAGGTTTTGCTTGACTCTTTCCAACTGTTCTATCTAGATGGGGCTAGGAGCTTCAGTCCTTTGAAGGCTTGGGGCTTTGTTATTCAATACTTAGTGGCCAGCTTTGGTTAGCTGTTAGCCAGGAGCTCAGGGGTTTTTATAACTGGACACCAATACATTGTCTCCATGTTGCCTGGGCTTCTCACAGCATGAAGGCTGAGAGCAACTGCCTAAAGAGCAAGGGAATTTAACAGCTGCCACAAGAATTCCTGTGGCCTAGCCTTGGAAGTCACACACCATCATCTATATGACCTTTTAAGTATAAGCAAGTCACTGAGGAGGCCAATCCAAACTCAAGGGTCTCTCTGTCTCTCTGTCTCTGTCTCTGTCTCTCTCTCTCTAGATTTATTTATTTTCTTTATATAGTATACCATAGCTGTCTTTAGACATACCAGAAGAAGGCATCGGATTCCATTACAGATGGTTGTGAGCCACCATGTAGTTGCTGGGAATTGAACTCAGGACCTCTGGAAGAGCAGTCAGTGCTCTTAACCACTGAGCCGCTCTCCACCCTCTGTGGGTCTCTTCTAAGAGTTATTTTCCTATATTATTATTTTGTGCATATGTGTACCTCTTTCTAAAATATAGAGCTTTTTATTTATTCCTTGAGAGTTTCATATATGTATACAATATGACTAGATCATGGCTAACCCAAATTATCTCTATGGCCTTTTTAAAGACTCCTCCCCCAGTACTCTCACCTTCTACCTTCATGTCCTCTTCTTTTTAAAAATATAATCAATCTACTGAGTCCAATTAGTGTTGCCTATGGGGCCATGCAATGGGACATGGGCAACTAACCAGTGTGACCCTTCACCACAATTCACTTTCTAAAATGAAGGGTCAGGTGGCATTTTGTTTTCTCTGGAAGCGCAGGCCTAAGACTAAGGTATGTGACTTCTTTTGCACGGAGATCCTTCCTTGCGATCCACTGATGCCTCACTAGGAGGAAGAGTCGCTGTAAAGATCTAGTTGGGATACATATAGAGAAGGCCATAAAGTGGCTTGTGGAAGAGTCTCAGAAATGACCTGAGTGCCCTTGTGCAGCTTTTATACTCTACAGTTTATTTGGAAAGTCAAAAAACTCACTTTAAATGAAGCAAACGATATCATGAGCATAAATTAAGCTGCGCAACCTTGGGCTCTGTTTGTCAGAACCGAGTGTCAAAATCCTCTAGCAATGCTGGATGGAAAGATGGAGCTGAGATGCAATAGACTGTAAGGCCCATGCTACTCATTGTCATTCCGATAGTGCCTACTACTGTTGAAAGTTGCTTTATTAACATGTGCTTTGCTGCTTCTTAAAATAGCTCCATAACCAAACGCTGCAATTCTGAAAAGCATGATAAAAAAGGTTCTCTGATCATGCTCATTACTGAATATTTTTAGCAGAGCAATAATTAGGATTTGGAGGAAGCTGGGTGCCTCATTATGTCAGCAGAGGGCTTGGCTTCTTTCAGAGACCTACCTCTCAAGCAGCCAAAGCAAATCCCCCCAGCCCCAAATCTGCTTTCTGCTACTCAGCCACAGAGACCTAAGTCTTTAGACAGGTCAGGCTCATGTCTCCTGTGTCTAAGTGACTTGCTAAAATCTATTAGTAACTAAAGAACCTTCACATTTCATCAGTCCCAAAGAAAGATGGGATGGATTTTTCACCAGAGAGTCTTCAACTGTTCCAATTAAGGTGAGTATGCTGCCCCAGATCTGCTAAGTTGGGTTCATCCAGGGACCCGCCACCTACCAAGGCCCTGCTCCCATGCTTGGTCCAGTTGGAATTCTCTTGGCATCCATGTGTGCTCGCACTTTCTGCCTTTAGTTTTTTATTGTGTACCAAATTGGTTTCACCCTTTTAGAAGATGATCAAAGAAGTTTCAGACCTAGTGACCAACCCCAACTCTGTCCTCGGAGCGTGGACGGGAGTCAGATATTCTGTCTCTAAGATCAGCAGTACCACCCTGCTGCTGATGCTGTGAATATGCATGTGACACATTTTTAAAGGTCCCAGTGGGACACTTAGGAGCAACAAAACAAAAATTCAGAGAGACTTGAATTTGAAAGGGTGCTCAGCATCAGTATTAATCTTGTCGTTCATTCAGCAAATATTCTGATAGTACCTGCCTGTCACCTGGTGCTGAGACTATAGAAGAAAACAAGAAGTGTGTGTCCCTGTCCCTCATACAGATCATAGGCAAGAAAGACAGTTGCTAATGGAAGTATTCCACCAAAGACCTTGCAATATTTGAGAGAACAGAGCAGTGGAGCTGACAAATAAAAAGACCTGTTTTGGGAGTTGAGATTTAATTTCCTTGACACTAAACCTGGCCAAGAGTTAAGCAGACAGAGACTGTGACAGATAGAGAGGAGGAGAGCCAATAGTTTTACAACAGTGAAGAAGCCCCATGTTGCTAAGTATAGGCCCACCTTCATAGCCTATAAGTAAAGCAGTACAGGAGCCTTGGCTGAGAGAGCTAAGAGGAGTGGCTGGGAGATGGGCCTAAGAATAGAAGGAAGCACAGAAAGGGGATCCTGTAAGCCGTGACAAAGGTAAGTTAAAGCCTTTACTCTAAACACAGCAGAAAGCCAAAGAAGAGGAAGGAGCAGGCGTGGGAATTGCATTTAGAAGGATGACTCTGTGGGTCTTGCTGTGTATGTTGAAATGGACACAAATGACATCACTGGAGCTGGAAAGATGGTTTAGTGGTTAAGAGTGCACACTGCTCTTGCAAAGGACTTGGGTTTGGTTCCTAGCATCCATGCCAGTCAGCTCATAACTGCTTGTAATTCCTAATTCCAGGTCCAGGAGTCTGGTACCTTCTTTCACCCTCCCTGGGAAGCTCTTAATTCCCTCCTTGGGAATCTTTGAATAAGATGGTTTGGGTTTGGCTAAAGATGGCGAAAAGGGGTTGAATTAGCAAAGCATTTGAGGAGTGGGTTTGTTATTATACATTGACTGGATATGGACAGCTGTGGGTAGAAAAGTGGCCCAAATGAGCCCAGATCACCTTGTCTAGCTAACTTCTTAGTTGAGGGAAACTAAGGTCAAGTCGCTTGCCTTCAGAGGTTTGAATGACTTGCTGTAACGGAGAACACAGTGCCCTTGCCTTTCGGCTTCACTATTGCTATTGATACAGGGCATCTCGCCGTGGTTGGAATGATACAGGCTACAAAGATCTCAACTGCCGATACATGAGTTTTGTTAACAGCAGAATTGTGAGCATGAATACAGTTCTTACTGTTTTGTCATCTGTGACTCCTTTCTAGTCTGTGCTGCTGGTAAACTCCAATCTGTCTTTGAAGACTTTAAGGCCATCTAATAGGGCCACTGGAAGTTGGCAACGTTGAGCTTGTTTATTTTTACTCTTTTCCACATATTCCAGATGAAAGTGGTGAAACCCCCCATGCAGAGTAGGCTGTTCTTAGAGGAGGAATCGCTTAGCACATCGCACACATACCCTTAGATAGAGACAACAAAGATGCCATTCTTCTCCTTTTCCTGTGGGGATAATGGGACAAAGACTTCCGGAGGGATGAGGAGCCGTGATCTGACTCATTCATTGGCTCAGTTATTATTCATCCACTTGTGCATTTCCTTTGCATTCATTCAGCACCTTCCATGTGTACTGATCTGGACACTGGCGATGCAAAACCAATTAAGGCATCCCAGCATTCAAAATGTCCATTTCTCTCTTTCTTTCTTTCTTTTTTTTTTTTTTTTAAAGAAATAAAAATTTAAAAAGACCCCACATAAGCAATGTCTATTTCTGTGCAGAGACAGGTATTAGACATATTTTTTTGTTGTTAACTGAAGATCCCTTTATGTTCAGAATGCTGTGGGTTCGCATGTTAACATCAGAAAAGACTTCACAGCAGTACAGCCTTGAAGGTGGACTAATGAGGGTGAGGACGAACTCTGTGGGTGGTGGGGTCAGGGAATGAGTACCCAGGATAGGAAGGAAGAGCTGAGCATTGGCAAATGTAAGGCGCCAGGTGAGTGGATGGGGTCTCCTGGGCCAGACCTGGGATGATGGCTCCACAGTGTTATGATAAAGGAAATGTATTGTGGTTGGAAGGGTCAGATGAGACCAGAAAGTCTCCCTGCCTTACCCTGGAGCTCCAGTATTGTCCAGCCAAAAAAGGACCATTAAAGGAAGTAGATAAACTGACATAATTTTACCTTAATCTTTTAATTCTTATTTGGACAGGCATGTTTGTTCCAACACAAAGAACAGAAGGCATCTCAACATCAGACATCATCACCAGAATTGTCCGTGACTATGATGTATATGCCCGGCGTAATCTCCAGAGAGGGTACACGGCCAAGGAACTGAATGTCAGCTTTATAAATGTAAGTGTGCCTCCCCATGTACTCTAGGGGCCACTATATTACCCTACCATGGCTTCTGTTTACCGTGTGCTGTGCAATGTGCTTAGTGCTTTTCATAGTTGTATCATTTGATCCATATTTTTAAAAAATCTCAGTGCTGTGCTTTAGTTTGTGACTGAGGGTCTCACAGGATGGCCTCAAAAGCATGACCCACCTGCTTCAGCTTCCCAAGTGCTGGGTTTACAGGCATGCATCAACACGCCTGCACCACAAGTGAGCTCTCTATTTACAAATGAGGAAAAGGTGTACGAAGAGGCAACATGAGTCAGCCAGGGAGCATCGGCAGCTTCACATTTTATAATGGAGCCTCCTTACTTCCCTCCCCTGCCCCCAAACTCCCTCTTTAGTTTTCAGATGTGGCAAAGGGTTTCTGGAACATCTGCCCCTTGGGGAAAGGCAAGTGTTGTCTTCTTCTCAAAGGAAAGGAAGGCAGGCGGAAGCAATGAGATGCTAGGCCCAGAGAACATGCTTTCTTGTTTTAACGTTTTACCATTTTCATTTTATTAAGGCCTTACAGATGCTCATTAGAAACCTTAACAGCCGTTTTTTATTGTCCAGGGAAATTACAGCTGCTTAAAGAAAGCCTGAAGCCTTTGGCTTCCTTTTGTGTTTCTACCTTATTGTTCCCACAGAGCTGCTGTTAGTTTAATAACAGAGCACTGTTAAAACAATCTTTAAAACAAGCAAAACAAGCTGTTACAAGGCAAAGAGAGTAGCCGGCTGCTTGGAGGTGATGTTAGTGAGTCTGGACAACTGGGGTTACCAGGCTTCCAAAGAGCCCGTGATTTGGACCCAAACAAACACTCTCTGTGCATACAGAATTCCAGCCCCCAAATAGATACTGTATTTTCAAAGGGGGGGGGGTTGTCTGCAAAATTAGGCATTTATAATTATGTGCAGTTTTAATTATCTAGCATCTTTCACAACTGATCATTGGTACCTTCAAAATAGGAGGGGCTGATTAATTGTAAGTCAGTGATTATTCATTGTCCTGATAAAGCAGAAAGTGTTGGGATTCAGGCCCCTCTAGCTTTGTGCAAGCCAGGCAACAAAATGGAAAATGCCAGGTTTGAGTGGCACCCGAACACGTGGCTGCAAAGAATTCAGCCAACGTGATGATTTGGTATCTTAGAGAGAATAAAGCCTTGGTTATTTCAATAAATTAAACTGTCTGTTCTTTTAA
The DNA here is from genome assembly GCA_028551405.1 of Uromys caudimaculatus. NCBI lineage: Eukaryota > Metazoa > Chordata > Mammalia > Rodentia > Muridae > Uromys > Uromys caudimaculatus. The sequence continues at coordinate 42,010,383 of CM052722.1, forward strand.
ATTGAATTCAGTCAACCATCCAAGCATAGCAAGCCATTTCCAAGAGTTATTGCTCACTCTCTTTAAATGGTCTTTAGATAAGCCACTTAGCTCAGGGAACCATGAGGACAGTGGGGGTGTGCTTACTGCCTTTTTCCGACAACAAGCCTGGCTGCAGCTCAGAGAGGAAATTGAATGTGTTGGATGGGCGTGTAAATGAATCACAGAACCTCAGAAGTGGCAGAGACCTGATGAGGACCAGTCATCCAATCCATGTCCCTTGACTTTGAGATAAAGAAAACGGAGCCCAGAGAGTAGACAAGGCCAAGAGAGGGTGGGGGAGAGGTGGAGGTGGCAGTACCCCTCTAAATCTCGTGACTCCCAGCCCAGTGCTCATTCTACTGTTACGTGATGTCACTGAGTACTAAACAAAATAGTCATTTCCAGTGTTGAACAAAATATGGAAGAGCATGATGTAAAGACTATAGCTAACACTTATCTAGAGCCAACAAGATACCCATCTAAGTGTTTTGACTGCATCATCTCGTTTAATACTTGTGATAAGCCTACTAGGGTGGATGTGATGACACTATCCAACTTATAGCGGCAGAGGCCTAGAACGTTGTCAGACCACACTGCAAATGGTAAGCGACAGAGCACCTTCCTGAAGCACATATGTGTGTTTATATAGCTCAGTAGCAGCACACACAACTCATACCCAACCTTACGCTGGGGCTGCAATACGCTTTTGGAATGTCTAAATGGAACTTGACCTAGTTTGATAATATTTGAGGTATTTTACAAACTTCTAAAGTACAAAATGAGCTTGATTCTACATAGTAAAGAAAAAAATATATCCTATGAGTCCTTTAGAGAATATACTGAGATTTCAAAAGGAAGACGTTAGTATGATATTATTTTCATTGTTTAGATAATGTGTTTATCAGGCAATGCAGATAAATGCCTATGGTGCTTTATGACAACATAATTAACATATGGGGAGCAAATGCCAGGCTTTGAGCCATACATTTGGATGAGTGACCTTACCTGATTGTCATAACGACCCTGTGAGGTAGTGATGATTATCACCCCCATTTTATTGATGAGAAAAGTGTGGCTTAGAGGTGATTAGTGATTTGCCCAACACAATATGGCTTCCTGGAACATAGATAGACAACACCATTGTATAAAGTCTCTAATCACAAAACCTAGAGACATGATCAAAATTAAACTTTCTTTATGTCCAAGGAAACCAATGCACTTTAATTACTTTCATGGAAAATATGACAATGACAATTTTAGCATGAGACATTGGTCCTAAGCCCAGTTAGTGTACAACTTAATGTAAACTGTATCAGTTTTAATGCTACCTCAGTAAAACAAAATTTTCAGGCTCTGAGCAGCCATTCTGTCCACAGTGCATCCTTTGATCTAAGTTTCAGAAAAGTAGGGGTATTTGTTCAATAGATGGTAGCTTTGTATGTTTTATATTCCGTTCTCATACAATTTCAACTCACAGATCTTGAACAGATCGAACACAGTACAACATTTGTACTTCCATTTATATATCCAAGGAGATTGATGTGCAAGACACATGCCTTCCCATCAGTCTAGCCCTCGAGAAATAATGACATCTATTCTTCACATTACGAGGAAACCCAAGTTGATATAAAATATAACCAATACAGACAAACCTCTCTCATGTCCTCATGAATCAATCTATTTCTTTCTCTTGTCAATTTTAACTAGGAGAAGAAGTACCGTTTCCAGAACCAGGTGGACAAGATGAAAGAAAAGGTCAAGAATGTGGAAGAAAAATCAAAGGAATTTGTTAACAGAGTAGAAGAAAAGAGTCACGACCTAATTCAAAAGTGGGAAGAAAAATCAAGAGAATTCATTGGCAACTTCCTGGAGCTGTTTGGGCCAGATGGCGCATGGGTATGTACTTATCTCAATCGGCATTGCAGTGGCAGGTATTTTCAGCTTAAATTCCTTTTAGACTCACAGGTGTCCCTTATACATAAGTGGCCTGTGCTTGGACATCATCTCAAGTCACTCCAAGTCCAAGTTCTTATTCAATTACTGAATCATCCCTCAAATATTGATTTAGTATGGTACCAAATGGTACACAAAGTGGGGTCTTCTCTGTTTCTGTTTCCAGAACTTAGAAGCCGTTCACTTACCTTTGAATGTCTGGTATTGCAGAAGTTGGTCTCATAGTTCATTCTAGTCTTCAAGTTGGGGGTGGTGCAAAGCTTAGGGTTAATGGTAAAGTAAGTCAATGTAACATGAAGCTTGTGTTGGAAGTCAAGTCCAAGGGTTCTTTTTCTTTTAATTTTTAATTTATTCTTCTCTCATATATTATATCCCAACTGCAGTTTCCCCCCATCTTCTCCTCCCACTCCTTACCCCCCTTCTCCACCATCACAGGCTTCCCAGGGATATCAATCAAACATGGCAGTTGTAATAAGACTGGGCGCCTCCCCGCTTAGTAAGGCTGGATAAGGACAAGGGTTTGGGGAGGTGTTGCATTATTTCTTTTCCTAGAGAGACACGAACAAACATGTACTCACCCCAGAGAGAGTTCCAGTGACAGACCAAAGTAATGACTCCACTCAATTCTAGCTTAGGGAAACGCTCAGTTTAGACTTACAAAAGTATGACGGGGAGGGGGGGTTACTAACAGTTGTGTGAATGACTTTAAAACATGTACTTCAGCAAAGTCCCAGGTCAGAATGGATGGCAACTCTCCTATAGCTGAATGGGTAGTGTTCCATTTCAGTTAGTCTTCCATGCTTTGTAGACTACAGGCAGCTGGGGCAGAATTCACGTTGGCAGGGAGGTGCAGAAGGGAATGGCTAGAATCTTGGATAAGGGACCAGCAACCCCCCCCCCTTGTTCTCATCCTGTATGTCAAAGGATTTGCTCTTGAAGGTCTCCTGAGGATAATCACGCCTGCTCTAATTAAGTAAGCAGTGGGTAGTGTGCTTGGGGCCAATGCTGCACATCAGGAGAATGGGAAAGAATGGAGCTGCTCCACCACCTTGTGTTGGGAGGAATTCTACCATGGAAAGAAAGAGAAGCAGCAGAAGTTTGCCTTGTCACTGTGCCAATCAAAACCTTGATTTTTTTCCTTTGGCATGTAGTTGTTGGTATAGGTCCCAAAAGTCTCAAGGGACTGAGACCATGAGCCAAGAAAGGAAAATCATATTTTTTTTCCTCCTCTAAATTCTTGAAACAACTGTGATTGATAACTGTAGAAAAGGAAAGGAAAATTCTGGAAGCCACAACGGTAGCTCTATTGTGCATGCCCTCCATTAATTAAATAACCAGTGCTATTGGAAGAGTTGATGAGAGTTTTGTGAAATAGACATCTTTGAATTGACTTTTCCTTTTAAAAGAAATGCTATATATGTTTTCATATGTGTGTATACGTGTGGGACATGGATATCTGTGTGTGTGCAGAGGAGTGTCCCCCTTTGTCACCTCCCCACACACCTATTCCTTTTAACCAGAGTTTCTCCCTGAACATGGTGCTCCTGTTTTCTTGGCTAAGATGGAATCCAGAAAGCCCCAGCAACCCTCCTGTCTTAGCAGATAAGAACACTTGCTACATACTACTCATGAGGACCACAGTCTGGATGGTAGCACCCACAGAACAAGCCAGCCATCTTGTATATAGCTGCAACCCTAGATCTAAGTGTGCAGAAAGGAGACAGGTTGCAGGGGATTTCTAGCCCCAAGCCAACTTTCCTTTTAAAAACAAAGAGAAATTATTCCATTTGATTTCCTTAATCTTAAATAGCCAAGATTTCCTATCATGATATGAGAAGTCTCTAAGGAAATCCACTTCTACTTAATTATTTTATTGATGAGTTGTCACTACTGCCATTGCTCGTGTGAGCTCATTCATTATAGGATTATCTAAAAGTAAAACACTCAATTAGTATAGAAAAAGAAGACTGCTCAGAGTTGGAGGAAATGCTGTAAGCCTAGTGGCCTCTAATGTGTTATAGCCAATGTCATAAGATATGTTATAAGGTATGTCTGTCTGTAGGCTGAGTTTGAAAGGGAAGGTCTAATTGAGCCATTAAAGAACTTCCAGTGAGGACTGGCAAAAGAGCAGAAACCAGACACTGGGCTCTTTTACACTTTTTTTTTTGTTCATTTTCAGTTCAGATGATTTAATTCATGGCCCATTTATTAACGTTCTTGTCTATGCACAGTACTATGGAAGAACACAAAGACAGTCAAAGTGAGCACCCTGTTCTCTGGTCTTCAGCTTTTTAATTCTGGACTTGTCCTTTTGAGCCAGCATATGCCTGACTCCTTTGCATTTTCACAATGTTCTGGCTCTGAAGAAATGGAAGAAACAGCACATGGTTTTTAATGGAGCCATATAGCAGCTCATTTGCTTAGCACGCTTCAGAAATGTGACCCTGCCAGAAACCCTCGGATTATAACTCAGTGGGTGGATGTTTTCTCCACCTGGGGTGAGCAAAGGCAGGGAAAGGATATCATTTCATAGGAGCTTTAGCCTCGCAGTCTTCTCAGGCTCCCAGCAAAGGTGAAATAGCTGGAATGGTTTCTAAGGAGTCTGGTGACAGTGAGCGGAGGTGATTTTTAAGAAATGAAACCCAGCTTAGAGACTGGAGGTTTATCTTTTAAAAACTTGCTATTAGTGTCAAAACTGTTATTAACATTAATTTACTGTATCAGCCAGACTTAGACATTACTTTTTTTCTGTTGACATTAAAAGTACAGGAATAGTTACAAGGATGTTAAACGCCAAGATAAGTAATTTGCTTTTCATGAATATGCTATTATTATAATAATTCTTTATTTGTGGATTTGTGACTGGAACTCATTTCTTAAAACAGGGGATCTGCATTACCTGCAAGTACAGTACTGACACAAATAACCCAGACTTAGAAAGGCACAAAAGAGAAAGATTTAAGGTCCCAAATTTGCTACTGCAGGATTGTTATGAGCTTTATGTATAATGTACAGTGGGTGTTCCACATAAATGTTTCTTCACTGAGCGAATGTACGAAGGAATGGATTATGAGGAATACCTGCCCGTTTCCACAGCTTCCTTGACCTGGCAAGGCTACGGTGAGCCTTAACCTTTCCATATGCAGTCTTCCTTTGCCTATGGCGCTGGATATAGTTCATTGTTTGCTGTATCAAATCCAATAGGCAGAACTATACAATGAATTCCAAGCCAGCCTGTGCTATGTGAGGTCCAGGCTAGTCTAGGCTACAGAGTAAGAACCTGTCTAGAAAAACAACCACAACAAAAATAGACTGACTTGGTTCTCTTGGTGTTTATATGTTTCTCAGGAAGAGCCTGGCTTGCTAGCTCCCTATGGCTATATTCTTTTCCCTGCTTTCTCTGGCTCCCCCAACCTGACTCACTCATTTATGGTGCTGAGATGGGCCCAAGGAACATTTGAATTTGCTCCTTATTATGGGAGAATACTACATAATGGTGTAAATAGCAGGAATGGGCCCTAGGAGGCTATCTTGGAGGCTGACTGCACAATGACTCCTAAGAATTTGAAGCCAGAAGCATATGTATTTCTTTCTTTCTTTCTTTCTTTCTTTCTTTCTTTCTTTCTTTCTTTCTTTCTTTCTTTCTTTCTTTCTTTCTTTCTTTCTTTCTTTTTTGTTTTTCGAGATGGGGTTTCTCTGTGTAGCCCTGGCTGTCCTGGAACTCACTCTGTAGACCAGGCTGGCCTTGAACTCAGAAATCCACCTGCCTCTGCCTCCCAAGTGCTGGGATTAAAGGTGTGCGCCCACCACTGCCTGGCGTGTATGTATTTCTTAACTGCTGTAATAGATTTTCCAGTTCCCACTTACTCAGTCTGAGTGGTGGGGTATCAGGGCCTAAATCGTTTTGTGTGTGTGTGTGTGTGTGTGTGTGTGTGTGTGTGTGTGTGTGTGTGTGTGTGTGTTTTAACTCACATCACTTTATTTATTTAACCACTGTTAACTGATTCTACTAGTCTTCAGTCACATTCAGAAAGCGACCTATAATCCAAACCAAATAGCAAAGAGAAGCCTTCTGTGTTAATTTTTTTTAAAGATTTATTTATTCATTTATTTTATGTGAGTACATCGCTGGTCTTTAGATACACCAGAAGAGGGCGTCAGATCCTATTACAGATGGTTGTGAGCCACCATGTGGTTGCTGGAAATTGAACTCAGGACCTCTGGAAGAGCAGTCAGTGCTCTTAACTGCTGAGCCATCTCTCTAGTCCTGTGTTAATTATTGTTACATTATTGTAACAAAATACCTAATTAAGGAGAAGACAAGTTGATTTCATATACACAACTGAGGTGAGTGTAACTTAATATACATGAACTTTTTAGGATCAATAGCAAATTACATAAAAGTTTTAACCTCAGTTTTCACACATGCTAGTAGCTTAGTTATCTTTAGTTATCCTTCTTAGGAGGTTGTAGTAAATAAAGCTTTCTTTATGGGAGAAAGAACAAGAAAGAGAAAGAGAGGGAGGGGAATATTGAGGGTGAAGTTATTTGGGCTCGCGTTTGGGAGGCTCCTAGCCCTACAGCTTTTGGGTTTGTAGCAAGGGAGGTGCACCATGGCGGAAGGCTGTGGGAGGGAGCAACTCACCTCATGGCACCTTAGGGAGCCAGGGAGAGGAAAGGAGGCAGGATTCACCCACAGTTCACCCCACAGGGCTGGTGGTCCAGATGCAAACAGTAACACCTTTCAGACAAAGACTCGGTATTACCTTTCCTTGTGATACTATCTCTAAATGACACATTGTCCCAAAAGAAGAGCTCTCAGAGAACTTCACTTTGAAGCTTGGTTGCTTGTGTTAGAGGAGATGCTGTTTGCCTCCCAAATGGCAGCTAGTGAAGGATTCTGGGTTAGGGGATAATGACCCAGCATGCAGGTTTTGCTTTGGCTATTCGTCGTCTTAAAGCAGTTCCATTATTTTTGTTTGAAGCGTCTGAATTCACAGAGCAGAAACATTCTATGTAAATATTAGCTCCTTCACCACAGGTTCGTGTTATGAGCTATCATTGTAAATGATCTGCCACTGTATTCCTTCATGGACTCTGAAAACAAAATTCTCTCCTGTTTAAAATGAAATGATTCTATGTTATTTTTCCAAACACGGGTCCTCTTCTTTAACACCCAAAGACAAAGCCCTAAAAGTCCAATGTGAATTTTTAGTTAATCTTAGACCACGCGTGCCATGCTTATACCATGTTTATCCTCCTGCCTTAGACCAAAGAGATCCCATGCCAACCAAATAGACATGAGCCATTTGTTACATACAATTATGTTGTTTGTTTAAAAACAACAACAACAACAAAAAACCCACCAGGCTGGAGAGATGGCCTAACGGTTAAGAGCACTGGCTGCTCTTCCTGAGGTCCTGAGTTCAATTCCCAGCAACCACATGGTGGCTCACAACCATCTGTAATGGGATCTGATGCCCTCTTCTGGTGTGTCTGAAGACAGCTTAAGTATACTCATAAGTATACATTAAAAAAAAAAAAACCCACCATTTAGGGGTGAGAGATTGAGAGATTTATATAACGCAAGGTCCACTGCTATGTTTTAAATTGTAGCATATGTGCTTATGTATATCATAAATGTTGCCATTTTAACTTTTTGTTTTCAATCCTGAATATCAAACCCAGGGCCCGATTCATGCTAAAGTACTCTACCATTGAGCTACACTGCCAGCCCTATTTTAACCATGTTCAAGCAAATGGTGGCATTAACTACATTCACGTCAGTACACAAGCATCACCACCACCCATCCCCAGAACATTTCCACCATATCAAGGAGACACTGCACCTTTAAAAAAAAAAAAAAAATTATTTATTTTATATATGTGAGTACACTGTCACTGTCTTCAGACACACCAGAAGAGGGCATCAGTTTCCATTACAGATGGTTGTGAGCCACCATGTGGGTGCTGGGAATTGAACTCAGGACCTCTGGAAGAGCAGTCAGTGCTCTTAACCGCTGAGCCATCTCTCCAGCCCCGACACTGCACCTTTTGAACACAAACTTCCTATGCACGAACCACTGAAAAGCACCCTCCTTTCTCTCTGAATTTGCTCGATTCCTCCCGGTACCTCATGTAAGTCAAATCATACAGTATTTGCGTTTGTGTCTTTGTCTCTGACTTATTAATCCTTAATATATCCAAGCTTCACTCACATTGTATCATGGATCAGTGTTGTAGCAGCTTTTAAAAGCTGAGTAATATTCCTCTGTGTGACCCCATATTTGCTTTATCCATCACTGTGTTGGTGAATACTTGGGCTGTTGTCACTTTCGGCAGTTGTGAATAATGTCGCTATGAATCACTTGGTGTTGTGTATGTGAGTGTTTGAGCTCCACTTTCAGGTTTCTTGGGCATATACATAGAAATGAAACTGCTGGATCCTATGGTGACTCTGTATCTAACATTTCAAGGAGCTCGCTTACCACTCTCATCACCAGCTCTCTTTTGTTATACCAACAGTACACACTGCAAACATTTTCTTCCTTGCAGTGTTGGGGGCTGAGCCCAGAATTTGGCAAGTTCTTTTACTAGTGAGCCACATTCCCAGACTTTCTAGTTGAGGCTCTTTGATAGTCAATTCTAAGGAAAAAAAACAAGTATCTTTAAGCAAATATACAAATAAAATGGGAGTAAACCTCAAAAGCCGTGCATGACAGGAGGTGGTCAGGAGCATGAACTCATTTCTTAGCTGTATGGCCTTGGGCAAGCTCTTATGTTGTTATTGTTGTTTCTTGAGTGCTTCTTTTTCCAAGTTCCTTCTGTAAAGGTATATCCTGTGCCTTATAATAATAGGCCAGTGCTCCATGACTGACACCAGCCCCAGCCCCAGCCCCAGCCCCAGCCCCAGCCCCAGCCCCAGCCCCAGCCCCGGTACCTACTCCAGGGCCCAGCCTACCTGGGAAAGTTTTTCTGCATCTCTACACCTCAGTCACATCATCTATGAGGGAAAAGTAAGCTTTGCTGCCTCCTAGAGTTGTCAGGAGGATTGAATTGGTTCATAACAATGTTCTTATAACAGAGCCTGGCAGCAAGACCATGTCAGCCACAGCGGAGGTTTAGCCGCTGTTAATGATAACGAAATTTATCGATCTGGCCAGGATGGGAATACAACTCGTCTGTCTTCTTGGGTTTCATCTTTCTTATCAGAGGTCCACATCAGATCATACTAGATATTTTTTCAGTTCATTTTAAGTCATGTGCCAGTATGTATAGGTAATATGAATGCCTTCAAAGGCATTCATCAAGATAGTCACTGCCTCACTAGATATTAAATACTTCTTAAAAGGGAAAACTTTGTAGGAGGGAAACAGAAAATTACTTTCACATAGACAGGAACTATAAACGGGATTATTTTCTTGGGGGAAAACTTTCTAAATGGAAACCTCTTAATACAATGAAAAATTGAATTTAAATACCTTTTCTCTTTGAAAATGGCATGCCATGGTCTTCATTATTTGTTATATTTCTAAAGTGCTTTTCTTCCCAGGAAGCTCATTACAAACTGTCTCCTGACTGGATTCAATTCAGCTCCTTTGTAGTGGAGCCACCCTGGAAAGTCCAGCAGAAACAGATCGGAGAACCTGCAAGCCCAGGCCCGACTGCTTTTGCACGGGTAGCACATTTTGCAAAGTGTGACACTATTGTTTGTCATTAAAGATTCAAATTCTCTTATCCCTTTAGGCAGAATATTCTCAAGTTATGAGCTTGATTCAAACTAGAGTAGACAAGATGTAGATTTCTTAGAAAGTGGGCTTCTAATGGAAATGCTGACAATCCATTACCAGCAGGGGGGCTAATGGCTGCCACTAAAAATATGCTGAAAGATTATAGTAATAAAAACACATATTTTAAAGTGCCTGCTAGAAGTTCAAGGATTTTTTTTAATGTTACTGTTAATAATAGGCTACCCAATCCTTTTGGCAGTTGATTTTGTCTCATAAATGGGCTTAATCTCAAGTAATACTGTTGTACTGCACTATTTTTTTTTCCTGTTTGATTTCAAGGGGGTTGGCTGTCTTTTGGCAGAATTATCAGTGCTCTTAATGGAAGGTAAATAATTGCTGTATTTGTAGACAGGTGGAATTTTCAATCTGGGAAGAATCTCAGTGATCAGCAAGGTTTCTCTATTATGTTTTCCAGAAGAAACTTTAGGTTCTAAAAAGTGATAGACTGGGGCTTAGGAAGGGAAGCGAGCACAAGGAGGAGCTAACGACGTGCTTCAGGTCTTTACGTTCCCTAGCTATGTCACTACTGAAATGACTGCCCCATTTCCCTATCCAGGCTAGTTTCTTTCTTCCTATCATAATACATTTTATGAAGGCATAAGCAACACACAGCAGCTATCCCTTTATATTTGTTGGGGATACCAAAACCTGTGGAAGCGCAAACAAATAGCATTGTGTTGGCACAAAAAGTATACACATCTCCCTCTATACTTTAAAAGATTTTGATGACCTATAATAGCTAATGTGATGCCAATAATATGCATTAGGTATTATACCATATTTTTCAGGAAATAATTGCTAGCAAAAGTCTTTTTTATATGTTCGATGTAAATGCCATTTTTGATATGCAGACAGTTGAACCCACAGATGTGGAAGTAGCACTAGTGTGTTCATTACAGAAAGGCTAGGAGGTGATGACTAGATAGGCCTGGGGGCACAGTCCTGTCACCCTGGCTACCTGAGAGAGCAACCGCAAGGTCAAGGGCAGCCTGGGAAAATTAGAGACCCTGTCTCAAAAAAAAAAAAAAAAAAAAAAAAAAAAAAAGGTGTGTTCACACGCGCCTTTAATCCCAGCATTTGGGAGGCAAAGACAGGTGGATCTCTGTGAGTATGAGGCCAGCTTGGACTGAATATTGAATTTCAGGACAGCCAGGGCTTAATAGTGAGACCCTGTCCAAAAAATAAGGGGAGCTGGAGCTATGCATTAATGGTAGAGTACTTGCCTCACATGGGTGAGGCTCTGGGTTCAATTCGTAGTAAAACACACACCTCCACCCCCCCCCCCAAAGATTAGAAGATGATAAACTCACTTGTAGTTCTTTGCACAGATCTCCTCCAGCAACAGGATATACATTTCCTCTATAACACTGAAATCATGCAGACCATATGATACTGAAATATTTTCAAAATTTCAAGAGCATTTTTCATGTTATTAAATATTCTTTGAGAAACTGATTTTCATGACTGGAGATATCTTTCAAAAGTTAAGAGCACTTGTTGCTTTTGCAGAGGACCCAGCACCCACATGTTACCTCACAACCAGTTCCGGGGGATCTGAAGCCCTCTTCTGACCTCAGGCACCAGGCAGTCATGGAGTGCACACACATATTTTAAAAAAGAACCTCTTTGTCAGTTGCTTAGAAGTTTAGCGATTTATCTGATATAACACTGCAACATCTATCTTCCTAAGTATTTAGTCGCTTCTGTAATTCCTGGGGGAAAGAAGCTTTTGCGCTAACTGCCAAGTCCCCTCTAGGAAGGTGCATGCGTGTTCGCGTCCTCCCAGCAGCAGTGAAGTTTCCCCTGTCCCCTCATCCACACTAGCCATTATAAATTAAGGATTACAAATTTAGCAATTTCATATAGTAAAAAGGGGTTCTTCCCTAGCAGGTTTGCTCAATTAATTAAAGCATGGAGCTAATATAGTGTCTCATTCCGATCATTTGATTACTAGCGAGGTTGACCATTTTTACTTCATGTAATGCATACCCTAAGCCTTCTTTCTTTTATCTTCTCTCACCCTTTCCACCTAGCCCCTCTCTTCTCCTTCTTGATCCTCCTCTCCCCTTCTTTTTGATTTGTTTGAGCTAAGGTCTCCCTCTCTATCCCAGGGTGGGGTGGGGGGACCATGCTTGAAGTGTCAAAGACTGAAAAAAGACCTACACCTATACTTTTAGCTATACTTTTAGCTACACTATACTTTTAGGGACAGGAAGGTCAGAAGTTCAAGGCTAGCTTCAATTACTTAGTGAATTTGAGGCCAGCCTGGGCTACATGAAACCCTGCCTCAAAAAGCAAAACAAAAGCCCCCCCCCCCAAAAAAAACCCACAGAGAAAATCTGATTTTACCAGTAAAGCCTCCTTCTATCTCAGTCTTCCTCAACCCAGCAAATGGTGTCGCCGCTTTCCAGCGTCACCCGCTAGAAGCTATAGTCCCTTGACGTTTCTTCCTATGTGCCACATGTCATCTGTCAGGGAGTCCTGTGGGCTCTACAACCAGACCATATCCTCCAGGGTTCCATCTTAATTCTGGTAAAAACCTAAGAGACAGAAACCAGATCTGTCTATGAAGCCCCCTATGTCTAGAGTGTAGTAGTAGCCACACAAGTGTACCTGTCAAAACTCATAGAAGTGTACACAAAAGAGGGGTTCTAGACCTTAATTTAAATGTGGGGGGAACGTGCTGGGCACTTCTTCCTTCTCATCTTTGTGTCCATCACTCTGAGCTAGGTGCCATCATAATCTTAGACTCTTACTGTGATGGGCTCCTCATTAATCTCCCCGTGCCCACACTCTTGATGGCAGTTTCTTCTCAGCACAGTGGCAAGAGAGGTCATCAGAAACGAACAATTGTGTTACTCTTTTTCTTATATCTCTAAAAGTTTCTCTTCTCCCCAGAGAAGGTCCTATGTGACTCGACCCCCCACACTTTCTCTGGCCTGCTCTTCCCCAAGTCAACCACTCTGCACTGCTGAGAATGCTGTCCCTTTAAACCTGCCTGAGTGGTTCTCCACAGAGGGAAATATAGAGTTCCCACAATGGCTGCCAAGAGCCTCCATGACAGCCACCTGCTACTTCTCCAGTGATCCCTACCTACCTCTTTCCTCTTCATGCCTTCTAGGCAGCACACCCCACTCCAGTCCTGTGGTCAGATTGTTCTTCCTGACACATGGCTTGCTGTCTTTCTGGAATTGGCTTCCCACTGACTTCCACTGGTGAAGTGGCCTCCCTCCTCTCCTCAGGCCTTTGCCCAGATAGCAATTCCTCAGCAAGGACTTCCATGGGAAGCCCATTAGTAATTGCAGCCTAATGCCCCAATGTGGGAACTCTGGTTTTGGAGACAGTCTCTTGTAGCCTTAGGCTTGTCTCAAACTCCTCCTGCCTCCCAAGTGCTGGCACAGATGTGAGCCACCATGCCTGCCTTGCTGTCTTCTCTTGCCTTACTTTTCTCATAGATCACATTTCCATCTACTGCACCATGGACTTTGTTTATCGTGTGGTTTCTCCTCACATTCATAACGACAAAGGTTTTTGTTTAATTTTACAAGAATCTACCACTACTTATGACATTGCTACCTTGTCTGGCGGTTAAATTGTACAGATGAAAGAAAAAGAAAGTCCCATTCATCAGTAGGGATCATAACTTTAGGTATAAATTTGTTACTGGCCCCAGATTCCACTCAACTTCCCCCATAGCCTTTGACAACATGGAATGTCATCCAAGTCTGTGGGAGCAGGTGTTCTAGTGACACAGCTGTCTCTGCTCATCCTTTGTCTTAGCCGCACCCAGAATGGCTGTGTTAAGTTATCTTCTGTCCATCTTCTCTCTAGAAGCAGATGTTCCAGGAGAGGAGTAGCCGGATGCTACAGGCCTTATCTCCGAAGCAGAGTCCTGTGAGCAGCCCGACCCGGAGCCGGTCCCCTTCCCGCTCTCCATCCCCTACCTTCTCCTGGCTCCCAAACAAGACCTCTCCCCCCTCCTCACCCAAAGCAGCCTCAGCCTCCATCAGCAGCATGAGTGAGGGGGATGAGGATGAGAAGTAAAGCAGCACACCGCACAGGATGGAAGGGATGCCTGGGTGGTGTTTGAGAGCTGCAGCTCTGCTGGGAGATGGGAGTTCTGCCATGGGAGTTACTAGGGCCAGCTCCTTTTCCTTCTCCATTCAGTCTGACCTGGGCTCCGCATGGAGGTTTCTGACCTGAAAACTCACACAAACTTTCTTAGCATCATAGAAACACCCCAGTTTAGCCCCGCTATGGAAAGGTGCAGATCACTCCATGAAGTGGGGTGACTTCTGCTTTGGTCCACACTGCAGCAAATAAGCCACCTGCAGAATTGTCTGCTGCCTCACCCTGCTAGCTCCAGCCCTCAGAGCCTTGCACGTTGCCTCCTATCCCTCACGCTCTCCCAAATGAATTCCCTTCCAACTGAGGTGGCTAAGTGCTTCCAAAATGGGCAAGTTAAAGATAAATTCCAGCCTTCTCAGTTCAGCCACTCAGGTCTGATGGAATGCACCAACACTTTCCCATTCCAGGACCCTGACTCAGATAGAAAAGTGTGACCCTTAATCTCTCATCCAAAGGACAGTTGTGTCAAGGTGAACTCCACCTAAGGCCTGGCTGTACTTTTTCATTCTGACACGATGACACTGTTTTCCAGAAATTACCTGAATTGGTGGGAATCGCAACAAGGAAACCCATCTCATCTAAAAAGAAATAACCAAGTCAACCGGGAGCTGCTTTGCTTCGGCTCCATGTAAGGAAGATGAAAAACATCTCTTGGAGCTTCTTAAAGGAACGGTTCTTTCCATTTCTGATCATATCACAGTTCATAGACCTCGAGTAACAGTTTGATGTAACAAACACTTAGTATACCGATAGGGGGTGCTACCTGCACGTATCTGTTCTATGTATCCTCCAATACGCCACCCCGGGTGTATACCATATGCAATATGAATATATGGTGGTGGGTTGGACTATATACTCCTCTTCTGCTCTTCCCCATGATACCCTGCTGAAATGCTTGATCTCAAGAACCATCTGGTTCTCTCATGACTTGGGCACTTTGTCAAAAGCTCAATCAAATGTTAGATTCCTGTAGAAATGTTTTGTCCCAGAAAATTCCTGTTGTTCTTCACCCATGACATTTTGGGTAAAGGGAAGGCTCAATCTTTTGGTCTGAGAGATGCTGAAGTTCTGTCTGGCCCTTGCTTCTCTGAATGGAATGGAGACGCTCAGATGACACTACTCGGGGCCACTGTTCCCTAATCACATGCTCCATAATCTCTTAGGTACAAATAGAATTTCCTGATTATCCTAGTAAAGACCGACAGACAGATGGCACTGCAGCTTGACTGAATGAAGGCCTTAACATGTATCTGGTGGGCAAAGTCCAGCATCTCCAGTGACAGAAACACCCTCTGTTTTCAGAGGCTTTGGGAACACGCATTCTGGGAATTGGGGAGCGGGACAACTGACGAGGAAAAGTATCCTGTCTTTCCCCTTTGTGTTGGGGTCAAACTACCTCCCTGCTCAGCTGAAGATCAGTAGTGACTGTTGCAAAGTAAAACTTCGAGGCTAAGGCAGCCTGGAACCTCCTTGTCCGGTACTTCATCCAGACGTCTGTAATGTGCTCAGGAAAGACGGGGGGGGGGGGTCACTGGGAACCCAGCCTGGGAGAAAGAAAGTTCTTTTCATCGCCAAGGCCCTCTGGGAGCATCACTGTCCAGAGGCAAGGGAGTCCACTCAGCCTCCCGCCATGCACCCAGAACAAATTGTGCATGTATGCCTTCCATCTCAGCCGCTGACACTGTGGCAGCGCAGGGACAAGGAGAACAACTGAGCAAATGAAGAAGAGGAGAAGAGGGTCCTAGAGAGAGAGGAAAGAAAGCTAAAAACATCTACTGTCTTAAGCCACTTCAGGCTGTGTGTGTGGAGATTCTCTGTTGAGGAAGCCTTTTAAAAAAGTTCTGACTCTACGAGTCAGGGCAAATAGGTCCACTTTTACCTAAGTCTTGCTCTGAGGCAGAGTGTAGAGGTGATGTATCAGGTGAGTATAATTTTGCAGGCCCTACCCACCATCCTGACAGGTGCCACATATGTGACTCATTAGAGAGCGCCACTGTAGCTGTGAATGATGGGAAATGACCAACAGCGGAACCATCCGAGGTACAAACAACACTTAAGTGGGTTGAAACCTCCTCCTGTTTCCAACAGCATCTCCTCACCTTCCCAAAGTCACGAGTTTTCCACAAAGAAATGGAGCGGATTCTGCTGGTCAACCATTGGCCCTTCTTGACCATCTTGCAGTCCTTCCCAGCCCTGACCCAGTTTTACCTCCCCCCACACCTGGGAGGAGCCAAGACTGCACTTTGTGTGGGTTCTTCAGGCAATTCTCATGGTCAAGGGCCAGTTAAGGATTGAATGACAACATAAAGCATGCTGCAGGCTTGGAGAAGGAAGAAAAGGGACAAAAGTCAGGGAAAGGAGCAACTTAGGGAACCCATTCACTAAGGTTGGGAACGGGAAGATGGAAAAAATGACACTAGAATTGGTGAGTATGGGAGGATTGATATTTTCTACTTTCCTTCCAGGCATCACTAGGAAGGAGGAAGGCTTCCTATTGTATACTTCCATGGCTAGTGGATCCCCATGCAGCAGGTGGGGTCCTGGCCTCTCCAGCTTCTCTGGCATAGTAGCAATTCTCATAGTCCCCCCCCCCCCGGCAGAAACCAAGTGCCGGCTCCCTTCACATAAACAACAGGGCTGTAGTTGTAATGTGATAGTAACACCGTAGAAACTTCACCGTCAGGATAACCCAGAGGCAAAGGTAAACCAGCCCCGTGACAGACAGACACAGTGTGGCTTCTGACATGCAGTGGGTGTGGGAGACTCAACCATTCTATGACCTACAAGACAATGCAGTTACACTGGTGGGTTGTGGCTACAGGAAGAACATGGCTTACTTTCCTTCAATCTTCAGGACTTATTTTAATGCCCAGTCCTACCCCACAGATGAGACTGGTTCTCAGGCATCTACTAAACATCTCCAGTCCTAACCATCTGATGAGAAAGGAAGGAAGGAAGCAAGCAAGCAAGCAGACGATAAGTGAGCTCATTAAGCATTTTTTTTACTTCACTAGTTTTCTGTTGTATCGCTGCAGTGTGTGTGGGGACAAAGCCATAAGAACAGCCTATCTACTTAAAATTCTGCTGTACATATAAGATGAGGGCTCGTCTGGATTCAAGAATGACCTTATGCCCAAGCATTTGCTCTGGTGCTGAATAGTGCAAACTACTGGAATCACCCTGCCCCCACCACCGAAACCCCTAAACCCTCTTCCCCTGATCCCAAATCGACCACAGTATTCCCAACTTGTTTATAAATAAAGGGACGCAGAGTCACACTTTGGTTGCCCTGTTTATTGTGTATTGCTGTGTTTCTACCTAGGAGGTCAAGCTCAATGGGCGAAATGCATGCACTGTAGCGGTTGTCTTGGGCCACTGCCTGCCCAGCCGGGGCTTCAGCACTTGGAAGGCTCACCCCTTGCTTTCTGCTGAATGGAGCCAAGTGACCCACATCTTTATTTACAAGATAGTTAAGGACAGACCCACCTGAGGGGAGGTCAGGGCTGAATGATAGGTCTCACCACTCACTGGCCTTGTGACCTCAATCAAACCCACTTCACTTCTCCAGCCTTCATGTTTGTTCAAGATGAGGTGGGGTTGAGGCAGTAACTTCTGTGGTCTCCCTTGCCAACGAAGCACTATGGATTTCCGAGGCAGCCTGCACTGTCTCCCAGCCGCTCCAAGCTACCATGCTGACCAGGAAAAAAGGCTCACTTCTCACAAAGTAGAAAGCCTCCTGGGACTTCCACAACCTGCAGCATTGGC
>CM052722.1:42028139-42076313 GCA_028551405.1 Uromys caudimaculatus
ACAGTTGCCTGGCAACAGCCAGGTGGGCCTGACGCACTATAAAAGGGGCTGCTTGCCCCTCCTCTCTCTCTTATCTCTTACCTCTCCCCATTCCCTCCCCCCCCCCTCCACGTGGTCATGGCCGGCCTCCACCTCTCTACTTCTCTACTCTCTCCCTCTCTCTGCCTTTCTCTGCCTCTACTACCCTCTTAACTCCCCTCCCCATGCCCTGAATAAACTCTATCCTATACTATACTGTAGTGTGGCTGGTCCCTCAGGGGGAAGGGATGCCTTGGCATGGGCCCGCTGAGACACCCCCTTCCCCCACACCTCACCACACCCCCATAGAACATATATATCTCTTTATCTTTTTATAAACACAACAATATGCGCACATGCGTGTAGATGCCTGAGGTTAACTTTGGTATTTCTCAGGTTCCATCTAGATTGTTTTAGAGGCAGGGCCTCTCAATGTTCTGGATCACACCAGCAGGCTTAGGCTGGCTGCCTTTGCCTCCCCAGTGCTGGGATTACAACTATTCCTCGTTGTTTAACATGGGTTCTACTGTGCTATCTTCCCAGCTCCTCACATGGCAATTTTATACATATATGCAATTATGTGTTGTCCTTATTGTCCCTGTCCCCTGCTCTGCTAGCGTCCCTCCCACTCTCAGTGGGCCCCCTTCTTTTCAGCCCCTGTGCTCTTCAGCTTTCATGCCCCATGTATTCCACTCCCTTTCTTCTCTCTCCTCTCCCTTTTCTAGCTCTTTCCCCCTGTGTGAGCCCTATGATCAATGAGAGATCCTGTCTCAAAAAATAAGGTGGAGAGCAACTGAGGGAGACACCCAATGTCACCCTCTGGTCTTCATACACATACATTATCCACACAAATATATGTGTAAAGTTAAGTATAGATTCTGCATATATATAAAAAATACTCAGTGTTTGTCTTTTGGGAGAGAATTTTAAAAATATCAAACATCAAACCCCTAATCATTCAACTGATTAATGGGCTAGTGAATTAACTGGACAGTTCTCAAAATAAACATAAGTGGCCACGAGGTATTTGAAAAAGTGTCCAATATCTTTAGCCACAGGAAAAATGCAAATGAAAACTTCTTCGAGATATCATCTCACTTCAAGAAGAATGGCTACCATTAAGAAAACAAATAACCAATGCTGGTGAAGGTGGGGGGAGAGGAGGAGCATGCTTCACTGTTGGGGGGGGACTATATACTGGTACCACCACTATGGAAATCAGTGTGCCGGCTTCTCATAAACTGAAAATAGAATGCTTCTCAAGTAGAGCTAGGCTTTGGCAAGTGGCCAATTCAACTATTTTTCCATCTTTATTCAACTGGGAGCACAGAGATGGCGGCGGAGACACTAAATCATGATTCCAGTGTCAACACGAAGGGAACTGTGGCCGGTCTAAGAGGTTTCATGCATGCCATTGTCCTGCCCAATTCAGGAGCTTAGATTAACTCCATCTGGAGCTGGTTAGCTCTGTGAAGTGACTGCGGTGCTGGGATTCAGAGTGTGCACCAGCAGCAGCGCCAGCAGCACCACCCGGTGACACATTTCAAACTGTATGACAATTCACATACATCGAAGTATATCCAGTGAACAGATTCTTCAAGAAACCACCCAACACCGGGAAATGGTAGCCTTGAATCTTCCCACCTCTGTGTCAAGAGTTGGGATTACAAACATGCACTGCTATGCTCACTAACTACTGAATCTTTTGTCTGGTTAGAAACAATAAGCAGAGCGATTTTCTTTTTAACATTTGCTACTAGTGATGACCTTGCTTAACTATGAGTCTTGATGTCCACAATGAAGAGTGAATGGGACAGGTATAAAGGGAGATGTCTTGGCTAAATAAGAAGTTGTCAGTAAACATTTTGGTGGATCACTACGTTTTGGGGACACAAAGTCCAAAGGCATACAATCTTTGCTTGTGGTTTGTCAACTTAAGTTCTGTCTCTCGTGCCTGTCTTTACCTTTAATTCTTAAAGCACTCTGAAGGAAAAGTCCATATTTGGAGCCACAAAAGGCTTTGATTTATGCACACCTGTAATCCCAGAACATAAGAGGCTAGCAGAAGGACTGCCGCAAATTTGAGGTCAGCCTGAGCTAGCAAGCAAGCATCAGGCCAGCCTGGGCTACATGACATGAACCTGTCTCCAAAGGAACATATGAATATCTATTCTTATTCTACTGAGTAAAAATTTAGAATGATCTTACCAACTTATTGACTGTAACAATACCTTTGGGATAGAGAACTCTGTGTGGACAGGAGCAGGATTGCCAATTCTCACTCAGAGTGGAGGAAAATAAAAAAAAAAACCTAAAATTTAAAACATTTCCTATTTGAAACCATTTTTTAAAGAACATTGAGATGAAGAGACTGGCAATATTATCTCACATCGAGGCCCATAAATAGTAGAAAGGCCAAAATGAGCTCCTGAAGTTTTTGTTGACATACACTCTTTCCTTGAGGATACTGGCAAGTAGGCCTAGCCTTCTCTGAGGAGAGATCAAAGTCTCTTTTATGGATGAAATGCCCATCCTAGGTCTCACTCTAGATTTTTTTTTAATCACAGATTGTCTAAAGGGCTCCCTCAACTGAATAACAGGACATTCATTTACCTTTACAGATTGTTATTTCATTACCAGTTTTAGGAAGAGCAGTTTTCATATGGGAAGCTCCATTCCAATTGTGCTAAGGTAACAATAATTATCCCTAACTTTAGAAAACATGACAGCAGCTTATTAAGCTGTTAAAAGAATTGTTAAGAAGCTGGAGAGAGGGGCTCGGCACTTAATCGCACTTGGTGCTCTTCCAAAGGACTAAAGTTTGATTCCCAGCAACCATGTTAGGTAGCTCATAGCTACCTGTAACTGCAGCGACAGGGGATCTGATGCCCTCTTCTGGTCCCCTTGGGAACCTGCACACATATGGCATATACTCATAGAGACACATATATACATACATTTCTAAAGTAAACATTTTAGAAATGTTCAACATCTAGTACAGTCGTTGAAATTACTAACAAATTTATTTTTATTGAGGACCAACAAATTCTGCTTGGATCAAATGCCAGGGAATAGTGACTGAGTAATGTTAGCCTTCCTTGGAGTCTTATGCACAGAAGGAAGCTACAAAGCCATGTAGTCCCCGACTCCAGCAGACAACATCTTTTCTCCTTTTTAGCTTTCCAATCACCTGTTAAACAGAGCATCATAAAGCCACTGTGCCAGAGAGGTGGGCTTGCTGCCAACATTCTAGCCACTCTCAAAGGCCACTCTGCATTGTCAGCAGTGTGCAACACTTGAGTTACCATAGGGAACTCTTCCAGTGAGTCTGGAGTAAAGGCTAGGCCTCAGAGATTCTGACACGGAAGCAGGTCAGGAGCCTGGACAGAGGCTTAACAGAGGTGCCTGCTCTGTGGCACAGGTAGCAGGGATGAGACTTGTTCTGCAAGATGACAACAGGAAAAAGTTTGAGTATTAGTTTGCTATTTCCTTATCTAAAGAGAGGCTGTTATTCTGATGATGTCATCAGTGCTCAGAGAGGGAAAGGACAGACCAGCATTTGAAAATGACAGTTACCATCAAGCACCGAGGCCAAGAGGGGAAAAGCTGCAGATGGTTCTTTGTCACCACTAGCCACGGATGGCTACATCTTAAAGATAATTAAAATTCAAAACTGCTTTTCAGTTGCTCTGGTCATATTTGAACCATTGAGGTGGCCACTGTCCACCGCAGGAGAGGGCACAGGCCTAGAACAAGACCATCAATGCAGGTCGTCTACAGGAACTGTTCCCAGAGGACAACCCCTTCCACAATGCTTTATGATTTATTCATGTGATCAAAGTGTTGACTATGTGTTGTTATGAAGTGAGTATCTGAAAACATTTTCAGCAGATAATCACTTGCAAGCATGCATTATGAAGTCATTTGGGAAGGATTTGGAAATGAAGGGCAAGGAGATAAAAACACAGCACACCGCAGCATAAAGCTCTGCAGCAGCTTCGGGGAAAGACGCAGCCTCCAGCGGAAGTCTTTTGAGTCCGAACTCTACTTACTTTGATGAATTCCAAAAGAGGACAGGAGCAGCTGTCAAGAGGATGCAGTTCCCAAGCCACCAGTGGCTGACTGGTTGGTAAAATACAGATGGAAAATTCTGAAACCCAAACTCACTTCTAAGAGGTTCGCATTCTTAAGGCAAAACAGGTAACATGAAAGTAGTTGGGTTTTATTTGGTATTTTGAGACAGGATCCCATAGAGCTCAGGCTGACTCTGAAATCACCATGTAGCTGAGGATTACCCTCGGCTCTTGATCCTCTTGCCTTTACCCACCAAGTGCTGGGATTACAGAGGTGTGCTACCACTCCTGGCTCAAGTAGCCGATTACTAATCACTTGGGTCTTTTTTTTTTTTTTTTAAGTACCATAAAACATTAGACTTGCTAAAGGCCTAAGAACCCCTAGAGTTCACATCCATAATTTTGTAGAGGGAAAACAATAGCTCAGTAAACAGGACTAACTAGTAAGAGATCATGAATCAACTACAAGGTTTGTCTCAAATCCTCAAGACCACTGGTTTCTAGCGAGTAACACACACTAGAGCGGCTATGTGCCTTTCATATTAAATTTGAAAACAGCATCCCTTTACTACTGAATCCTCAGTACAAATGACACGCTGCTAAGTAAATTAAAGGTTCCATTTTTTTTTATCTCGGAAGCACATAGTTGCACCGAAATATATTTCGGGGCAGCGGCATTGCTGCTACCATGGAACAAATGACCCTTTAATTGAAGACTCTGAGTCACTCCCACAATCACTCTCCTGAAGCATTTATTAATATTTCTGAGCCTTTAACCCCAGGAAACCTGAGTCAAGAGAGCTGAGGGAAAGCTTAGGGTTTCGTATTCAATCATTTCAGGTAGTTCTGGTGCCCAGAACAATTAAGTTTATACCTGTTTACACAGTCTACAGCCTAATAGTGTTTGTTTCACCCCAAATTATCCTGACTGGACATTATATGGACCACTGAACCCCAAACATTAACTGTATTTAGAAAGATGTCACAGAAACAATTTACTGCTATGCATTTCCGGTGTTTTACCCATAGGATGGATATTCCCTAAAATGTGATTTCAATGTTCTCTGCTCCAGGGAGCCCATATAATTGTTTTTCCCCCTCTAATCAGTCAAAAGACCTTGTCAGGGCCCTTGTGCATCCCAGGCAACTTGCAAAAGATCGTGCTGCTGTTTATGGATTCAATTTCAGAAACAGAAGGCAAAGTTTATCTACGTGACGGTGATGAGAATACAGACCAGAGAGCACAGAAAACAGCACACTAATGAGCTGTGAAGATCAACTGCCATTTTATTGTTCTGGTTACCAGGGTACAGAAGTGCCTGTGCGAGGCAGGATCGGTTTGGTTATGACAAACAACAGATTGCGTAGCAACTCATGAGGAGCACGGTCCAAGCCACACACATCTCAGTTGTGTTTCTCCAACAGTCACAACACGCTTCTCTCCGTAGAATGTGGAGTGACAAATGACCCCATCTAGTCATTCTTCATTCGTGACAGCATAACATACGGGGCTGAGCTTCAGTTTACAAAACACAAGGTTGCTCAACTGTGAACGTGTGTGTACATTCACCACTGTAAATTTAAGTCAACAGAGGCACACAGTGAATCAGCTCAGACTTGTACTTATGGGCACAAACTCTGCACTGAACAGCATCTCATGTGTAAGTTAATATTTGTCTCATCAAAGCAGCAATTATTCCATGTAGACAACCGTAATAAGTCAAGAAGTTACAAAGAGAACTTGGCAAAGCACTGACCTCTTCACTCACACCTCTCTCACACAGTCCACGTGCGTCCTAGGCATTCCATGCTCGAAGTATGGGAAAGAGCTCCATTTCAAGCACTTGGGTGGGGACTTGGAAGAGCAAATGTTCTGCTTATAAACCTTAAGCAGTGATTATGACTTCAAATCATGTTAAAGCACGCATTCAGCAGAGATTCGGGCTAGCCATCCCTTTCTTCTCAGTGTCCTTGTCCAGGACTGACTCAATCACAACTTGAGCTCCAGTTCTGTGTATGGCGTTAAGAGAGAAGCAAATTCCTGTAACAATTCACAGCAATTTGTTTCCTGTGTTCAACACTAGAGGTGGAACCCAGGCCTCAGACATGTCAGGGAAGTGCTCAGCCACTGAGCGACATCCTCAGCCCAGTTCCCCGAACATTTGAAATCACTTAGTGCTCTATAGATTATATGTAAACTTTGCCTTTGCTGTCCACCTGAGTTAAGATACACTTATTAGTCTCACAAGTATATATTGCTCTAAATAATGTCTCAGCTCTAAGAGGAACTTCTGTTTTGTTTTGTTTTGAGACTGGATTTCTGTGTATAGCCCTGGCTGGCCTCAAACTCGGAGATCTGCCTGCCTCTGCCTCCCAAGTGCTGGAACTAAAGGTGTACACCACCACCACCCAGCATAAGAGGAGCTTTTTGATGTGAAAAGAAACCAATTGGCTTGGTGATGTTTCCCCGGGAAATTATATAAACACCCATCAAGAAAGGGAGCAGACACTGCCGGCCCTTCGGTTTTCCTTTTCATGCCAGACAAACAGTTGGGAAAATTCTGCCTCCTGAAAGGACTGGCCAAGGGAGGCTGCAAGATCCAGCCTGGTCCCTGCAGAGTGGGAGGCAGTCTCAAGTCTTTTCAAATCCCTGTAAGTTACAGGCTTCAGTTGTCAATATGTTCAAACATCTAATTAAACATTCGGGGTGTTAAGCTCAACATTTAAGATAAAGGTGTAAGTCAGTTCTTCCCAAAAGACATATGCGTTTTAATTAAAATAAACTTTAAAGTTTCTCAAAATGGTTCAAATGACAAAAAGGAAACAGAAATTATGTGAAATGGATTCTACAATGTAAACAATATCACATTTGAATCCTGCCCTAACCGACTTCACAAACTCTTTCTGGACCTGACATTCAGCATGGTTAAATGATGACTGTCACTAACTTGTCCTCACAGTTAACTTTCACAATCTCCTTGTGACTAGCATGTGTCAATACCTAAGAGATGTTTACACTGAATGCTAAGGTTGCACTTTTTTCTCTCTCAAGAAGAATAGGAGGGTAAGATCATTTTAAACGTGAATCAGTTCTGTAGTAATATGAATTCTATTGGAACTGTGCCAATTTAAATCAATTTGTGATGTCAGGCTGAGCTGGAGAGCAATTAGACCAGACTTCCCACCTGCCAGACTTCGGCACCTCTTTACTGAACAAACTACAGGGCCAGCATTGCTCAGTTACTATACATATGGATCTTGGACGTTCACAAGTTATTCAGAACGTTTACATTAATAGGACATTTTGAAAGGAAGTCGGGATTACTTAAATGGGATGTTCTTTTAGGTGAAAGTTCACCATCTCAAAAGGAGCCAGTTCTGAAGGAACATAGACTCTTCACTGAAAAGCCACTCAACAAATGGCCAAGTGAAGGGGGTTTCTCTCAAAATCTCAGAGGGCTTTAGACCTCTGTCTCTGTCCTACAAAAAGGAAATTTGGGCATCACTTCTTGTGAAAAGGACAAGTTCAGGTTTCCTGGGTAAGCTTACACCGCTGAGATGACAATGCCTTTGAAAGTCCCACTGTGAAACTTAGGCATGTACCAAATCTGAACATAACAGTTCCAGATCTTATCAGATCCTGTTCCCTAAGACAGGCAAGGGAGAGAAAAGTCTCCACTCAAGAAGAAATAGCATCTAAAATCAATTTGATCTATGTTTTATCTTCTTTTTTTCTTTTAAGTGAACACTTGCTGCAAAGGCACGCCTGGGCTGAATGCTTTCATACACTCATTCCCCTGGTACTTCACTTAAAGCCACCGTTTGGTAAAGAAATAAAAACATCAGCTCTCATCATTTCCACAAGCGAGGTGGAATCCTAAGAGAATTCGTTGGAAGGAAACTATAATTCAGTTTTGCAAACTATAATAGAAAGAAGTTAGAGCAAGCTTAATGGAAGCCTGGAGTGATTAGAACTTTTAAAGAATGCAAGTCTAATTTGGTACTTTTGAAAATCAGAATGTAAAAAACAAATCCAAGACATCTCTCTATGTAAATTAAAGCTCAAGCCATGGTATTCAAAAGGAAAATGATTTACATAATCTACTACACTCCATCTTTTTTAGTAATTAACCTTCCTGAGGCTGATTTTGTTCTCCTTACTGTTTGCTTAGCTAAAATGCTTAATAAAATTTCTACAGAATATATTAACCCTCTCCATAGATGAATATTATTTTGAACTACAATCTGCCAAAAACCGAACTACGTTTAATTATGCTTGATTAATCCAAATGTCACTGAGAGATTTATAGAGAAGTGTTTTTCAGGTAAAGTTCACACTTTCTTCACTGTCTACACCCTGGTCTGCTCTCACAGGCTTTACTATCTCAACTCTCTAGTCTTTTGAAAAAGTCTCAGCTAAAACCCACCAGTCATTCCTACCTGGACCAGAGATCGCACACATAAAGCTTTCTTTCTTTTCACTTCCAAGGGACTTGAGGACAGACCTCCATCAAAGGCTGTCACCACTTTGAATTGGTTGGTACTGTGCCTGTAGTCACCCACACTGAAGGAGCAAGCACGTTGGGAACTGAGGTCAGTTCTGCAACTTGGGTAAGATGTTTTTTTGTAGAGCAAAATACACATACAGGATATCTTGACTTAATTAAAATACAGAAGGATATTGTGAGACGAGGGGTGCTTCCCTTTGATACAGCTATGTACCTAGCAAACGTCTGATGACCTTCAGTACTGATGCCCAGGTAAAAGCTGGCTGTTTAAAGGGTGAGGAGTTGGATCTACCTATGGGTGTTGTTAAACACATTCCATGCCCTTCTCCAGATAAAGCTCCTACTCAGATCCCCTCCAAGGAGTCAGGGTATGCAGGGTAAGTCCGCCCTGTGGCGCCAATATCCCCTTTGAGGGAAAGTGAATCTCCTGCCAGGAAGCTGAGGGTGGTACACACGAAATAACAGCCCATGTTCTGGCTACTTTAAACTGTATCATGGAGATTAGGGGGGATCCATGCCCCTACTTCAGAGACAGATAGGAACACAGAAGGACACGTTTCTCCAGACTTCTGTGGCTTGGGCACTGCCTTCATTTTGCCAAGTGACTACAGCTGCTATCAACTGGTAGGCTTCAGAGGGAAGTCTTCTTGGCTACTCCTTTCCTCTGAAAGGAGCTCACGTGTTAAATAGGGTCTCCTGGCAAGCAGGAGACTTAACTCTGGCCTCATTATCCCGATTCTTCTAGACTTTGGATTAAAACATTGCTACATTTACTTAGAGAGTGTGTGTCCGTGTGTCACAGCCTATGTGCAGAGGTTAGTTGACCACGTGCCACAACTGCAACCTTCCTTCTACCATGTGGGACATGGAGACTAAACTCGGTTGTCAAGTTTTGGCAAGCACCTTTACCAGCTTAGCCATCACACTGGTCCTTGAATGATCATTTCTGGAGCCCTAAAAAGATGTATCTGAACCTGTGTTGAGTTTTTGTTATAAAGAATCAAATCACAGCCTTTATTATTTATTCCATGAGATTTGACTGTGAAAGCTGGCCCCTTTAAACAGCCCACTTGCTCCCTGTTGGCCAGGGAGACAGGGAGACAATGACTGGAATGAGCCCAGTCCCCTGTTACCTACTGAAGCTGTAGAGCCAGGGCCTTGCAGAGTACAGTGAAGAGCCAAGCACAGAAGACAGACTTTCACAATTCAGACTGATAGCTTAAAAAGGGAAACTTGGGAAATCCTGAATTCGTCCCTCTCTGAAGAAATTTAAGTCTCTCATCCCCTCCACAGTAGTTGTTTCCCAAGTGAACCACAAAATTACTCTATCTTGTCCCCACTAGAAGGGAAGCTCATGAGGCAGGGATTTCACTCTGCTTTGGTCACTGTCACATGTCCAGCAGTGAGTATAGTTTCTAGCATGTGGTAACATATTATTGACATAGAAGACTGGACTTCGTCTTCCTTCCCATGATTCCTGTCTGCCACCTTCACTTCCAGTCTTGCTTAGTTGAGGACACGTGCGTACAATCATCTACTTCATCCCAGCCAAACCCAAGGCAAAGGCTGGCCTTGGGGAATTGCCCTGCCGCACAGTTCGGTGGGTACTGCAAGGCTACCATTTGTGGTCCTTCATCATTGAATGGGAATTCTGCAGGTGATAAAGTTTGCTGCTGGCTGTCAACTAGAATGGTCCTGCTACTGAGGGAAGGACGTTTCAATCCTACAAGCATTCCAAATAAGCCTTTGCCTCATGATCTACCTGCAAATACACTTTCAAAACGGTATCCCATGTTCTTCTCTGGTAGGCCCCGGACCTGCAAACTATTTGAATGTGTATTCATAAATAACAATAAGCCACAACAAAGGCTTCACACCTCTTTCCGTATATCCTTCCCTCTCTTCTTCACCCTTTGTTCCTCCTTCCTTCCTCCCTTCTCTCCATTTTCTTCTTCACTCTCCTTTCACACAGGTTCTCACTCCGTACCCTACACTGGCCTCACATGTGTGCCTGCACGCTGGGATTACAGGGGCGCATCACCAGGACCAGCAACAGAGCTTTCTATCACATTTTAAAAGGCTTGCGAGAAAAAAGCATGTCACAGTGAAGCTCTTAAAACGGCCAAGCAGACATCAGTGAGACTGTCTACAATCTGCTGATAAAACAATATTACTCTTCTCTTGATAACTGATTATGTCCACCTAGTTTGAAGTATTCTACCATGTTTAATTAACTAATTAATCACTGTCAGTGGCTGATAACTTCTCAAGTTCATTAAGATTTCGCATGTCCCGTTTTCAAGCCAGGAGGTACTAATATCTCTAATCAGTGTGACAGGAACTGGAGTTAAAAGTTATCTTTTCCCCCAGAACAGCAAACAAGAATACTGCATTGATTAAACAGTTAATGGTGCTCTCCTGCTGGCAATATTGGTTCCTTCTGTTTGCTAACATATAGATTATGATGGACATTATCTTTAAAGTCAATGTTTAAGCATCTGGACCACCGGGAAAGGCGGCAGAATAAATGTATGTTTGTATAAGTGTTCTCTCCCTCCTGGCCAGCCCACATGTCTGAAAAATAATCAAAAAGCCATCTATGATGAAATTAATAAAAGCCACAATCCCATACCACGGACTCCAGGAGCGTGCCTGACACATTAAGCAAAAGATACACAAATCCATTCTGGAAAAAGAATGAAGAAAGAAATAAGGCATCAGAGAGTAATAATATAATGAGCCAAGAGAAGTAAATTAAAAAATAAGGTCATGACAGAAGTGAAAGCCAGCCATAAGACCTAGGAAAAACAGTAGAGAAAACCAGTTGGTGAAATGGGGGATAAGACTCAAGGGTGGGAAAAAATCACACCTGAAAGAAGACACAAGATGAAAACCATAAAGGAAGATAAATATGAAAGATGGATAACACAACACACATAGAGAAACACATTTCTGAAGAAGAGTACAAAATGATACAAAATGTAATAAGGCCTAAAATGGGACTAGCTAAAGCTTATTGTGTGCCAGGAAAGGCCAACAGACAACCGCCATTCCCCAGCTATACTGAAATGAAGTTACTAGATACCAAGCAAGCAGGTTGTCTACAAAAGCAAAGGAAAAATTCATCTATACTGGTGACCTCAGAGCCCCAGCAGCTACAGACCACAAAGTTGCTAAAGAGCCAAGGCTCCAACAGCTAGCCAGGCAACAGAAAGAATGTGCAGGAGCATTTAATTGAAGCTGTAACTGAGTCTACCAAAACACAAAAGCAAATGTAAAAGTTTTATACAAAAAGGCTGGCAGCAAGCACTGAACTCATTCAAATATAAACTCTAGTCATGACCCACACTGCTCTAAAGTTCTGTTTCATGAGTCAAAAGCTGCCTGGTCCACTTGTCTTCTCCAAATATGCCAGAATGGACAAACACCAAAGAAAACCTTTCCTGAGTAACTGCCTTGCGTTACAGAAAACTCTTGACTTTTGACTTACAGATTATCCTTGAGGACTAACACGTCCAAGAACTTGCTTTTATGAGATCATCCTAAGCACTTGACATTGTTCAGAGCACTGGCCCAGGAACAGGAAGACGCAAGCACAGAACAGAGTTCTGCTACCCACTTTCCATGGCATCTTGGCAAGCCACTAAGTGCTTTGGAATTCACATGAAAAATAAAAGCTACTTTGCCCAGTCCACCTCCTAGCATCATAAGGATCACATGGGATAATGAATATTGAGTTCTTTGGAAGCCCTAAGAAAGCTATAAACCATGTCACAAGGTAGAAAGAAGCCCTTGTATAATGAATCTGAAACCAGATATTCAGAGACAAAGAAAGAATCAGATGGCTCATGGGGATCCATTTCTGATTCCTGTCACTTCTCTCTTTTTTTTTTTTTTGGTGTTTTCGAGACAGGGTTTCTCTGTGTAGCCCTGGCTGTCCTGGAACTCGCTCTGTAGACCAGGCTGGCCTCGAACTCAGAAATCTGCCTGCCTCTGCCTCCCAAATGCTGGGATTAAAGGCGTGCACCACTACTGCCCGGCACTTCTCCACATTTTTAAAGCTATTTCTTAGCACTATAAAAAGAAATTCAATACTGCTAAAGCTCTTGACGTGAATCACTACCAATTTCAAGTCAGGGATATCTGAAGAACTCAGGAAGATGTCTCCACACCAGCCACTGTAAATTTCCATTCGTTTTCACGCTTTGACTGAACACATACCTATTAACGCATACCTACTGTGTGCCAGGTACTGTTTCAAATGGTATATATGGCTCCCCAAATACTTAAAATAGAACAAAAGTATAAACGGAAGGGCATTATAGAAAAATGGGGAAGAATTCAGCTTAAAAGTGGTCAATATCAATTTGTAATAGATGTAGAAATTCATAAAGAACTCAAAGGCTCATGCACCGCCAGCAGAGAGGATACATAAATTAGTCAAGGGGAGAATAAACTTTGAGAATGCAGGATGTTCCTGAAACTCCTCTTATGACTGCTTTGGGGGCTGAAGTTAAATTATTGATGACACAAAGACAGGAATGGCTGGACTGGACCAGGCTTAGATGGACCTGAGTGAAGCCCAAGAATATTAGACTGTGGATTAAACCCTTAAGACCTTTAAACACAAGCTGGCTTTTCCAAAGGACAAAGCGTATGACAAGGTTTTCCTACACCATAGCCAACCCTTCCGTGGTATCTGTTGTGGAAGCACAGCAATCAGTAGGCAGTGCTTAATAAAAACAGTGCTGAAGCGAGGTACCAGATGCCGTAACGAGCCTGTTGGCTCCTTCTTCCATGGTCAAACTTGCAAGTGTGAAGGAAGACGGCTGGAAACTGAGACTCAGGACACACACTGTCTGCTGTTTACAAGGTAGCCAAGGTCTTTAAATCTAAGTATTTTCACAGCTTTTCCATCATAGGAAAATGGTCACCTAGCTTAACCTTCAAGACACCAAGGTGACAGACTTATAACCCATAAGTCTCTTTCATCAGTCTCTGAATTTTATCAACATTTTTTTGTTTGACTCAATACATGTCAGCTTTGCAATGAGGTCTTTACAGAGACAAAAGGAGCCACCAGGGACTCAGGAAACACAAGGAAATGGAAGAACATCAGATGGTGTGTAACTCAAAGAAACCTACAACTGAGTCAAATGTGGCTAAGTCAGAGCAAACCTCTGAGGCAAAACCCTTCAACGCGGAGGCAGTGGGGAGGACTACATTGCTACAGCACTAGGTAGGTGGATCTCTGTGTGTTCGAGGCCAGCCTGGTCTACAGAGTGAGTTCCAGGACAGCCAGAGCCACACAGAGAACCCCTATCATGAAAAACAAAAGAAATAAAGAAAAAGTCTGGTTGAATGGACAGCTCTAAAACTGGTGAAAAGTAATGACAATGAAAATTATCAAGGTTTATGACAGTTTTGAAAATAATGTGACAATCTCTGTTCCAGTGAGTCGAGTCCATGACACAGGAACTTCTAGTTCCCAACCAAGATGACTCCAAGAGAAATTTCATATGGCAAGCGAAGGTGGGGGGGGGCTCCCAAGGAGGCATGCGGCTGTACTTCCCTCCCCTTTACAAGTCTGAAGAGAACAGCAGGTGGGTTTTCACTTAAAATCTTTCAAACCAAGGTGTTAAGTGAGAAATTCCAAGACAATATTTAGAGTGCTTTAATCAATAGAACAGACTATGCAAATGAGCTTTAAAGTAAAATCGATACAGATGAATAGGTTCTAACATCCAAGTACCACACCTCACAATGAGAATCTGGTCAGATGGAAGGAGGCAAAGGTCCAAATCAGAGAGTGAAGGGAGATGTGTATGGGACAGGAAGAACCCTGGGACTGAATTTTCAAGATGAGCTCCACTGATGCCTCCCACTTTTAGATTCCCCAAGCCCTAGCTGGAGGTTTGGTCACAAACAGCAACAGAAAGACCTGCTGCATCTGGAATGAGAAAGGAGCTCAGAATCCTGGGACGACTTCAGACACTTAACTCCATAACAAGATACAGAGTACAGGGTACAAGAGCGCTAGGAGGTTCTGTGCTCTTTTGTGACGGGTGCTAATGATGCCACAGCAAGACACTATGAAAAATTGCTCAAGCTACAACTTTAGTGAAAGAAACAATGGGAATCACTATGGGAGGGGCTCCATGGGCATACTGAGCCAATATAAAGGAAGCAACTAAGCACTGAGGTAACAACAGTGCCATCGTTAAGAATTGGTAGAAAGACGGGTCTCTGGTTGACTTGCAGAAGGTAATCTTTCTTCAGAGGTGACCACAGCACTCAGCTTTCTATAGAGTTCTATTACTCTTTATCTTGTCCCTATTAAAAAAAAAAAAAAAAGAAGTCAGAGAGCTCATGAGTATAGTCTCCCTTATTTCAACCAAAACTTATTCAGAACATTTACAGTACTAATTCCAAAACCTTTGCCTTAATTCAGAATTATTTTCTGTAGTTACTACAGAAAAAGTGACATTCTATTATTTATGTAAACTTTATAATTAAAAGTTTTATTAGAAGCCAGGTGTGGTGGAATATGCCTTTAATCCCAGTACCCAGGAGGCAGAGACAGCTGGATCTTTGTTGAGTTAGAGGCCAGACTGGAATAACATAGTGAGTTCCAGGACAGCCAGGGTTATATAGAGAAATCCTGTTTCAAAACACTGAAGAAAAAATTGATTAGAACTATATTAGAGGGTCACAGCACTAGGAAGGTTGAGAACCACTACCATAGAGGGACCAGATAGCCATCACCTAAATTATGGGCTACCCATACCATCACCAATAATGGATCAAGCAGAAATCATGACTCTAAACATATAATTCTGCAACAGTACTGATAGAATGTTCCAGCAAAATAGCATGAAAAAGCTCCACTGAGAGCCTCTGTAACAACTTCTGATTTCTGCCAAATATGGTAATAAGGAACAAAGTAAATGATATTTCAGGAAAGAACTAGACAAATCAAGGTGGGGATTTTTTCTGACATGGTCTTCCAATCACAGCACTTTCTATATTGAAAGCAATTTGGGACTATCCAGATATGTCATGTGGTCCTGGAATGGAAACCAGTTTGGAAAATTCAGGAAAATTTTAATGAGACAAAAGCTACTGACATGGAAAAATAGAGAGTTAAAGGAAACAAATACATACTGTACAACAGGATGAAAAGTGATCTCATTTGAAGAAAATACATATATACATATATACATACATACACATGCACACACAAAAATAGCAAATTTGAGTTGTAAAATACAGTGGTGGTTTTTTACTTTCTTTCCCCCCCCCATTTTGGTTTTTTGAGACAGGGTTTCTCTTGACTGTCCTGGAACTCTAGACTAGCTGGCCTTGAACTCACAGAAATCCCCCTGCCTCTGCCGTCCAAGTGCTAGGATTAAAGGTGTGAGCTACCACCACCACCACCACCACCACCACCACCACCACCACCACCACCACCTTTCTTTTTACTTAATGTTTCCTAGATTTTTTTTTTTTTTTTTTGGTTTTTCGAGACAGGGTTTCTCTGTGTAGCCCTGGCTGTTCTGGAACTCACTCTGTAGACCAGGCTGGCCTCGAACTCAGAAATCCACCTGCCTCTGCCTCCCAAGTGCTGGGATTAATTAAAGGCGTGCGCCACTACTGCCCAGCCTTCCTAGATTTTTTTGTTGTTTTGTTTTTTTAACACACAAGATAATTTTTAATTGAAAAATTGGAAACTAAAGACTAGATAATTTCCCTTACTAACATAAACCAGTGACAGCTGTTCTCCAAGTAACAACTTTTCATTTTTAATAAGTGATACATTATAGAGAACTTCCCGTCAGCTACTTTTAAGTGACCAGCTTGGCGGCTTAGGCATAAGCGAAGCATCCCCGTCCCATACCAAGACCCTTTTCATCACCTCAAACAGAAAGTGTGTACTCCTCAACAATTCCCAGTTCTACCTCCCATGAAGGCCTGGCATCCATCCGTCTACCTTCCGACTCTGAAATGGTCACTCTAGGTGTCTCATAAAAGTGGCCATTTCAGAGTGCTTGACTATGGTCTGTTCCACATCAAATAATAACTTCAAGAGTCATCTACACTGAAGCATGCATCAGAATCTCCTTTTTAAAGACTAAATAATGTTTCACTGTGTGAATTAACTACATTTTGATTAATTTTAGCTTCATTTTTCAGTTTAACCCACAAAAATTCTCACCACATTTCTGTCAATTTCTAAGACCAATAATAAACTGAAAACTTAACTGTTTTTAAAACATTCACAGTAGAATAAGCCCTTGTTCACTGTCAATACCTCTGAAGTGCAAGGATTCTTAGGACCGAGGGAATTCCATTTAAATGATGATCCTAGCTACCCAATTCTTGTTCTCCTTTTCAGCATAAAAGTATTTTCCAAGCATTCTATTTTCTAAGGATCACTTTGCTTTTCCAATGATAAAGCCACAGAGAATGTGTGGTGTAAAATACTGTTCAATTGTCTGCCTGGTACTTTCTGGAGACAAATCAGATCTTTTCTAATGGAAATCGAAGTGGTTTCTTACTGTTTAGCCTTGTATTTTGATGCGTCCCTTGGTTCACTGCTGGGATTGCTCCAGTCATCAGCTTCAGGAGTGGTCTTGTAATGGCGCCATGCAGACTTATTGAAAACTGGCAGCCTCTCAAAGGATTCACTTGAAAGGGCCTATTACAAAAAAATACATACACCAAAGATCTAGGATACTATTTTTCTCACATGAAACTCATGGACTTTACTCCTTTAAACCAGAAACCATATGTTTATTTTTCAAATATTAACATTTATTTTATAGATTTACTTAGACTAACCAGAAAAAATATACTGAGCCTTTGTAAATGAGTGAAATCATTTGCTCACTCACTCATTCAAAATCAATATTGAAACAATATGACAGGAGCAAAATATACTGTAATTCAGTTAATACTCTTTGAGATACTCAATAGTGTTGACAGTATGTGTTAAGATCAATCATTTTTGTTCAAGAGGCAATTGCTGCCCAAAAAGAACCCAAGAAGAAATAAAGTCGTATTCATACCAGACTTATAAACATTTGCCATCAAGTGCCATTAAACATCACAACATTTATGGGCTGGGAATGTAGCTCAGTGGTAGATAGCATGCCTAGCACCATGCAGGAGGCTCTGGACTTCATCTTTAACACCAAAGCAAGCAAACAAACCCCTTCACTGAGATATCCATCTAAATGAATAGTACAACTGTGACTTCATTTCCAGTAATCAACTATGCCTCAGGTAAAAAGAATGAGCCAGCTCCACATGACTAAATGTGGAAAGTTCTGCAGGATACATTCCACACGTAGGAAACAAAACTAAGCTGCTGAAATGTCTTTCGAATTCAATTTTAAATCTATTTTATAAGTGCAGAATCAACTCTATTAAAGGTTTTTGATGTTGCTAAGTTTTTGAGACAGGGTCTCACTATGCATCCCTAGTTGGCCTGGAACTTTCTACACAGACCAGGCTAGCCTGCCCCTGTCTTCCAAGTGCTGAGCTAAGGGTGTGTGCTGCCACACTCAGCTCTTGTATTAGCTTCCTGTCTGTTTGGTTTGCCTTTGTGACAGTGGGAATGGAGCCCAAAGCCTTCTACATGTTAGGCACGGTCTATATGACTGCGCTACATCCCTAGCCCCTATAAGGACAGAATCAACTCTAGGAGGATCCATAAGAAACAAAAACTCAGTACCTCTTGAAGAGAAGTGTGGCTTAGTGCCAGCAGCGAAACATTTAATTTCTCCCTTTGAAGCTTTTAAATGTTACTGTATGCCTCTATTACCTATTAAAATAATATACCAAGATTCTAGAATTCAGAAATAACACCACTAACAAATGAAAAACACTGAGTTATACAGACCTTAGTTACTAGATGGACATTTTAAATGGCTATTATTATGGTTTTATTGATTTTAAAAAATTAATGTACAATGTTATAGGTTCCATTACAGCATTTTAACCTAGAATGTGGTTTTGCTGATTCCCTTCCCTCCAGCTCCTCTCTTCTATCCCCACGTCTGTCCCCTGCATCCCCTCCTTTCAACTCTAGTAGTTTCTGCTTTTATGTGCTATTCTCCCATCTTCCTCTCATCTCACAGAACTCTTTATGGCTTTGTGACCTGTCTTGATGCTCATTTCCACATAGGTACATACATACACAAATTAAAAGCTAAGGTCTGATTCTCCCCCCAATCTTCATCAGACTTGAGGATCCTGAACTCTACAGATTAGCTTCCCCTCCCCCCCTCTGCTGAGTCCTCTGAGACACACAAGCTGCCTTGAGCAGTTTACTAAACCCAGCGGACCTCCATTCTCCCACCACCACTCTGTACACCTTCATACCTGCAAATCCTGAACCATACAGGCCTACTGATCCAGAAGCATGCAGCCCAAGGATACCCATCAGAGGCCTGCCATACCAGGACTATCGAGGATCATCACCCTCCTAACACCTACTACAACAAGAACATCCAGGGACCCAAACCATCCTGATGGCTAAAGGCCCTGGAAAGAACATAATCAACAAGAGCCAGGGCAACATGACACCTCCAGACCATAGCTATTCCACTACAGCAAGCCCTGGATTTCCTAACACAACCAAAACACAATAAAATGACCTTAAATCCAATCTCCTAAAGATGATAGAGGCCTTTAAAGAGAAAATTAATGAATCCCTTCAAGAAA
The DNA here is from genome assembly GCA_028551405.1 of Uromys caudimaculatus. Taxonomy (NCBI): domain Eukaryota; kingdom Metazoa; phylum Chordata; class Mammalia; order Rodentia; family Muridae; genus Uromys; species Uromys caudimaculatus. The sequence goes on from CM052722.1 coordinate 42,047,467, forward strand.
TACAGGAAAATACAATAAAAAGGTACAGGTCTTTAAAGAGTAAACAAATAAATCCCTTAAAGACAAAGAAAAATACAATTAAACGGGTGAAGGAAATGAATAAAACTGTGCAAGACCTGAAAGTGGAAACAGAAGCAATAAAGAAAATGCAAACTGAGGAAATCCTGGAGACAGAAAACCTAGGGAAGAGAACATGAACACCAGATGCAAAACAAGCATCACCAACAGAATACAGGAGATGGAAGAGAGAATCTCAGACATGTAAGATACAAGAGCAGAAATTGATACATCAGTCAAAGAAAATGTTAAAGCTAAAGAATTCCTCACACAAAACATCCCGGAAATCTGGGATACCATGAAAAGACCTAACCTAAGAATAATAGGAATAGAAGAAGGTGAAGAATCCCAGTTCCAAGGCCCAGAAAATATTCTCAACAAAATCATAAAAGAAAACTTTCCCAACCTAAAGAAAGAAATGTATATAAACATACAAGAAGCTTACAGAACACCGATCAGACTGGACCAGAAAAGAAAATCCTCCCCGCACATAATAATCAAACCAGATTATTATGTTTCCTATAGAACAAAGAAAGAATATTAAAAGCTGCAAGGGAAAAAGGCCAGGTAACATATAAAGACAGAACTGTCAAAATTATACCTGATTTCTCAACAGAGACTCCAAAAGCTAGAAGGGCCTGGACAGGTATCTTGCAACCTCTAAAAATCCACAGATGCCAACCTATAGTACTATACCCAGCAAAATACTCAGTCACCATAGACGGAGAAAACAAGATAGTTCAAGACAAATCCAAATTCATACAATGTATTATCTACATATCCAGCTCTATAGAAACTACTAGAAGGATAACTCCAACCCAAGGAGGATAACTACATCCAAGAAAACACAGGAAATAATTACATACCAGCAAAAACAAGGGAGGCACGTGCACATGCACACACACACACACACACACACACACACACACACACACACACACACACACCATACATACTGCATCAACATCAAAATAACAGTAAATAACAACCACTGGTCATTAATATCTCTCAATATCAATGTAGTCAATTCCCCAGTAAAAAGACACAGGCTATCAGAATGGATGGAAACACAGGATCCATCTTTCTGCTGCGTATAAGAAACATACTTCAACAATAATGATAGACATTACCTCAGAGTTAAGGGATGGGAAAAAGGTTTCCAAGAAGCAAGCTGGAAGCGGGGCAGTGGTGGCACACACCTTTAATCCCAGCACTTGGGAGGCAGAGGCAGGTGGATTTCTGAGTTCGAGGCCAGCCTGGTCTACAGAGTGAGTTCCAGGACAGCCAGGGCTACACAGAGAAACCCTGTCTCGAAAAAACCAAAAACAAAAAAGAAAAAAAAAGAAGTAAGCTGGAGCAGCCATTCTAATATCTAATAAAACAGACATTCAACCAAAATTAATCAAAAGAGACAGGGAAAGACACTTCATAATCAAAGGAAAAATCCACCAAGACGAAGTCTCAATTCTGAACATCTATGCCCCAAACACAAGGGCACCCACATTTGTAAAAGAAACATTGCTAAAGCTTAAATCACACATTGAACCTGACATATTAATAATGGCAGACTTCAACATCCTACTCTCACCAACTGATAGGTCATCCAGAAAAAAACTAAACAGAAAAATATTGAAACTAACAGACATTATGAATCAAATGGACCTACCAGACAACTATAGAATATTTCTCCCAAACACAAAAGAATATACCTTCTTCTCAGCACCTCAAGGATCCTTCTCCAAAATTGACCATATAGACAGTCACAAAGCAAGCATGAACAGATACAAGAATTGAAATAACACCTTGTATCTTATCAGACCACCATGGATTAAAGTTGGACTTCAACAACAGAAACACCAAAAAGCCTACACACTCATGAAAATTGAACAACTTTCTACTCAATGATCTCTGGGTCAGGGAGGAAATAAAGAAATTAAAGACTTTCTAGAATTTAATGAAAATGAAGGTACAACATACCCAAACTTATGAGACACAATGAAAGCACTGCTAAGAGGAAAGTTCATAGCATTAAGTGTCTCCATAAACTAATTAGAAAGTTTTCATACCAGTAATTTAAAAGCATACCTGAAAGCTCTAGAGGAAAAAAAGAAGCAAACACACCAAAAAAGAATAGAAGGCAGGAAATAATCAAAATCAGTGCTAAAATCAATCAGTTAGAAACAAAGAAAACAATACAAAGAATCAACGAAACCAAGAGCTGGTTCTTAGAGAAAAACAACAAGATAGACAAACCATTAGCCATACTAAACAAAAGGCAGAGACAGTATCCAAATAAATAAAATCAGGAATGAAAAGGGAGACATAACTATAAGAAACTGAGGAAATTCAAACAATTAGGTCTTACTTCAAAAGCCTCTACTCCACAAAATTTGAAAATCTTAATGAAATGGACAATTTTCTAGACAGGTACCATTTATTCAAGTTAAATCAAAATCAGGTAAATGATTTAAACAGTCGTAGGACCCCTAAAGAAATAAAAGCATCAAAAGTCTGCCACCAAAAAAAGCCCAGGTCAAATGGTTTTAGTGCAGAATTCTACCAGACTTTCAAAGAAGAGCAATCCTCCTCAAACTATTCCACAAAATAGAAACAGAAGGAACGTTGCCAAACTCATTTTATGAGGCCAATCACCCTGGTACCTAAACCACACAAAGACTCAGACCAAAAGAGAACTTCAGACCAATTTCCCTTATGAACATTGATACACAAACTTGCTTGGTATAACTCTAACCAAACAAGTGAAAGATCTGTATGACAAGAACAAGTACCTCAAGAAAGAAATTGAAGAAGATATCAGAAGATGGAAAAATCTCCCACGTTCATGGATAGGTAGAATTAATGTAGTAAAAATGGCCATCTTACCAAAAACAATCTACAGATTCAATGCAATCCCCATCAAAATTCCAACAGAATTTCTTATAGACCTTGAAAGAGCAATTCTCAACTTCATATGGAAAAAAAAAAAAAAAAAAAAACAGGATAGCCAAAGCATTCCTGAACAATAAAAGAACTTTGGGAAGAACCATCCCTGATTTCAAGCTGTACTACAAAGCAATAGTGATAGAGACTGCATGGTATTGGTATAGAAACAGATACTTTGACCAATGTAATCGAATTGAAGACCCAGAAATAAGCCCATACACTTGGACACTTGATTTTTGATAAAGAAGTCAAAAGCATACAAAGGAAAAAAGAAAACATCTTCAACAAATGGTGCTGGTCTAACAGCATGTCTACACGTAGAAGAATGCAACTTGATCCATATTCATCACCCTGCACAAAACTCAAGTCCAAGTGGATCAAGGACTTCAACATAAAAATGGATATACTAAATCTCATAGCAGAGAAAGTGGGGAATAGCCTTGAACTCAATGGTTCAGGAGACAGTTTCCTGAACAGAACACCAATGGCTTATACTCTAAGATCAAGAATCGATAAATGGGACCTCATGAAATTGGAAAGCTTCTGTAAGGTAAAGAGCACTGTCAATAGGACAAAATGGCAGCCTACAGATTGGTAAAGGATCTTCACCAACCCTACATCTGACAGAGGCATAATATCCAAAAAATATAATAAACTCAAGAAGGTAGACTCCAATAAAGAGAGAATTCTCAACAGAGGAATCTCAAATAACTGAGAAGCACTTAAAGAAATGACCAAAGTCCTTAGTTATCAGGGAAATGCAAATCAAAACAACTCTGAGTTTCCTTCTTTATACCTGTCAGAATGGCTAAGATCAAAAAATGAAGTGATAGCACATACTGGCGAAGATGTAGAGCAAGGGGAACACTCTTTCACTGCTGGTTGGAATGCAAACTTGTACAATCAATCACTTGGCAAATCAATCTGGCAGTTTCTCAGTAAACTGGGAATAGTTCTACCTCAAGACTCAGCTATACCACTCCTTGGACATATACCCAAAGATGCCCCACTATACAAAAGGCACACCTGCTCAACTATATTCATAGCAGTTTTATTCATAATAGCCAGAAACCAGAAACAACCTAGATGTCTCTCAACTGAAGAATGGATAAGGAAAATGTGGTACACCTACAAAATGGGATAGTATTCAGCTATTAAAAACAAAGCCATCATGAATTTTGCAGGCAAATGGATGAAACTTGAGAGAATATCATCCTGAGTGAGGTAGCCCAGACCCAAAAGGACCAAAATAGTCATAAAGGAATAAAATAGTCCTAAGAGGCAGATGGAGGGAGGGAACTGGGTAGAAGAGGAGATGGGGAAGGGAATGGGGGGGTACAGGATCAGATGTAGAGAGGGACAGGAGAGATGGCTAGATGGCCATGAGAATGAATGGAAATCTGCAACTGGCAGGGGTGGGGGTTAGGGGACATATAAGAGTAAGTGTCAGAGACCTTGGATAAGGGAGGGTCCCCAGAATCAATGAGGGGGATCTTACCTGAGATTCACAGTAGTGGGGACAGAGAACCTAAAGGGGCCATCTCCTGTAGCCAGGCAGGAACCTCAGTGAGGGATAGGGACACCAACTCACCCACAAAACTTTTGAGTGGATGTAAAGTAAATTTTTAAAAAAGCTAAGACTTCATGAGAGCAAGCGTTTGATATCTGTCTGAGTCTGGGTTACCTCACTTATTTCAAGATCTATAGATAATTTTATATAAGCATCGTATCATTACTGAATTCTTACAACTTGAGAAATTAAAGCAAAAGACAAGAAAACTTCAGATTATTGGTAATCTATCTCCTTTTAAACTAGGTTTTTCAATGGACATGTAATTTTGAAAAACTAGATCTATGGTTGCAAAAATAAATTTAAGTTCATATTTCCATGCTACATGTTTTGTTATGTCTGGTCATAAAATCAGGGTGAGGTATACCATGATTTCATAAGTCTGATGTTAAGGTAAGAGATGAGACAGTGCTCTTCGTGACTGGTTATGGGTACTTCCAGATTTATAAAGTCAAGGGCCTTTACACTAACAGAAACAAAACACAGTACCTTCAAATAAATGACTGCATCGGTACCCACTCCTTCCATGGAATACAGTTTTAGATCTCCCTGAAAATATCTGGCATACAGTCGAGAAATTGGCAAGCCATAACCAAATCCAGCCTATTAAGAAAAGAAAATTAATAGAATGAGACCAGTACAAATACTTCATAGGGGACCACTTACAGAAGATTAAAATGAATCCCTGATTTGAATTGAAATCAAATGAATTAGTAACTCAGTCTTTATAACGCTATGTCTATAATCTATAACCAAGATTCTCTATTTCCAAAAAAAAAGCCAACAACAAAAAGCAAAACAACACTTGTCAAGTTTGGGTATAAAAAAAAACCTCAAACATCATTTTTAAAAATTTATTTTAGCATTTTAAAGTAAAATTATAGCTATGTATGAGCAATAAAATCAGGGTAACTTTTTTTTGAGACAGGCTTTCATGTATCTAGGCTGGCCTTGAACTAACTCATTATGTATCTAGGACTGACCTTGAGCTTCTGAGCTTCTTGCCTCTACCTCCTAAGTACTGGGATTATAGGCACAGACCCACCATGCCTGGTTTATGCAGTGCTGGGGATTAGAATCCAGAGCTTAATGCATAGCAGGCGAGGACTCTATCAACTGAACAATACCCTGAGCTCCAAGTGTTACTTTTTAAGTGTATACTTATTTCATCTGCAGATAAGTGTAGCTCTCGCCCCTTAAAAAAGAGGCTTCTTTTTGCAGTAGACAGAGGCTATTATGGAAAGCTACACTGGTCAAAATGCAGAGAATAACTGTCCATAGGGTGCCTGTCCTCAGCTGACAAACCTGTAACACAGTTCCTATACTTAAGGCTCAGGGAGCATCTTGGAAAAGTGGGCAGACGGACTGTTGAGAGGATCAGATGTCTGCTGCAAGACAGTCTTTCTTTTTCTTTTCTTTTTTAAACAGGGGGATACAAAATGGTTAGCGGAGGGAGAGAGAATAGGAGGTAGATCTGTGGGGAACAGTGGCGGGTGAATATGACCAAAATACAAAGTATGTTTTATCGAATTCTCAAAGACTAAAAATAGTGCGTCAAAAAGCAAACAGCCAATCAAGTGGAAGTTGATCTGATGACAACACAAAACCACTTTCACTTTCAAGATTCATTATCAGATTTCCCTCCTGTCTGAAGTAAGAATTAATAGCACAAGAGTTGAAAATTTTTGTGAGACAGGGTTTCTCTGTGTAGCCCTGGCTGTCCTGGAACTCACTCTGTAGACCAGGCTGGCCTCGAACTCAGAAATCCACCTGCCTCTGCCTCCCAAGTGCTGGGATTAAAGGTGTGCACCACTGCCAGGCAAGAGTTGAAATGTACCAATATAAAGACTAAACCACTGAAAAAATTTCTTACAGGTCCTTTCTAAGGAACTGGAAAAGCTACAGTTGATACAGTTGAATGGGTATTTTTAGGAAAAAAATTAATACCTTCCTATTTTTCAATGTCATCAAATGGACAGCCAATAGAGTTTGTTTTTTTGGGGTTATTTTTTTGTTTTTTGTTTTTTGGTTTTGGTTTTTCGAGACAGGGTTTCTCTGTGAAGCCCTGGCTGTCCTGGAACTCACTCTGTAGACCAGGCTGGCCTCGAACTCAGAAATCCACCTGCCTCTGCCCCCCCCCCCCCAAGTGCTGGGAGCCAATAGAGATTTTTAAATAAAAGGTCACAGACAAGAATAAAAACAATGATACTAAAGTCAGTGACTTTGTGGTTGGCCATAGGTGGTTATAGAGAGACGCTATCCAGTAAGCTTTAGCAGTTTAGATTAAATCTGAATCAGGAATAGGGCCTTAAGGGAAGAGGACTCTAGTCACATAGGCTTCTGACTCTGAAATCTACATTCTTGTGTGACTGAGAAGCTCATTCAACTTCTTTAAGACTTTGCTCACCATGAAATGGAAATCTCACCTCTGAGATGACAAAGATTTCATGATATAATAGTAAATGCCATGTCTATGCAGATCTACCACACAGTCAAACTTAGTAGAATGGTTTAATTTGCTGACAAACCTGAGGACCTAAGGTCAATATCTGGAGTCCACATAAAGACAGAAGTGATAATTGACCCCACAGAGTTGTCTTTGACCTTCTAAAGCATGAGTTAACAGGCATAGTGGATACTCCCAAAAAAGGAAATTCGGATCTATGGAGATGAGGCTGTGCCAGGCTCCAAGTCGTTTCCTTCTGTGTAGAGCAGTAGCTCTCAGGCTGTGCCTCGTCCTGGAAAAGTATCATTTGACTCTACTGCATAGATGTAGAGGATGGATGGATGGCTCCTCACCTTACAGTGCACACAGACATCATGTGTCCAGTAGCATAAATAGGATAGACTAGTAACATGTCTAACATAAGAAGGTACCACCTAGAAACTTATCTAAGTAAGCCCCATGGGGATATTAAGGTCATTTCAGGTGCTGGGGATGTAGCATGGTGGGTAGAGTACCAGCCGAGCACACCAAAGGTCCTCAATTCAATTCCCCAGCACCTCCTAAACGGAGGGGGCACACAGGTCTGTTCTCCAAGCAGGAAGATCAAGAGTTCAGGATCATTGTAACTTCTTCAGCCAGCTATCAGCCACCCCCCTCCAAACTCACTCCTCTCACACAAATAGTTAAAATTGTTTAAATCTGTCTTTACGGCTAGAAAGACAGCTTAGTAGTTAAGTGCACTTGTTGTTCTTGCAGAAGACGCAGGTTCATTTCCCAGCACCTGTGTGGTCACAACCATGTGTAACTCCAGTTCCAGAGGATCCAATGCCCCCTTCTGATTTCTGCTGGTACTAGGCATGCATTGGTGTACATACATACACATAGGCACACAAAATACTTAACACATAAAAACAGTTTAAAATTTGTTCAATTAAAAATGTATGAAGGAAGGCCCAGATTCATCAAACTCAAAGCCGTGTACCTACTTTAAAGTAGAGGACAGTTTATTAAGTGGGAGCAATGTGGATGGAAGCATTTCTTCAAAAGGCAGCCATAATAGTATACCAGAAAGCTCACAGACTGCTCTACCATTCACTTGCTTTGACACTTTCTTCCTCATGGGAAGGTGGATAAATACCAGTCTCTTGGAGTCATCTGTTTCACAAAGAAAACCATGGCATAAAGAGCTACCCTCAGGATGCTCTTTTAAAAAGACATGGAATAGACAATCCATATTCTTTTTAAACAACTAAGGAAGATGCAAAATTTGTACCAGACCCCGGTCAGGGTAATACTATTCCAAATTGATCTTTTATGAAATTTCTTAAATCCTGTATAAATGACTTCCTCAGTTTTCCACATGCTGAGTTAACAAACTCTGCCTCGAATAACAATGTAAAGTGTTTGATTTTATTCATACAAATAAAATATAATCTTATGTGCTTATCAGTCAGGTAGGACTTTAAAATGAAACTTAATTTATACCCTGAGCCATTTTGCAGACTGATAGATACATTGCTGTGTTTAATAACAAAGGGTTCAATTGTTGTTTGTCAATTAGAAACACTCAGCAGGGGAAGAAAGTGTGGCCCTACCAGGAATAAATGCTACCATGGTAACCAGAGGCTTTTTCTCACTGCCTGAATTAAGGCTCAAGGTTATTTCTAGAGTGCTACAGAGAGACCTCTGAAAATACATACATCACCTATATATTTTAGGCTTATATTATTCAATGTGAAAATTCCAATGTTTTTATAATTAAATATTTTAATTATATAAACAAATTTGACAGTGGTGACCCAAAAGCTGTGGGTGACTTGGGCCTATAAGAGAGGGCAGCACTAAAATCTCCCCTCCTAAGCTGAAGCCACATGTTCGACATCGTCCCTTTGCTCACCCATGTGTAATGTCCAGCTCTCTGAGGGTGGTACATAATGTAAGTGGCTCTCCAGCAGCAGTCTTACCACAGAGAAAAGCTTTTTCACACTGTATTTGGGAGTGAAACACTCAGCTTGGACTGTTTCTTGGATAAATTAGAAAAGCACTCTCAGCCCAAAGAACTCTCAGACTAAATAGCTAAGGCAGAAAGGTGCCTCTGCTCCCAACTACGACAGAAACATCCTCATTTATGCAAGGCTAGTACAACCACCCAAGGAGATGGGCAGCTCCCTATGCCTATATTAAAGACCATTTCTTCTGCAGCAGTTTGCCATGCTTACCAAAGGAGCAGCTCTTGTAGGCTCCAGGCTGGGACGAGGAGCAGTTGAGTACATGTAGTTAAAAAGACGGTCTATTTTTCGAAGTGGGACTCCACCACCTAGGTCACTTATCTGCAGTGCACAACATGTTAAAAATAAAAGGGGAATCAATCTGTGCTTAAGAAGGAGATGACAAGAGCTCATTAAATAAAGTGCATGCTAGGAAGGCTCTAAAATGAGTAAGGGCTTTGAACTCCCACTGGAAAGTGGTTCCTCTGGGGCCAGCATAAATAAAGGAGACAGAGTAATGCAGTAAAATTTGATAGGCTTGGGACTGAGGTCCTGCTCGTGAACATACAATGAAGTACTTAAGCCAAAAATCTAGCACAATATTGCCATGTTTCTATAAATAACAAGGCAATGTCATCATGCAAATATCATAGAAGGTGCTTATACAGAATAAGATGACAACAATGTCACTAGACAATAGCATCTTATGGGACCACCACTACGTATGTGGTCAGTTCATTGCTGAGGAAGCACTAGTATATGACTTTACTTACAAATAACACTCAAGAACTGCCAGTTTCCTTTCCTTCCCTCTCATACTGTTAGATACATACTAGTAAGTCAACTGATGATCAAAGTAAAAATGCAAACAAAAGATTACCTTAATGGACAAGTCTTCTTTACCCAGGGTAACGAGAGTTTTAACAGCTGGGTAGCCTTTTTTATCTTCATGTAGTTCAACTGTTGCTCTCATTGAGTTCTAAAACATAAGTTCTTTCTGAAAAACCATGCTGCTGACTTGCAAAGTACAATTAAATTAAAGGTACTGATTATTTTTGGTGCTAGGGGTGGAACCTTGAGCCATGCACATGCTAAGCATGTACTCTACCACTGAGCTACACCCAAGAAACAAGCACAAGATTACTTATATATGATAATTACTTTGCACAGCTGCTATTAATAGGATTTATGTGGATTTTTTTCCTCTACTGAGTTTGGCTATCCACAGATTCCTATCAAGGAAATTTTTCCTGACATTCTATTTTGCACTTAATTGTAGCCCCATTCCACATGTTAAATAGTTTTCTTTCCTTTGGGGGGCCTTAGGGAATTTTCTGTGGGGAGGAGAGTGGTTGGGACAGAGTCTCACTAAGACTGGGCTGACCTTGAATTCATAGTGATACACCTGTCTTTACCTGCCCCCTGGTGGGATTAAAGTCATGTGCCATCATGCCTGGTGGCTTTAGGATCTTAAAATTATTCATCTTAACCCAGAAGAATGTTTTTATCACATGTAATGTGGCTGCAGAAGCTGGTTTGTGTATTTTAAATGCTATTTATCACTTGCATTTATAAAGCACCTATCTTCTAATATGCAGGCAGAAAAACTGAAGGAATACATGCTTCTCATAAAAATTAATCACTGGCCTGAAAAAAGGATAATATTCATCAAAAAGAAATTCTGGAAAGTTCCAGCTGACAAAGAGAACACTCACAACTGCATGCCCGTCCTAGTGTTACACCAGTAGCATTCGTATTCTTGGGAAGAAACCAGCACAACTGGTTCTCTAGGTGTGCAATTTAGTGTTTTCTATATTAAAGTGATGAAATGTTAGCTCAAATACCCTGGACTCACAACACTGCTGCTGTAAATATCACTGGCAACTGGGTAACAAAAGCAGCAGCTTAGGTCATAGAGTCTGAAAAAGGTTTTGTTTTCTTCCCTTTTATGCCCAGACTCCACATTTTTCCTCCCCTGCCCCTATAAGCTCTTCTGAAATGATTCAAATTATAAAACGGTTACAGGATCTCTCAGGACTGGGACTAATGCATTAGCACAGCTGATGCTCCAGAATCATAGCTATAGAGAAACATGTTTTTATTTTGGTCTGGTAATCACCAATAAAACCTGTGCTAGGTTTGAAAATCTAAAAAGCATCTCTAACCTCCTAACTGAAAGAAAAATAGTATGGATTTGATGTGAAGTCGCCAAAGTATAATTAAGTTTTGAAATCAATATGTACTAATATTCACAAAACTATACTGTACACAGCAATTTTTCATTCACAGTGTACAGATTATAAAGCCCACAGGGTATCAGAAATAGACTTTTTAAAATGGTTATGCAAAATCTTTTTCTTATGCTAATCTAATGAATCCATTATGCCCAGAATCAAAGCCATTTAAAATGAAGACTTCTTCCCATGTTTTAAAATTCCACTTACCTTGAACAACTCAAATAGCATGTGAAACAGATGTGACGGCACATAAACTACCTGAATAGGTTTGTTTGGTGCTTTGGCTGAAAACAGACAAAACCATCAATGAATAAAGTAGGAGAAAGTAAAAAATGATGCTTCTATTCTATTTTCCAAGTACATCAAACAAATCTCCATAAAAGACAAATGATACAGATTCCCACACTGAATGACATAACTGAGCAAAGCTTCAGAATCAAGCAAAACTGTGGTGACTAACTCCACTTCTTCACTGCAGCTTTGTGACCCCGAGTAAAGCAGCCAAGCTCTTTCAAACTTTGTTGAGCAAAACTGGAAGAGAACCACCTGGGCCATGGTATTCTGAGCATCACACAAGGACATACAAACATCACTTGGAATTTTTCAAATCAGGAGGATAGATGTGCCATCAACCCCAGTAGTCATTTGTGAGAGTAGAGTCAAAGGAAAGGGGTGGTAAATTTGGACTTAATAGCACTATGGTTCGAATCTCAACTATTCACTAAATACTCATGTTAAAGGCTTGACTAGCTGCCACATGATAGGCTTCAGGGAAATGAATGAAACAAGAAGGCTCTAACACAATGAATAATTTCATCATAGTATTGAGAAATGGTAGAAAATATCAGGCGGGGCCTGGTTGGAGTAGGTTCTTGGAGCATGTCCTTGAAGAAGGTTTCTTGTCCCTGGCCTGTTCTTTGTCCTTTCCTGGCTGCTGTGAGAGGAGTAGCTTCATCTGCCACATTCTCCTGATGCTATGTTAGTTTGCCTTGCTTCAAGTTCAAAGCAATGGAACCAAGAGACATGGATTGAAACGTTCAAATTGTGAACCTAGACCAACCCTTATTACACAGACAAAAGTAATTACAATGTGCTATATTATGATAAATAGGACATGTTGTAGACTAGACTATAAGGTTCATGAAACTTTCTACTACAATGAAACCCTTGAGTATCTATACTATTCTCTTTGAACCAGGGATCTTCTAAAGAACATCAAAGAAACTGAACCTCATGCAAAGCGCTAAGAACCATATATAGAAGAGAAAAGCTCAGCATGAAAAATCCTTCTTCTTGCTCACAACATCCAATCAGGTACAACACTGAAACAAATTTTCTCAACTAGAACAGATACCTTATAACTTAGTATTTCCTCTAATAAAGTAATTAACAATAATATAAATTAAAGGTAATAATCATTGATTCTATGTAATTTATTATAAGCTTCTCTATTCACCATGTAATTGTATCCGTATGATAATATGTAGTGATCATAGAGTAGGTGCTATCAGTTACAGATAAGCAAACAAGTTTTGGAAAGCTGATATGACCATGGTAACAGAAGTGATGCCAAAATTGGACACACAGTGCTGTTGGTTTACATCTCATGTGTCACCAAAGGCCATATGTTAAAGACATGGTTGCCAGTCTGTGGTACTAATAGGAGGTAGTAGAACCATTAAGAGGTAAAGCCTATGGTGAAGAAGACAGGTCATTGAAGACATGCCTCCAAAATCAATCTTGGTAGAATCTAGCTCTTCCTCTCTCTCTCTTTTGCTTTCTGGCTTCCATGAAGTAAACAACTTTAGTCCTGCCATAATGTTGCATCCTGCCATAGGCCCTACAAGGCATGTCCAACAGTTTGACCATAGCACCAACAAAGTTGACACGAGAGAAACATACAATCGACTTGATCAACACACACACACACACACACACACAATATTTTAAGTAGTTTATGGGTTTTTTTTCAGCTACACACATAGCTATTCTAGATTGTGGGTCAGACTCAAATTTGTAACGATGGAGCCAAACTATCATGGATGGAAACCTCTAAAACGATTTATTAAAATTAATCTCCTCTTTTAGGGTGTTATCTCAGATATTTTATCATGGCAACAAACTGTAGCTAATACAATTGGCCTACGAACATTTTTGGCAGGTAGGGGGATCAGACCTAGAGCCTCATGTACCTTAAAAAAGTACTCTACCAAGGAGCTATGCTTCCAGGTCCCAAGCCTTTTGATGATAAGTTACTTGTAATATTTAGTGATATATCTAAATGGTTGAAAATCTTGTAAAAACAGAAAGCCAAAGTCCCTTTCCCCTTTCCCCTCTCTGCCCTCTACATTTCTGCTGTGGTCTTTTAAAGGATGTTTGCATTCTGTTCTATAGGCTTAATTCACTATCTTATCTGTTCCATATAGGCTCTGTTAAGAAAGTTAAAAATCAGTAATGTTGGTGATACTCTATGTAAGTACCAATCACTACAGAACAGCCACAAATGTGGTATTTCCTTCCCTGTGAGTCACTGGCATGATTCATGTGTTACTTGGGGGAAATACTTTCAGTGAAATGAATTCTGTCTTTATTGTCCCAACTGCTCACCATCACATCACCCCTTTAGAATGTTGTCACATACAGGCTGGAGGTCTGAATGGGAAACATCACCCAAAACCTCATATTTGGACTCTTGGTCCTCCACTGGTGACACTATTTAGGGATGCTATGAGATATTTAAGAGCTGACACTTTGCTGGAGGAAGTATTTTATTTCCTGCTTGCTTTTATCCTTCTTTCTCCTGTCTCTTTCCTAGGTGCTAATGAAAATGTGATCAGCCACCTTCCTTCTCTTGCTGCCATGACATACTTTTCCCACCATGAGGGACACTATTCTTGTGGAACTATAAGCCAGAGTGAACTCTTTCCTCCTTAAGTTGCTTTTGGTTATGGAATCGTATCATGACACAAAGGTAACCACTGCACAATGCATCTCTCTCTTCTGTGCTATGCATTTTTCCTATTGTGTCTAATTATTTTCCTCTTGGGTAGCCCAACTGTACCACTGAATCTTCCAGCTTCTTCTTTTGCATGGTATCCATGCTATTCTTTAGGAATCTTTAAATTAGATTCGGCTGCTTTTTAAACATGCTACATGGCCATCTCTAGGGTTGTGGACTGTCTCATATACTGCTTACATCTCTATTATACAGCCCACTGATCTAGTTATATAACCCACCTTACAAAAGTGCACAAGGGAAGACACATCTCTCAATCCTGATAAACCCTGTCTCTGTTGAGGGTTTGGCTAGACACAGAAACTTGAGTTTAAAATCATTCTTCCTCAGAATTTAATAAAGAGAGGCATATTCTGGCAGTAACAGTGCAGCAGAGAAATCCCACGGCAGTTAGGTGTCCATGCTACTGACTTTTACCGAAGTCTAACCTATCATGGTTGGGATTTTGTTTAGGAATTCAGTCTAGAACTAAGTTTATCACTTGAGGTAGCTAGTGTTCCTTTCCCTTTGGATATTGCCCACAGGGAGAAGGCTGACTTGGGAGTAATAAAAATGGAATCAAGACTCTCCTGGCTTTAGAAGAAGCCTCTAGTAAGGTAGATGACAACCAGAGAGACCTTCAAATGCTAAGATGAAGGTTTGACTTCGGAGTAACGTTATTCACATGTCGCATCCCTTGGACAACACACACTCATGTTACTGTTGGTAGCAGAGCCTGGACAGTGTAAAGCTACTCCCTGCCATCTCTGCGGGCTTCCCTTAGACAAGCTTTCAGCAAACTAATCCCAACCCTTTGGCTTCCTTCCTGTTCTAGTTGTTTGTACTACTCAGCTCTGCTCCCACAGTCCCTCTCCCGGATAACTGGAAAAATGGTTGTCATGTCTGCAGCAGCCTACTCCTTTTTGCTCGGTCCTGCCCTGGTCTATCACTCAGCATACTTCTAGCTGGCTGTATTCAAGTTGGCATTAATGGGTTGCCATGGACTCAGTGTCTTTGTCCTTCTCAATTCATACCTTGAAACTTCTAAACTGATGGCACTTGGAGGTGGGCCCTTTGTAGTTCATTAGTTCATGAGAGTGGAACCTTATGAATGGGATTAGCACTCTTATAAAAAAACACCCCAACCCCAGGGAGCTCCCTGGCCCTTTACTACATGTAAAGGCACACAAGAAGTCATCTGTAAGTCAGAAAAGGGGCCCTCACCAGACACCAAATCTGTTAGCACCAAGATCTTGGACTTCTCAGCTTCTAGACCCATGAGAAACAAATGTCTGTTATTTAATTCACCCAGTCGCTGATGGTTTTGTTTAGCAGCCTGAAGGGACTAATACAGTGGTCCACTTCTAAGCCTTCTTGGCTTCCTTTGCTGTTTTTATGGGATTCTTTTATTGTGCTTGTAATGGGGCCTGAGAAGCAAGCTGAGTGCTTAGTTTATCTTGTGGCAAACAGCATCATTAGTTATATAAACAGCCTCAGAATTCAATTCAACCTTTTCAGTCCAAATTTCAAGGAAATGAAAAACATTTTACAGTTTGCTTTCTTCTTTTAAAGTTTAAACAACATTCTCTAGGAGTCATCTAAAGGCTTGCTCAATTATGTGTACTTTTCTTTGGGAATATTACAGTTAACATTTCTTTTCTTCCTTTTAGAACCATGTAAAATGTGTTTGGCTATGATTCTTCCCTTATCCTGGGCCTAGTGGCAATAGTGGATGATTAATAGAGGCTTGTTGGTTTTCTAAAATGAGATGAACAGAATATGAATATTCCCTCTAATAGTACATTTTTAAAAGTCAATGAAAAATAGTGGTCTGGGTTTTTTTATGCTTGAGACTCAAAAAATAATAAAGTCTATTTTGCACAGTCATTGCCCAAAACACCATTAGTTGAAGCAGCACTTACTAAATGTCAACAGAATTCTATACAGACAAAAGGAATTTTACATTCAGGTAGCTTTCCTGTAAGAACGAAAAATAGAAACTGGAGGCGAAGCAGAAAAAAAACCCACATATAAAAGGAAAGGTGGCAACATAAGATTAACCCCAATGTGAATGGAAAAGGCTACTAATGAGCACGGGATACACCGCACATTCCTTCTCAGAAGCCACTTCTTACGTTCCCAGTTGACTAAGTGTATACGAACCATTTTGAAACAATATAAAGATGGCATGGCAGCCCCATTTTAGGATCTCTTGGAAAGACAGCTTGGATATCCTTAATATTTAAGTCTCCTTTGTACCTACATTAAAATACGTTTTCTTGCTATGGCTATACCACCCTGACCCAGCCTGATCTCAGGTAAAATGCTTTCTCTTTTACCATTGAATTCTTCAACTTCCAGCTCTGGAGCTACCAGGTAATACTGTTCACAAAGCATCTTGGCTGTTTCATATGCATCTGTTAAGAAAGAAAATTTTAATTGTTAATTAATGACAGATATAAACATGGGGGTGTATACACAGAAAAAAAGATTTTTTTTCTAAAGGGACTTCAAATGAATCAAATACCATCTTTTAAAACAGTCTTTTGGTTTCAATGCATTACTATGACTAAAATATATTTCTCTTTTCTGTTTTAACAACCACAGCCATATCAGAATCATAGACTAGTAACAATAAAGTTAGGTTTATGCCAAGCACACAACTGTTTAACTTTAAATACTGCTAAAAGATATTTTTCATGGAAATTTATAAACCCAGGACTGTACTTCTAAACACCACAGAATCTGATTAAATTTTGGCAAAGCAATACTTTCTGTAATTTAAAATATTGACAACTGTCAGACCTGGAGAGATGGCTCAGCAGTTTAGAGCACTTTTTGCTCTTGTGGAGGGCCCCGGTTCAATTCCCAGCATCCACATGGTGGCTCATAGCCACCCCTAACTCAAGTTCCAGGAGATCTGATGCCCTCTATGGCCTCTGTAGGCTCCAGCCATGTACATGGGATACATATATTCATGGAGGCAAATATTCATACATATAAAATAAGTAAAAAAATTGCCAACAGTTATGATCTTCCAGTTACTAGCAAATGAAACCCCAATACTAAATTTAGTAAACAGGTTTTCATGAGGTGCTGAATTTACATTATTTCATTGTCTTTAAAATGTCAGTTAGTTGGTTAAGAATAACAACTTAAAGCTGATATAAAAAAGAGTCTTCTTTTCAAAAGGGGAAAATAGACATCAGGTAAGGAAATCAAGGCCAGGCTGGAGAGATGGTTCAGTGGTTAAGAGCACTGACTGCTCTTCCAAAGGTGCTGAGTTCAATTCCCAGCAACCACATGGTGGCTCACAACCATCTGTAATGGGATCTGATGCCCACTTCTGGTGTGTCTGAAGACAGCTACAGTGTACTC
The DNA here is from genome assembly GCA_028551405.1 of Uromys caudimaculatus. Taxonomy (NCBI): domain Eukaryota; kingdom Metazoa; phylum Chordata; class Mammalia; order Rodentia; family Muridae; genus Uromys; species Uromys caudimaculatus. The sequence continues at coordinate 42,065,081 of CM052722.1, forward strand.
ATATACATGAAATAAATAAATAAATCTTAAAAAAAAAAAAGAAAAGAAAATCAAGGCCATTACAAAAATAGCTAGAAGACAATTGCACAAAGTTTAAAAGGTGGGACTAGATTAAGAAAGTAAAGGTGACTCATGACATATTGATTAACTTTTCCCTTGAACTGTAACCCATTTTTAAAAAGGAAAAGAACACTAAAAACCAATCTGAGGAGAGGATCTGTGGCTTCCATTAACTTTATAATGTTATATAGAACTTAGCTTAGTGTCTGTTTAGGTGACCAATTGCTATTCCTTGGCTTGATATCAGGCCTTTTAGTAACTCACTTTAAAAACTTTACTGACACCCAATTCTCATACAAGTCAGTCATTTATAGCGAACATGCAATACAGTGGGGTTTATTACTATCTGCAGGTTGTGCAACCCTTATCACAATGAACATTTTTATCACTGCAAAAGTCTCACACTGTTGGCAGCCATTCCTCTCTGCCCTGCCCTTGGTGACCACCCTTCTACTTCAGCTGATTAACATTCTGGACGTAACAAATGAAGTGAATCCTGTAATATGTGACTTTTCATGACTTGTTTCTTTCCCTCAGCATAGTGTTTGTGATGGTTAGTTCTGTCAACTTGACATAATCTAAGGTCACCAGAAAAGGAGTCCCAATGAGGGCCACTGGTCTATAGGCATATCTGGGAGGATTATTTTGATTCTATTAACTGAGGTGGGAAGATCTGCCCAATTTGAGGATCACCATTCCCTAGGAAGGGAATTCTAAACTAAGAGTGGAAAAAGCAAGTCAAACACAAGCGTGCACGCATTACTTCACTGTTCTTTGGCATTGGTTGCAGGTGTCATGTGACCAATTCTATCAACCTCCTTCTACTACAAATTCCCTGCCATGATGGACTGTAATCTGGAATTTAGAACCAAATAAACACTTTCTCCCCTAAGTTGCTCTTGTAGGGGCATTTTATTGTAGCAATAGGAAAAGAAACTAAGACAGTGTTTTCAAGGGTAATCTATGTTATAACATGAACCAGTAGTAATTCTATATATTTAAATTTCATAGTATAAAAACATTTTTTTAAGTAATAGCCACTGTAAAAGTATACCACATTTTCTTCATTCAGTTACTAGTTGATAGACATTTGAGTTGTTTCTACTGTTTGGTTATTATGAAAAATACTGCTAAAATAATCACGTTTAAGCTTTTGTGTGAACATGCTTTTGTTTCTCATGTACCTAGGAATAGGAAAGCACTGAACTATAAGGTAACTCCATGTAAACACTTGAGAACTGCCAGACTTTTCAGTTTCATCTTTACAATTTCAAATTACTTTAATATGTTTCACGGGCACATCTGCAATGTTCTCAGCTCCAGACCAGCTTCGTGGAGATGAACCAACACTGTGCACAGAGAATGTACTCACTTCAGATTCAAGAGGTGACAGATGGAAAGATAGAAAGGGAGAGAAATAAGCCCCAGAGAATTTAAATGTTAAAATTTGACAGTAACCACCTTTAAATAATACAAAGGTAAGAACAGGGTATGTTCAGACTCAAATTCATTTACCTTTCGTTGCTACCAAATCAGAATTTCATAGTCTAATCATTTAATATTATCTGTCCACACATTAAAAAGAAACACACCTCATTAAACTTTTACAATTAAGCACCAGAGACAGAGACATCAGACTAATTCTGACAAGATACAACAAACATAGAAAGCAAAAAGCAAATAGCAATAAGAAGAACGGAAAATAACTTAAAAAAAATTAGAAGTGTGAAAACAGACATTAAAGTGGGGTTGAATTTTTACTCTGAAAAAAATAATTTTAAGCTACACTAAATTTGCAAATTTTCCCTAGGACATAATAAACCTTATCAATTATATGTAAAAATACTTCTGTTTTGACACACACACACAGAGAGAGAGAGAGAGAGAGAGAGAGAGAACAGGAACCAGCTCTTTTGCTTTGGCTAGTCTACCAAACAATGCTACATCTCCACCTAGTGACGACGTGATAGCACAAAAACTGACCATGAACTTTTAAGACCCCAAATACTGAAATTTATAATGCTTCACTATCTATATACAAAGTCAGTACACCACAACTCCTCCAGATATATAAAGTTTAAATAATGAACTTCTTTTACTACAAAATAGTGATAGAAACTAAACCTGCTAAATGGTCTATCCATGGCATTAGCTTTGCCATTACTATGAGTAGAGTAACATTGAAAACATGCTAGGCATATACAGTGTGTGGAGGAGAACCAACTCCAACCTTAGTATGGCTGCTAAGACCATATATGAACCATATATGAAAGAAAAGACTTTTAGTTTCATTATACTATGTAGTGGATCATTGCTTAATTAAGAATTATTTCATTATTCTTGAAAATCTCAAGACATTTCAATGTAGACCCACACACAGCCAGCCAACAGATGTTGGGAGTATAACTAATAAACATTTATATTAGTATGCATAAATTCTAATAGGATACTAAAATGCTTTGGATAAAGTACATAATAAGCATCTGACTAAGGGATGGGTGTGTAACTCTGTAGTAGAGTTCTCGCCTAGCATATGAAGCGCCTTGGTTCAATCCCAAACACTCTAAAAGCAAAAATTAAAGCATTTGCTAAATGCAACAATCCTCTGGCCAATGATAAATTTTCACTATTCAGTCAATTATGCTAGCAGAAGGTGTTTCTCTTAGATTGGAGGTTACAGTCTGAGACTGGTAACAAAGGATTGGCAAATTTAAAGAGTGTAAATTATTACTTATTAGCCTTTTGGGTAAGGCCAAGTGTAAAATGAGTTCAGGTTATGAAATAAACCCCTGGAAATTCCAAAGTGGTATCTCTATTTTGAAGTCTAGGGACAGACTTAAAAAAAATCAGCAAGTAGGCCAGGTGTGGTGGCATATGCCTTTAATCTCAGCACTCAGGGTTAGAAGGCAGAAGTAGGCAGATCTCCCTGAGTTTGGGGTCAGTCTGCTCTACATAGTGAGTTCTAGACTAGCCATGTAATTATGGAGAGAATCTGATTTAGTGACCACGCGCTTGAAAATTCAAGGCTATGTTACATATTTCTGCACTGTCTTTCCCATGACATAAATGATCATGGAGCTACTGGGTGTTAGGCAGCACTAAAATGGAACATTCTTTTCCTAAGTAAAGTAATTTAACATAAATTACAAACACTTTAAAATCCCAACAACCAAAATACAGCTACTGGTCTGGACACTTCTACTATTTTAAAATTAGAAATCAAAATTTTTGAAAAGCTATCACCAAACTATTTTTACCTGTACTATATTTCAGTCAGTATTTACGGCTAATCTTGAAAAGAAAACATGGGAAATTGTTTTTTTTTAAAAAGATTTATTATATTTATATGTAAGTACACTGTAGCTGTCTTCAGACACACAAGAAGAGGGCATCAGAACCCATTACAGATGGTTGTGAGCCACCATGTGGTTGCTGGGAATTGAACTCAGGACCTTTGGAAGAGCACGCAGCCAGTGCTCTTAACCGCTGAGCCATCTCTCCTGCCACCCTGATCTCTCCAGCCACCAAAAATTGTTATTATTATTGCCAGTAAACATAAGTGATAGTCATTGCAGTAGGAATGGATGCAAGGGTAATAGAGTATTTTCAGAAGATCCATCTTTAGCCATGACGTCTTTTTTAGAAATATCGCATAGGAAATGTTAACAGACTATGGAGGTATTTGATTAGACTTCTCTCCTCCAAGATTTTATGCTTAACCCACTCATTTACAGGCTTATGGAGCTGGAATTGGAGTGCTGACATTTTTTCATTCTTTTCCTAAAGGAGTGATCCAAACGAATAGATTACTCATTTACAGGCATAAAGAGCTAGGATTGGAGTACTGAAGAATTTTTAAATAAACATGTCAGAGACAATAACTTCAAGTCTGACAGAATAAAGAAAAATCTTAGAAACTCAAGTTTAAAAATTCCTTCACGTCTGACAGAATAAAGAAAAATCTTAGAAATTCAAGTTTAAAAATTCCTGTCAGAACAAAGTACATATAAATAGCCATAAAAGATTAGAAAGTCATAAAATGACATTTTTATTTATCTTTTATGTGTGTCCAAGTGTGTGTGTGTGCATGTTTCTGTGTGCGGGTATGCACACACACAGGAAAGAAAGTCTGAGGACAATGTCAAGGGTCAGTCCTTGCCTTCTGCCTTGTTTGAGACAGATGCTCTATGTAGGTTCTGGGAATATGAACTTAGGGCCTTCATACTTTCATGGCAAGCACTTTTATAAACTGTGCAATCTCTCAGCTCTGATTTGTTATTTATTACTTTATTTTATGTGAATGGGTGTTTTGCATGTATGTCCAGTGTACTGTGTGCATGCAGTGCCCACAGAGTCCAGAAGAGGGCATCAGATCCCCCTTGAAACTGGCTTTACAAATGGTTATTTGCTACCATGTGGGTGCTAGGAGTTGAACCCAGCAGGGCCTCTGGAAGAGCACTCAGTGCTTTAAACTGCTGAGCCATCTCTCCAGCCCCAAGATTCTTTTCTTTCCTTTTCTTAAAAACAATAATAACAACAACAACAACAAACCAGCACACCATTATTTTCATGTGTAACAATATAAGGGTAAGCAAACCAACATCAGCAGGGGTTTTCAAACTATCTTATCAAAACAAAAACACCTAAACTGTTCAACTTCTTAACTGGTGCTCTTCCAGAATTCCCAGCACCCCACATAGCAGCTCATCACTATCTGTAACTCCAGTTCCAGGAGATCTAACACCCTCTTCTGTCTCTGTGGGTACTCATGTGATACACAGAAATATATTAATATACCCACACACATAAAAGAAAACAATAATTTAGAAATTTAAAATGAATTTGCTCTGTATGCTCCCATATGAGCTGAAGACTGAGAGCTGAGAGTGGTGGAACACAGCTGGAATACCAGCACTTAGAAAGTGAAGTAAAAGGGATCAGGAGTTGAAGATTATCCTAGGCTATACCAACTTTGAGGCCAGCCTAGGCTACATGAGATCCTTTCTTGAAAACCCAAAACAAAGAACAAAATAAACACAATTTGGCCCTCCTACTGCATATGCACTTGCTCACCAAGCCACACCTGAACTGGAACCTACTTTGTAAGTATCCTAAGATGAGGCTGATGTATTACATATACCCTCACCGGCTGCACGTTTTTGACTTTGTCCACCTATGGTGAATGTCTACAATAGACCACACTGACCCATGTGCTTCCTTAGAAAGAAATCCCCAGAACCAATATGCTACTTTTTAGAAACCCTTTAAGTTACAAAGAAATATAAAGCAATACATATTATTAGCTTTCCTACCCAAAATCTATCCTAAGTGGAATCCACTTATTTTCCAAAGCAGTAGCTCCCCCAACCTCATAAACACAGTCAGCTGCGGAAGTGCAGACAAAACATCTAATGTAATGAATCCCCAAGCTACCCTCGGCCAGACTATTAAAACTTGTAGTTACAGGTAAAACCAAGAGGAACTGAAGCAAGAAAATCTACTTTTTGGAAACTCAAGATGGGACATTCAGGAAGACCATAAGTCAAAAGGGCACTGAGAAGCATCGTAATGGAGGAAGGCCCAGAGTGCTTGGCATTGTCTTAGGTGAGTTCAGTCAAGTTAACCAGAGCATATAAAAACAGGAAAGAAGGAAACAAACAAAGGAAAGGAAAGGAAAGGAAAGAAAAGAAAAGAAAAGAAAAGGAAAGAAAAGAAAAGAAAAGAAAAGAAAAGAAAAGAAAAGAAAAGAAAAGAAAAGAAAAGAAAAGAAATAAAGAGGCAAGTAGAGAGGCCATAACTTGACAACGCCAGTTTCTAGATGCCTAAGAAAACAACTGGCATTTTTGTTCCCCAGCTCCAGTACCCATAGTTCTGAATGTAGTGTTTCATGTCCTGACTATAGGACCTACTCAGTTATTTTATTAAACCCATTTCTGAAGCTAGAGTGAGCCTGTTACTTGCAATCTAAGGAGGCCACATTGAGAGCATAGGATATTATTTCCAATCCGAAATAATACCATACACTTAGGAGGCCATTTGTATGCTATCATGCTAAGCAAGAATACCATGTTAAAATGACATAGAAAACTTAGCAAGGCTGCAAAACTTAACTTTTGTACCAAAGCAAAGCTTTAAGTTGGTATCTTTAAAATACTCTTATCACAGATTGTCCGTTTGGTTGTCTGGCTTCTTACAAGAAGGAAGGGACAGCACAGAAGGTCCATCCCTTACAACAGTAATTCTAGCATTCACTACTGACTCTGTAATTTACAGATGTATAAAGGAGAAGTCAATGGGCTGACGACGTCATGAGGAGGCATACACAGAGAGGTCTGTGTATTCAGTTACTATTATGCTGGGTGAACCCCTACTTTTACGCATTTATACAACTGTCTAGTCAAAAAGTAAAAATATTGTTCCTACCCTACTACATTAAACTTTTCTGTAGTCTGTCTCAAAGGGCCTACGTATGGGATCAATTTTAGTTCACCAGGACTTGTGAATGCGGACGCACGTACACACGGGGTCATTTGGGATGGACATTTAACTATACTTAAACCATGCAAGCTCTTCACAGCTAAGGAAGCAAACCAAGTGTTTCAGTGGTGCAGGCCTCTAACACCAGCTACTCTGGAGGCTCATGCAGAGAGGTGAGTGCAGAGCAGTCTGGCAACTTAACAAGATCTTGTTCAAAAATTAAAAGAGGATCGGAATATAGTTCACGTGTAGAGTGTTTGCACGGGAGACGCTGGGTTCAATCTTTAGTCCTAGAGAAGCAGAGGCCTATAAATGTAGATAGTTGCAAAGCACCTTGATGTGAAGGGGGTTGCCATAACATTCTTATGTGGGCGTGGCTTTGCAGCAGTGTACCCTTTTGGATCTGAAGAACAGAGACTATGTTAGCCTTCCTGCCTCACCTCATAAGTATAGTGGTAGGGTGTGTGCGCACGCATGTGCATGAACACACTGTGGGAAGTGGAATGACAAAGGAGTATGGGGAGTCACAGTCACAACATAGACCTTCACCAAGAATCTAGGCTTTAGTTATGCCTCTCCCCAAATCACACAATAGAATATAGTAAACTCATTTGTAATATACTAGGCAGAAAATTAAAGGCAGCCTGGATGGGCAGGAACCCAAGGCTAGATAACTCAGAGACCCAAAACTGACTGGAAAAACAAAACAAAACAAAACACCAATCAATGAAATGACTCCTAATGATATTCTGCTATACTCATAGGTTGATGCCTAGAAAGGCTTCATCAAGCAACTGATGGGAGCAGATGCAGAGAACCACAGCCAAACACTAGGTGGAGCTCGGAGAACCCTGTGGAAGAACAGGGAGAAAGAATTGTAAACACCAGAGAGCTCAAGGACACCATGAGAACAAGTCCCACAAAATCACCCAAGCAGAGCTCATGGATGCTCAGAGCTTGCATGGGTCTGACCTAGGTCCTCTGCATAGATGTTATGGCTGGACAGCTTGGCGTTTTATGGAACTCCTAATAGTGGGAGTAGATGCTGTCTGTCTCTGACTCCTTGTGGGCTGCTTTATCCAGCCTTGATGAGGGTTTGTGCCTAGTCTTATTGTAACTTGATACGCCATGTTCTGTTGATATTTCTGGGAGACCTGCTCTTTTCTAAAGGGAAATGAAGGAGGACAGGATCTGATGGAGAGGGGAGGTGTAGGGATCACTGGGAGGAGTGGAGGGAGGGAAAACTGAGGTTGGAATGTGAGAAAAGAATTCTTTTTGAAAAGGCAAAGATAAAGCTCCGAGTAGGCTGTGCCTGATGGTGTAGGCCTATAATCTCAGCTACTAAGAAAGCCAAGGCCAAAGGACCCCAACAAGTTCTGTAGTCTATGTAGAGTGAGTTCAAGGCCAGTCTGGTAGACATGGTAAAACCCTGTATTGAAATAAAAAGTAAAAAGGCCAGGAATAATGGTCAATGATAAAGTGCGTGCCCACCGTGTCTAAGGCCCCACCGTTCAATCCCCGGCACAGCAAAAGTAAGCTGTGAGTGCTGGAAGGATGAGGAAAAAGGAGAGTCTGGGACTGTAAATAAATAAACAAAGAAAACTGACAGTTTACATTTAATCCTAAACGTCCCCTAAAGGACATTAAATGGCCTCTTGCTTGTGGTGCTATTGGACAGAACCTAGGAGGGCTGGGAAGAGTAAGGAAGTTAGGTCACTGATCTTGAAGGGGATACTGGGACTCTGGCCCCATTCTCTTTTTGCTCTGGCATACATTCACTGCCACGATAGTACGCATTGTCACAGGCCCACAGTGATGGGGCCAGGCAACAGTGCACTGAAACATTTGAAACTGAACCAACATAAATAGTTTCTCCTCTAAGTGGATTGATTTCCTCAGGCATTTTCTCACAGCAATAGAAAGCTGGCTGACAGAGCGAGACTAGGAGACTCGGGCATAAACTTTCAGGCTTCCATTTCCTTTCAAATATGTGTTACACTATTCTGAATAAGCTTCCAGTTAGTTTTTGGTATAAAAGTTGTCACTAAGAATGATGAAGTTTATGGCACAGGTTAGCGATCACATAACAATATTAGTAGTTAATACATACTAAGTAACAGAATAATGTTAACAGTAACAGTCATAAAACATGAGTTCTTTCAGCTTTCAGAGTCAAGTCACAGGAGAAGTTCTCCATGAACGACACAAGGCCTTTGATGCACTGTAGCAATGCTTAATCTCTCTGTACGATACAAATTGGTACGTTTCAAAAAACTCCCAATACTTATCAAATTTCACGGGTTGTCAGATATATCCTCCCTAAAAATTAGTGGAAGACTTTATATTGTAAAGAAACAATAAAAGCCGGGCAGTGGTGGGGCACGCCTTTAATCCCAGCACTTGGGAGGCAGAGGCAGGTGGATTTCTGAGTTCGAGGCCAGCCTGGTCTACAGAGTGAGTTCCAGGACAGCCAGGGCTACACAGAGAAACCCTGTCTCGAAAAACCCAAAAAAAAAAAAAAAAAAAAAAAAAAGAAAAAAGAAAAAAGAAAAAAAAAGAAAGAAAGAAACAATAAGATAATAAAACTGAGTGCTTTTTCAAAACTTTATCATGAAGAGTTTCAAACATGTACCAAGTGTAAACCACGGTATAATGAACCGCCATATAAGCCTTGACTATTTTTCACATAGGCCCAGTCTTTTGTTATTCCCTATCTTCTCTCTGATTCTGAAGCAAATCCCTTATTTCATACCATATACATTTTAAAATATCTCTTGAAGCTCCATCTCTAAAGCTATGACTAAAAAGTCATCACCACATCAATATCACACCTAAGAAACCAGACTTTGGGGCTAGATAATTCCAGTGTGTGGTATTTTTTATTTAAAATTATTTTTATTTTTAAAAATTTATTTATTCTTATTCCATGTGCATTGCTGTTTTGTCTGCATGTATGTCTGTGAAAGGATCTTGGCTCCCCTGGAGTTAGTTTGTGAGCTGCCATGTGGGTCCTGGGAATTGAACCTGGGTCCTCTGGAAGATGGAATGCTCTTAACCACTGAGCCATCTCTCCAGCCCCTTACAATTTCTTAAATATTTTTAAACTTTACTCCATGTGTATGAGTGTTTTACCTACATGGATGTCTATGTGCATACATACATGTGGTCAGGTCAGAAAAGGGCACTGAAACTGGAGAGCTGTAAGCTTCTATGTGGGTGCTAGGAAGAGAATCTAGGTCCTCTGCAAGAACAGAAAGTACTCTTATCAGCTGAGCTGTCTCTCCAGTCCACTTTTGGTTTGTTTTGTTGTTGTGGTGGTGGTGGTGGTGGTGTTTTTTGTTTCTTTGTTGGTTTGGTTTGGTTTTTCATGAGACAGGGTTTCTCTGTGTAGACCTGGCTGTCCTGGAACAGGCTGATCTCAAACTCACAGAGATCCATCTGCTTCTGCCTCCCTGAGTGCTGGGATTAAAGGTGTGTGCCACCACAATCAGATGTCCACATTTTTTAATAATAAAATTTATTTAACAACTTTGTCTAAAATTTATCAAGCTACAGAATATTTTCAGATCTTCTATTTCTACAGACACTCCAAGGTTCTATAAAATTTATCAAACAAGAAAAGACATATTTCCTGGCCTTACATCAATTACAGTTCAAGAGAAAAGGCACATATGTACCAGCTTGACCTAGCTGCCTTAAAACTGAAATAACGTGAGGAAATGTCTTCTGGCCCAATACAGACGAAGGCAGGACCTAGAAAATACACTGTCCAGGCTGTCCTTAGCAGTGGTTGCTGAATAACAACCAAGGTTCCTGATGAAAACCAGAACAAAGTATGATCATGCAAACTTGCCAGCTGAGTGTTTAAAGTTAGATGAGAAGCAGAGGAGGAATCTGGGGAAGGAGACAGGTTAGGAACACGAATCTGCACAAAGTCAAAACTGAGAAGTGCTAGATAGAACCTGGTGGGTCACAGGCAGTCCAGCTTTCCTGACACAGCACTCAGCATTTATTTTAAATGAATAATGGGATCCAGCTATTTAAACTCAAAGTCCCCAGTGTACCAGGGATTTATGAGTACCTGGCTTCTTCTACCCTGGGAATACTGGCATAGTGTCCATCCAGCTAAGCCCACTTGCTGTATAGCTTCTAACACCAGGGATATGCAAGAGAAAGACACATAGATTTGGCAAATGTAAATGCAGACTCATTTATAACAAGGGAATAATTAACAGTGGTGGCAAGTCAAATCTCGACCTTCCTGAAATGTTTACTGTTTAAGAAAGAAATACGATGTCTGGGCGGAGGCCGGAAAGACCTGGAGCTGCGCGCGCAGTCTCTTAAGTGGGCCCAGCTGCCCTGTCCTCAACCTCACAGAGATCTGCCTGCCTCTGCTTTCTGAGTGCTGGAATTAGAAGTGTACATCACCACACCTGATCAGCGCCGGGACAAAGATCCCTCGCCGGAGATTGCAAGACCCAGCGGAGGGCCAAAGACACGCCCCACAGCTCACCAGACCACAGAGACTGACCGCCGGCGACGGCTGGAGACCTCAGCTTGGGCCACAGGGCCCCACACCTGATCAGCGCCGGGACAAAGATCCCTCGCCGGAGATTGCAAGACCCAGCGGAGGGCCAAAGACACGCCCCACAGCTCACCAGACCACAGAGACTGACCGCCAGCAGATTCCGGCGAC
>CM052722.1:42076813-42102325 GCA_028551405.1 Uromys caudimaculatus
ACATACACATGTACACATCAATGCACACACGTACATACACATGTACACATCAATGCACACACGTACATATACATGTACAAATAAGCCATATAAACTATACACAAAAATTAATTTCTTTTTAAAAAGATAAAAATGTTAAGAGTGAAATCACAAAATAAAAGAAAATCAGCTGAATTAAGTACATAACTTTGGGATAAAGAAGGCTGTTCTCAGTTTATTACCAAGGGCAGAAACACAGAAATACAAAGAAACAAAGAACATAACTGCAGAATTACAGAAGCCTGCATTTTGAGTAAAAGAAGAAATAAAAGTCCATATACTTAGTGAAGATGAACATCCTATTGGAAAACTAGGAAAAGGATCTTAGTGGGAAAATCTATGAAAAAGCAAGCACAGTGCCAATCAATTTACCGGCACAAAAGCAAAGGAAAACACTCTTTATTAGAATGGCAAATAATAGCCAGTGAAGGTTGCGCGTGGGCACTAAATGGAACATTTTCTAAGGGCAATTTAACCAAATATATCTGAAGTCCAAAGAAGATAATTCCACTTCTAGGATTAATACTAGGGAAACAACTGGCCAAGGTAAATAGCTGTTTTTAAAAACTGCTTTTGACACACGAACACACATACATCATACACAGAGAATGGGGTGTGGTAAGAGAAAGAGAAAACAAATGCTGCTTTTAGAGCAGTCTGTGCCAGCAAGGTGACTTGCTGCATACGTGCACGTGCTGTGTAAGCGTGCTGTCTTGAGTCTGGATCCCTGAAACCCTGTAAATGGAAGGCAAAGACCAGCACCCAAGACTGTCATCTGATCTCCACATCCACACCATGACACACATTATTCTCAGATACAAACACCTATGCAATGTGTCATATACTCATACACAGGAAAAGGTTAAAAACTATTAAATTCCATCATTAGTGGGTCAAATGGTATGAACTATCTGTAGAATTAATAATGTAAGTGCCAGGTGGTGATGGCACATGCTTTTAATCCCAGCACTTGGGAGGCAGAGGCAGGTGGATTTCTGAATTCGAGGCCAGCCTGGTCTACAGAGTGAGTTCCAGGACAGCCAGGGCTACACAAGAACAACAATTTGCATATGTGTGTGTGAGTACTGACACGTTACACAATAACATGTCAATGACAGACTGTACACAGTAGTGTCCCTAAAAGATTATGTCACCTGGTAAGATTGTAGTCCTCTTATGTTTGTATGAGGATACTCTACAGTGTTCACAGAAACAAATTTTCCTCATGAAGCATTTCTCTAAAGTAACTGTCATTGAGTGATCCATGACGGTATTATGAAACTATTGGCCACTATTAAGTGGTCAAGAACTATATTGTAAACACTTATAAAAATTGCTGAGCAGTGATGTACACTTTTAAATCCCAGCACTTGGGAGGCAGAGGCAGGTGGATCTCTGTGAGTTGGAGGCCAGCCTGGTCTACAGAGTGAGTTACAGGACATCGAGGGCTACACAGAGAAACCCTGTCTTGAAAAACAAAAACTTCACACTCATACAATATGAATGCTTAGAGGAAAATAAGGGCAGAAGAAACTGTTAACTGAGGTTGTCCTTCAGTGATGAAAATTTGGGATAAGTTTCTTTTACTTATCTGAAGTCTTATTTTTCTCAATGAAATATTTCTGTAACAAATATATACATGCAACGAAAGCAAAGATGAATACTCTGAAACTAGAAGTTCACAACTAGCCAGGCTTGGTGGTGCACACCTTTAATCGCAGCCCTCAGGAGGCATAGGTAGGCAAATCTCTGAGAGTGCAAAACCAGCCTGGTCCACAAGTGAAACCCTGTCTTCAAAACAAAACAAAAAAGCCAAATTCACAATTATTCCCAAGGAATTTTACAATGGATAAATTTTCATGTACCTCTTTCCAATGTATTTATAAATTAAGTATCTGTAAAATGAAACAATTCATTATAGTGCAGAAACATCTTTACTTGAAGGGAAAAGGCTTATTTTAATGGATTGGTTCTCAGAACACCTCCCTACCCCCCTGGGCTCCTCTATCTCCATCATGATGACCACCGTGATTTACATAAATGACTTTCCAGCTAGTGACCTCGGACATGGCAGAACTTGTATGTTCTCACTGAACAGAAAAGGCTGTTACCAGGACACAAGATCTCCATTCACCCTCCCTTTACCAACAGCACGAGGCATCTCAAATCTCAACTTTCCAACCTAGCTGCATAAAACCAGCAAGTTATCAAAATTCAGTGAGGGAGAGCTACTGCCATGAAGACCTAGCCCACACTTGATTCAGCCTTTCCATGTACTTAAATTGTCCCTGATGAAAAATTGTTACAGAGTCGGGACTCTGGCAAAATCATAGCAATTAACAATTGTGTACTTCTCCAAATCTATATCCTCAAATGTAGACCTAGAGGCCAGCTCCATTTTGAGAATTTCAAAATGTCCCCAACTAATGACTTAAGGAAACAAAGTTCCTAGATTCAATCCATTTAATGTCAACCTGTTAAATGACAGTTGAGGTGGAAACTTAAGGGTTCTTTGGAAAGTCAGTTGTGTTGGATGGTGTTTTGCTGGGGCAAACATGCGAAGGAGTGTTTTCCTGAAGTAGACACAGGTGAAAGACTACAGCCGACTCATGAAGGAACTTTTAGCTGAAGCAGACACAGGAGAGAGGATGTTCTGCTACAGCAAGCACATGAAAGGACACGTGATGAAGGATTCTTTGCTAACGATACACATATATTGCTCCGTCATACACTGTGTAGTTGAGCTGCATTTGTCAGGACTCCACAGAGGGAAATGCACCAAAAACAAAACCAAAACAAAAAACCTTCTGGTGGTGTGCTGCAGTTTCTTGCAGCTTCCTGATTCCTTGGACTCGGGCTGATTGGCAGAGTGATGTCAGCTGAGACGGGCGCATGTGCTGAGGCAAACCCCTTGGAGGACACGTGATATTTGGAGGGTATATAAAAAGGACTCAATGGACAGTAATGGAGGCTGAGCTTGCTGTGCGACATATGTGTGCCTCCCGTTTGCTTCCCTGAGAGAGGCACAGCTGAGAACTAACTTCTCCTGGTGTTCCTGTTGGCCCCTCCTGCTGACTCAAGCCAAGGCTGAGGCCTGGCTGTCTCTGCTAGGTCATGTCACTGTTGCTAACCCGACTCTACTGAACTGGACTGCCGGTGTATCCGTGAGGTGTTTACGAGTGGATGGAGCTGCCTCTGCCTGCTGACCTGTGAGCTGAACTGTCGATTTGCAGACAACACAGATGGGAGTTGCTCCAAAGAACCTTTCTAAACAGGCCCACTTCCCCCGCATCCTTTCTTCTCCACTACCTCTGGTGGGTGCTGGGCTACAAGGGAGGTTAAAGCGTTTAAGAACCATCGCTAGAAGTAGGGTTTGAAAAAATTAAAGTTACAGCCAGCAGTGGCTGGTGTCAAGGAAACAACTATATGTGTGGCTCTAACCTAATGCTTGTACTTTTCACATTCACAGATCCATTAACTAAAGTACAGCTGCACCTGAGCTCCCTTCTCCTGGCTGGAAGCAGCCTTTTCGGCTATATGGTACACTGCAGAGAACCAGCGTACTATGGAAAAGAACGGCTCAGGGGTCTAGCTCTGCTATGCAGTGTCACAGCCTTGAGCACATCCTTCCACACCTCTGACCTCCATATTTTCTTGTTTGTGAACTCACATGCCTGGGTTACAACTCTCCAAGGTTGTTTGTGTGGTATAGTGGTTCCCTAGTTCTTGTCATGGAGCATGTCCAAGTGTTTGCCCCACCATTATGTGGAGTAAGTCTATACTTACGATAAAAGAGCGTCCTCAGCACAATGGCCTACCATGAGGATACCCCGAACGGAAGAATTTAGGATACAGGTAATACTTAATGTCCTATTCACAGCTGGGATTATGGTTTGCTGTACAAAAAAACTAGAAAACAGAAATACTTTCTGGTACCATGAGAATTCAGCAGTCTTTGTGCACAGCGACAGTTCTTTTACATTTCTCCAAAACAAAATCACTACAATTTTCTGAGCTCAACAGTAATACCCCTTTGGAAAGTATTTTTGAGTTGATGGATTAGGTAGATAATTCAAGTATATATGGAGGATACTGCATTCTTAAAACTACCACTAGATGGAACATTCTCTACAATGCTTATGTTAAGCTGCTGTCCAGTTCACCTTGACTACATATATTAAGAATTGGGTCATGAAGTATTAATTGAAGTTTGTGAACTATGCTAAATTCTTAACTCAAGTTAAAAAAAAAAACAGTTATTATTACCCACAAGGAAATTAAAGCTTTTGTCTGAATTCTAGTTATTTGTGTTCTCAAATGTGTGTGTAGTGTATGTGGGAGTATTCATGCTAAAGTGTCAGTACACAAATGTACGCGCGCACACTCATGAAGATGCCAGGTTAGTATCAGTTGTCTTCCCCATTCACTCTCTACCTCATTTATCAAAACAGAGTCTTTCATTTGAACCTAGAGCTCGCTTATTCAGGTCGTTTAGCTAGGCAGCTTCTCTGGGGAACCCCAGTGTGACTCCCAAGCACTGACTAGGATTACAGGCAGGCTGTCATACCTGCCCAGCATTCACTTGACAATTGCAGATCCAAACTCAGGCCTGCATGCGTGTGCAGTAAGCACTTTAACAACTGAGCCATCTCATAGCCGTGAATTGTAATAATTCTTTAGTCTTAATAACATAAGTTCTGTTTACTGAAATGTTCTCTGGCCGAGATATTTTTACTTTCAGGTAACTGGCATCATACTTACTTATCCAAAACTCGTGGGTCTTCTGGGCTCTTGTTTTCATATTCTAAAAGTTCAAGGAAACTCTGCATGTACCTAAAGAAGAAGAGTCACCACATGAGCTACCTGTCTAAAATCCTTTCCCTGCTCACTCTGGCATTACCCCACTCCTATATATGCAGCCTAAGGGCTTCAGGCTCATTTGATTCCTCTAGAGCATGTAGGTAGCCCCATCTTTCTCTGGGAGATCCCTTCTCTCTCATCAATAATTACTCTTTAATCCCACAGTCCACAGCTAAGACTATGAACCAAGTGCATCCCTGAACGCAGGCACTGACTCAGGAACAGGTCTAGGGCTTCAAATTCAAGCTGAAAGAAATGCACAGAAGACTTGCTGGAGGTTTCTGAGAAACACATTGACTTCTCTGCTTTTGTACATTGTGTTATATAACAATGAAATCTGCAACTTCCACAGCCAATCTGCAACCTGGAAGGAAGCTCACCTGAAAACAAAGCCAACATTATCAAAAACAAATAGCTCTGATAGCTTCACTTGTCTCCGATTCAAATAGGAAGAACTCATCCAATGACCAGCCCTTCTAGTTGTACAAGCCAGGTTCAGCTGTACTGTCTGTTATTACAAATGCATCCTAATACCCCAAGACTAAAATTTGGTTACTCAAAAAGTACATGAATTTTTCTTGAAACAGGGTCTCACTAGATAGCCTTGGCTGGCCTAGAACTCAATATGTGGACCAGGATTACCTTACATTCATACTCACTCCTGAATTCAGGGATTAAAGGCATATGCCACCACATCTGGCAAAAACAACATAAAATTTTAAGAAGCACCCTGGTTTGGTCCTGAAGCATACACCAAGAATACAAGAAGGCTCTTTCTTAGAGTAAAATTAACTTCATCAATATGACTGGAGAAATGCATGTCAGAAAAAGATTCTAAATTGATCTTGGTAGTTCTCAATAAAGGCCAATACAAGAAAAAATGTGTATATTATAAAATCCTTGAGGCTTATTAACATGTGCCATACATGAGCAAGTTAGGTGGGCCTCCAGCTCTTTCCCAAAGGTATAATCCTTTAAAGAGAAAGGTAATAAATGCAGAGGAATCCAAGACCATACTAAGATCCCTAGCATGAAAAGAAAGCAGGAAGACTATGGGGTGGCCGAGAGAACAGTGGAGGCTGTTTCACATGGAGGTAACTTTAAAAAGAAAATGACAGGAACACGCAAATACATGATCCTAAGCTGGATTCTTAAATCAAGACAGAATTTAGAAAAAAAACAAAAAAACAGGAGCATTATTAAGACAATTAGTAAAATAATAAGTACTACCTATTAGGAAATATTACTATATATCAATGATAAACTTCTAAATGTGAAAATTATATCATGGTTTTCTAAGAGTTATCCCCAGAGATGTGTGTTAAAGTTATTTGGGGGCAAAGGAGTATAATGTCAACATCAATCCAAATGTTTCGGGAAAAGCAATGAATTTGTCTATGATGTCAACCATAAAAGAAACAATCTGAAATATATCCTCAAATCCTCCTGATATTTGCTTGGAAAGAGTCTTTCAATGAGAAAACACATGCTACAGGAAGCCATGGGTGTGTTCAAAATGGCACCTCCGTGTAGATTCCTTGACTACACTTCTAAAATCCCTCCTTTGCTTCCTTTCCACTCCCTCTCCAGCCTTTCCTTTCTTTTCTGACGGTTCTTGGTTAAACGGGGACGTTGTTTTAGTCATCTTGCTTCCTCTTTAATACCTAAGACATAGTTACTAATAAATGATAAAAGAAAGAAAAAGAAACGGTCCAAGACAAGGGAACTTCTAAAGAAAAACTGATCACACCAGATATTCGAAATCAAGAACTGTTGATTCTAACGGTTAATACCAAGGGTAGAATGTATTGGAGGTTGAAGAGTTGCTGGCCAGATGGCCCTAGAGAAATAATCTTTCTAAGGTTCCAAAAGCCTCTGTATGAACATGCAGATGCAGAATCTTGTGCTAGTCACCAACAGACAACCATGCAAAAGAAATTTTCCTTAGTTAACTCCCTAGCTCGACCAACTCCATTTTGGTCCTGACAATGTTTACATTCCTTTCATGCATATGTATATGTCATATTATATACATATATACATGCACACATATATTCATATTCTCTCTCCATTCAAGGTGGAAAAGAAAACATAAATATGAATTATGAAAGAACAAATATAGCCAAATGTTATTGGTGACACTAGATGAAGGTATATAACAATTCTTTCTACTAGTCTTGCAATTCTTAAGTAGGGAATTATTTTTTCAAAATAGAATGTGCACAAACAAAAAGAAATGGCATGTACAGTCTGAAGTAGACACAGACAATGAAGAGGATACAAAGGAAGGTTTAACACAGTAATCTGAGTCTATAATTCACTTTGCTAGTGTTATATATATAATAAAAAAAATAAATTTGGTATTTACTCCTGGTTCCTGGTACAGTTCCTAAGCCTTCAAAGATCCAGAAAACAGGAGTATCTTTGGTTACTCAGAAGAAGCACCATTTGAGTTATTCTAATGAGGTCACTTAGGGTGGGGCTCTAGACAGTGTCAACACGATCTTGATCAAAACAATGAGCAAGTTACTAGAGAGCTCGAACATTTAGTCTACTCCCAACCTCTGTGGAGGCATGAGGCCTGAAAATGAAGCTTTATAAAAATTAGGAGATGCTGAAGGCTTTGTACTAAACACCTGGAGGTGCCAACAGAGCACACTCAGAGAGGGTGTGGATGCTATAAAGCCACAGCAACACCTTGTCTGAAACATTTCTTCCATTTTGCTGTTTCTTTTTCAATCCACCTGCAAATATAAACAAAGCGCCTTCCTGAGTTCTGTGATCCACTTTAGCAAATTATCAAACCTCAGACGAGGGTCATGGAAACTCAATGTACAGCCAGCCAGTCAAAGGCATGGATGATCCAGGACTTGCAGTTGGCATCTGATGTATGATGTCAGTCTTTGGGGACTGAGCTTAAATTGTGGGGTCTGTGCTGACTTCAGATACTTAGTATCAGGACTGAACAGAGTTGCTGAACACTCAGCTGGTTTCTGGAGAATCAGAGAATTAGCTAATGTTAGAAAATAATTCAGAGGCAGTAATTTACTTTGAAGTTCCTGAAGTAACTGCTGCATAAGTAATGGAAACTGGTTAATTGCTACAACCTACTGGATCAAAGGACTTTGCCTATTGAGAACCCTCAACATAATGGTCCCTGACATCGACTTATACTATCTACAACAAATGTTCAATGATGGTCTTGAAGCAATAAAGAAGTCTCATGCAAACAAGTATTTGTTGTTCCTTCCTTCTAAAACAAGTTATGAATCCAGAGCAGAGTGCAACTATAATATCAAATCTGTAGCCATTGTTTCTCTGATCTTTCCTGCTTGTTGCTTTTCTGGAAAGGGGATTAGACAGTGGACCTCTAAAACCATCTAAAATTATGGGGAGTAGAGGAAGTCCTGAGTGAATGCATGTTGTTGACATGAGCATGGCCTTTTGAGGATGCCAATGCCTGAGACCCATTAGAATGGCAAAGCCATCCCGTGGTCAATGTGGATGCTGACAGAGTGTATAAAAAATATCCACTCAAGTTTCCTCCTCTCAGATATTTACAGTCTGAGACTGTTTGCCTACAGAGACTTCCTACCTAGAACAGCTAAACTTGCCACCTTATTCAGCTATATACCATAAATCTGCCTCCTTAATTCAGGTCTGATGTTGGTGCAAGTCCATCAGAATGCACGGCTCACTCCACTCCAGCTTTTCTGTATGTGTGCTATCATTTCTTCATTCCCTTGTCATCTGAGTTAGGTCAATCCCTAATCCATGCAAGTCATCGCATAAAACAGTGCTTTTCAGAAGAACTTATTCTTGAGGAATGGCCATTGAATGATGATTCTTTATCAGAAGACAGCCCACCACAAACTCTCTAAATTTGAGTTCATTTTCTTAAGCTGGTGATTTCTTAAGATGGTCATCGGCACCAGCCAACTCCACCCACCCATCAAGGAACAGTACAAGACCACAGCCAGTATTTTCTGCCCCTTTTTTGTTCTCAACACTGTTCCTGACTAGCAATATGTGTGCCACGTGGTCCTTACAGTCCTCAGGTTTCTCCACATACTTTCTCCAAGATTTTTATAGCAGAATGGACCAAACACAAAAATCCCTGTCTAAAAACATGCCACCTTTTCTTACAGCCTCCCACTCAGTGATTTCACGGGGGGGGGGGAGTTAGGGGAGATCACAGACTCCACTCCCTCTGTTAGAGAATAACTGCTTCACAATCAGAGCTACAACTGGTTAACTTTAAGATCTTCCATAGAGCAGATGCAGCATAGCATGGAGATGATTATTTTTTCCATGTGAGGTTCCCCTGTAAATGACTTGACCTAAAAAGTATTTCCTTCATGAAAGATCTTTAAAACAAAAATAAAAGAGGCAAGGCTGAGACTAAAAGTTGAAAACATCTCTCTATCCAAAGGAGGGCAAAATGGGCTAGGCACATAGCTCCATTTGGAGTGCTTGCCTCGCCTGTGTTGTCAAAGCCCTGCTTCAATCCCCTGTAACTGGACATGGGAGCACACATGTGTACTCACAGCACTCAAGAGGCAAGAGGATCAGACGAGCGAAGGACACCTAGGCTACAAACTGAATTCAAGGCCAGTCTGGGATACAACAGACACTGCCTCAATCAATCCATCCTTCCTTCCTTCTTTCCTTCCTTCCTTCCTTCCTTCCTTCCTTCCTTCCTTCCTTCCTTCCTTCCTTCCTTCCTTCCTTCCTTTAATTAAAGTAGGTTCACTGATACTGGTCACTGTAATGTCATTCCTTTATTTTATTCTCTAATTTTTTTTCAATCATGTCTATAACAAGAAAAAAATGCAAGGTTAAGAAAGTGTCTTATGGTTCAAGATACTTTCATTAAAATTTTTAAATGAACAGTTAAAAGCTTGTAAATGCAAGGAAAACCTAGCTATCCTGAATGCCTCATTCCCAGACAGATAGTATGTACACTTCTGTGCAAAATGCTTCCAGTGCTGAAATGTTCACAGCATTTACTTACCAACTCTGAACTAATCCCACCGAAGGGCGGTTCAACAAGTTATCCGGCAAAAGATTAACCTCTCTCATGGTGTTAGCCAGTCGCACAGGAAGCTCCTTGCGCAGAAACATGTATGACGTTTTTTCACATGCATTATCCCTTCCTATTAAGAGATGAAAAAATTCCATAAAATTAACATCTAGAGACATAAAATGCTCTCATGTTCACAGAATCACTACTGGTCAGAAAAAGAAAATTAAGTAATATAATGATGTCTAGTTAAACTTTCATTCTCCGAAACAGCAAGTTTAAGAAAACGGCTTAATTAGAAGAGAAAAAGAACATTTATTCCAAGAGGCAACTTTGAAAGCAGTTTTTTCTTAACACAAATAGGTACCTAGTGTTACTGGCCACAACATAAAAGTGACCTAGGATATAATTTGAGTTTGCTTTCAAATAAACACTGTGTGGAAATTGCCATGTACAGAACTGTACAATATGGAAATCCACTATTGTTCATAGTGGTTTTCTGGGAGGCAACATGATCTGTTCATTCTGTAAATATGCCTATTGTGTGCCAACCATTTCTTAAGAGTTTTCTTCCAATGTAAAAAAACACATTGCTCTGCTATCCTAGAAGCAGAAGCTCTGTGGTTCCAAACAAGTGGCTCTAAGCCACACAACTAGTATGTCTCAAAAAAAAAAATAGCTCACAATGCACTCCCAGTGAATGACCCACTATGACAAGTCCAAGAAGGAAAAAGCCTATCATCTAGAAGGTCAGTGAGCTAAGGCAGGAACAGAAATCAGGTAGCACATGAGCTCACACATGGAACAGCAGAAATCGAGACTAGAACAATGGTTCCCAGCCCTTTGAGGATAGCGGGGATGGGATGGGGTTTTATCAAGAGCTCCTAGCTGAAGGTAGAAGTAAGTTCTGGTGTAATGCTGTATAATATGGCCAACAATTATAGCCCACATTTTTCAAAAAAAAACTAGAAGGAAATTGAAAGTTTGACACAGAGAAAGGACCAAATGTTTAATGAGACAAATATGTTTAACCTGATGTTAACATTATGAAACTATATCATGTACTGAACATTTTATGCCACTCTATTATGATTAATATAAACAGAGTAGGTTATCACCTATCAGATTTTTTCAAAAGTAAAAGACAAGACATGGTCGGGGAAGTCTTCTGGAGAGAGGTGTGAATTCACATAAACAGAGCGGGGTCAGAAAAAGGGCATCTGGATACCTAAGAGAGATAACCTGAGCCCTTTTCCCAACTGTTTTGTAGCCAGAACAGTTCCCTAAACCTGTTACAAACTTATGGCTGGGGATAGGCGTGAAGTAAAGTATATGAGCTTTGGGGAGAGAAACACCCTCTGGACCTAAGTCAGTCGTCGTCGTGGGCTTGTGATACATTTGCTAAGGCTTACCATGCCTCTGAACTTGATCTACCCTAATCTTTAAGGCAGGGGTCAAATTTTGGAAAGGCAACATGTAATCACACATAACCGTGGTCCTCCACTCTGTGACACTCAAGGGTCTATCCTTTCTCCTGGCACTGGCTAGGCCTCCCTGACGCCCCTGGAAGCTGTTCTGGAATGAGCCAAGACCATACACAAGGGACAGAAGCAGTGCTTTCTAAACACGTTGCCCTCCGAACTCTCCTAAGTTTTCCCTGTATAAAAAAGGCAACTGAGAGGTTCACACACAGTGTTTCTAATGCTTTCACCCACTTTCTGATTTTTCCCTTTCCTTTCTACAAAATAAAGCTTGAAAGTCATCTGTGGATCTTTTCTTCCTCACCAACCTGGATCCCATTTCTATATTTAAACAAATTAGAATGAAAGATTGCTCTTAAATCATTGTTTCCTTCATTCTACATGAGTATACTGAAGGTCTTTGGTAGGTAAATCCCTAACAGATGAGTCTTTCACTTACCCTTAGCACTCTGATGCATATACGCTAGTTCCCAGGTAAGAGAGGAAAGGGTGTAATACTCCAGAAAGGAGCAGCCAACAGCTACTTTACAGAAGTGATTTTGGTAGTTTTGCTTCAAAAATACATTGTTCTTATTGATTCGTATAATTTTAATTTTATATGCACAAAGACACTGGTATTGCCATACTTAATCATATTGGATCTACTATCTAAGTTAAAATTTAAATCTGGATTTTTACAGGACAGAAGAAATACTCTAGATTCTGGTAAAAATACATTGTCAAAAGCACTTGTTAAAGCATACAGAAAATGTCACTGTGGGCTCATGAAGACTATCTTTCAATCAAGCTTCTTCTGAAACCTCTCTCTAAACAGCCCAGATCTTATACTCTATGTTGACTTGCTTAGAACAGTTGTAACAAGAATCTTGCATGCCATTTTAGCAAAAGGCCCCTGCCCTTGGTTTTTGGTTTCCCTGGGTACTGATCAAATTCGTCACTCCCTATTCTAGGTATCTAAACATTCCAGACAGTTTTCAGCAGGAGTCGAGCTGACCTAGTAAGAGCCTCCCAAAGCAATGATCCCTCTTAGTAATGTTCTGCCCGGGGACCCTTCCCCCAGGCACACACACAGACACTGTTCCTGAGCTATAAATCTCCACTCACCATGGTGCATTGAGAGCTGAGCCCAATCTCTCTCCCCTACTATAAAATCTTGCTGCAGTGGTCACTCTTGAGTAGAGTTCCCGACCATCTGTCTTAGTTACTTTTGTATTGCTGTGATAAAAATGGCATGACCAAAGCAACTTCTAAATAAAAGCATTTAATTTGGGACTTATGGTTTGTATGTGCTCGGCCCAGGAAGTGGCACTATTAAAAGGTGTGGCCCTGTTGGAGTAGGTGTGTCACTGTGGGGTGGGCTTTTAGACCCTCATCCTAGATATATGAGGATAATATTCCCTTAGCAGTCTTCAGATGAAGATGTAGAACTCTCAACTCCTCCTGCATCATGCCTGCCTGGATGCTGCCATGTTCCCGCCTTGATGATAATGGACTGAACCTCTGAACCTGTAAGCTAGCCTCAATTAAATGCTGTCCTTATAAGAGTTGCCTTGGTCATGGTGTCTGTTCACAGCAGTAAAACCCTAGCTAAGACATTGTTTAGCGGGGTTAGAGACTGTGGCCATCATAGAAGTATAGCAGCAGGCACACATGGCACTGGAACAGACGCTGAGACCTCACATCTTGATCCACAAACCCAAGGCAGAACGAGGGAGTCACTGGGAACAGCATGGGCTTTTAAAACTTCAAAGCCTGCTCCTAGTGACACACTGCCTCCAACAGGACCATTCTCATTCAAACTATCATACCATCTTTAACAAATATTATTAATAATTTCTTCACAAGGAGAAGAAAGTTCTCGAATAAGGAAGAAACAAAACACTCCTGTACTGATAGCTGGAACTGTATCAGTAGAACTAAAAACTTCAAAAACCTGAGGAGTTTTGGGGGGGGGGGAGTAGTAAAAATTTACCTGCTAAAATTTCCCAGTCTATAGCTGGTTAGGAGCATCAGATTAGAAGAACATGGGGAGGATTAAGAAAGAGCTAACCAGCAGGTCCATGTCTCTCCTCTAAAACCCATGCGACTAGATGGTCGTCCAGAATTGAAAGTTTTCCCAGCTTTTAAAAAGTAAAGAATCTATGCCATGCTGATGCGATATGGAATGCTATACAGATACAGTATAGCTACAGTGAAATATATGAACATTTACATTAAGTAGAATAAAGTCTATTATTTCAAGTCAGCTCAAATCAGATTCTACCAAAGAATAAGTGGGGCACCAAAATTTAAAATTCTATTTTCAGAACATTTGGACCTCACGATTCAGATAAAAGTGTATGGCTCTACAGAACAGCAATAACGTACTTGGTTCTGAGTCTTAAGCGCTCACAGACTTCTTCAGTCTTCTATATCTCATATATATTTCAACCATCTATATTTCAACCACCCATAAGATACAAACACCTTCTTCATAGAGGTTTAGCGAAGGCTGATGTTTAACACTGAACATTGACACATTCCTTAATCTTAGAAGTAGAGTTCATTAAAAAGCAACCAATAATGCCTGGTGATGACCAAGCAGAACAGTTCAAAGCCACATGCAGCAACATCAAACTGTTCTCAGAGCACGACTATATTCTAGATGGGTGTGAACCTCAGCTCATCTGACAATTCTACATCACTTTAAAAACCAGGAAGGTGTGTTCGGTGTCCCTAGCACTCACTATTTTAAAATAAAAGTTCTAGATGGCATGGCAGTCGACTCTGCACTGTCTAGAAAACTCAACCTTTAGGCACGATCTAAGAGAACCAGTGTCAGAAACTATTTGACTCTAGTGGAATTGAATTATCAGACTGTTAAAAAACCTGAGGAGAGTAATTTGTCTTGCTATCCCCCATAGCACCTATCACAGCACCTTGCCTATTATAGCTGCTCAATGACTTTTTAGAAGATGTGATCATGCTTTCAAAGGTTTATATTTTTAATGCAGAATAGCTAAAAATTCCCAGGTTTTCCTCCTACATTCTAATTTAGCTCCAAGAACAAATTCTTTGTACTTAGCTACCTTAATTATACATCAGCTTAAACAGGAGCATAAGTCTTTTTAGTTAGTTAATTAGTCGACCTAAAAATAAATGTCTGATTTTTACAACTTTTCTATGGCTTTCTTCATATAAAGATATTTTATCCTAGATGTTGAATACTTAGCTTAAATCAAGGGGTTCTATCAACCACTTTTATAATAAATGTATCAGAAACCCCTTGGTTTTTAATAACTGTCCTCTCACAGGAGCCGTTTTCACAGGTCTTTTCCAGCTATTCTTTCCAGTTCTTTGACTCCATTCCTCCCTCCCCCACACACTTGGCTTCTCTACATTCTTTAATTCTTATTTTCTATTTATGTAGAATGGTATTATTCTACATTTCTCTATATGCTTCCTCTTATTTGAACTTGCCAGTTAAAAGTTTTCCGATTATGCAGTTAGAAGATGACAAAGAGGAAACCATGAGGAGCCTTGGAGAACTGACTCAGCAAACCTATTCACTAGCTTTAAACATGTTCCCAGGGGTTGCTTTTCTCCTGGTTTCATGAGCCTTTGAGTCTCGTTTCTGCTTCGTTTCAATGCTAGGAATTTAAGGCTAGGGTTCTGCATGTCCTTTCCTACTCAGTCTCTTTGTGTTTTTATCCTCTGCCCTTTCACTGGAAAGTTGGAGACAGCTATTCATGTGCAGAAAGCCCTACGGTTTGCCCGGTCTAAGATGGCTCCATATAGGTTTGTATTCACCAAGGCATAGGAAGAATAGGCATAAAAAATAAGAGTTTTGGGAGTCCTCTTGTGAAGGAATCAAGAAGTAACCAGAAGTATTTGTCTAGCCACCTGAGAGCAAGAGTTCCTAGACAAGATTGTTCCATAGTAGCTGGTGTCTTTAACCCTGTTTTCAAATAATTTACAGGAGAAAAAATTATTCTGTTAATGAAATGGCCTGATAATGAACATTTTATAACTGAAGAAGAATGTTAAGAACATCTTCCATGATCTGTCTCACTGTGAATAGAGTCAATGTCTCCTATGGTTTCCAGTGGATTCTTAAAGGCTATCTCGGTCTCCAGTTTTCCACTGTAACATTTGGTGTGGGTTGCTTACAGAACAGCAGCAGGAGGGACAAGTGAGAGAAAAAAGAGAACAAGGGGAAAGTGTTAGTGAGGCCCGAAACTCCAACAGAATGATCCTGCTCATCCAGGAGAGGCTGTATTTTCATAGCACTGTCTAGTAAATGTTACAATTTACAATGTATTTTTTCCCATTAACCATGTTAAATTGGATAAATTTTTTTTTCTGAGGCAGGGTTTCTCTGTGTAGCCCTGGCTGTCCTGGAACTCACTCTGTAGACCAGGCTGGCCTCGAACTCAGAAATCCGCCTGCCTCTGCCTCCCAAGTGCTGGGATTAAAGGCGTGCGCCACCACTGCCCTGCAAATTGGATAAATTTTAACAGGATATAATTTTAGGGTAGCTCTTTGACATGTTTTTTTCTTTAGCTGTAGTTATAAGACTTTAATCTCAGAATATGGTAACACACACTTGCAATCCAAGCACAGGTAGCAGGGGCCTCCCTGGTGAGCAAAACAAAACGGATGGCACCTGAGTAACAACAGCCTGAAGCTGTCTTCTGGCCTCCACGCTCATGGACACACATGCATGCACAAGTGCAGAACTAGCAGATGACCTAGTAACCCTCTTCTGAATAATAAATACAGTGGCAATAAGGCAACACGCTGTTGGATGCATCAGAGTACGAAGAAGTATGGGTGCATACAGAACGTCGATCAGAGAGCTGTGATCGGCTAGACTCCAGAGCTTCTCAGCCCTCCTAATGCTTTACTACAGTTCCTCGTGTTGTGGTGACCCCTACCCACAAAATTATTTTCATTGCTACTTGGTAACTGTAGTTCTTAACTCCCAAAGAACATTATAATCACCTGTTCAACTCAAAGCCCAAGCACCTAGACACCACTCTGAGAGACTAAATATTAAGTGGCTTAGGTGAGGGAACACTACCAGCTCATAGGCACTGCCAAGAACCATGAGCCCTACGACAGCATCTAATCATGTAGAACTAAGTGAGATAACGCGAATCAAAGAATTCCTCAGGCTCAAACGGCAGACACAGAGCATTTGAAATCATTTTGGCTACCTACACATTTTAGTCTTTATTTTCAGGTTTAAACTTTTTCTTTCAGCTCTGTAGAAAACTGACCACAGATACCGTCAATCTGCATGCCTCTATTCTCTCCCCTTTCTCTATTAGATGATCCCAAATGGGGAGTATGAAAGCTGAACAAATTCATTAAGGAAATGAGCTGTACTTGACAATGTGGTGACGTCTGACAAGTGAGGACCATGCACTTGTCGAAGTTTCCCCCATTTCGATCATACAGCCCCTCTGTTCTCAGCTATAAAGAATGGTAGGATGTTCGAGGCTTTTCCCTACTTTCTCTTCTATTAGATTCAGTGTATCTGGTTTTATGTGGAGGTCCTTGATCCACTTGGGCTTGAGCTTTGTACAGGGAGATAGGAATGGATCAATTCTCATTCTTCTATATGTAGACCACCAGTTGAACCAGCACCATTTGTTGAAAATGCTGTCTTTTTTCCACTGGATGGTTTTAGCTCCTTTGTCGAAAATCAAGTGACCATAAGTGTGTGGGTTCATTTCTGGGTCTTCAATTCTATTCCATTGATTTACCTGCCTGTCACTGTACCAGTACCATGCAGTTTTTACCACTACTGCTCTGTAGTACAGCTTGAGGTCAGGAATGCTGATTCCCCCAGAAGTTCTTTTGTTGTTGAGAATAGCTTTTGCTATGGATACAGAAAATGTGGTACATTTACACAATGGAGTACTACTCAGCTATTAAAAACAATGACTTCATGAAATTTGCAGGCAAATGGATGGAACTTGAAAATATCATCCCGAGCAAGGTAACTCAGTCACAAAAGAACGAACATGGTATGTACTCACTGATAAGCGGTTATTAGCCCAAAAGTCCGGAATACCCAAGTCTCACTTCACAGTAACCGCTGGACTGAGAGTGAGGTCCCAGATGGAGGAGGTGGAGAAGGGACTGAAGGAGCTGAGGGAGTTTGCAGCCCCATGGAGGGAGCAACAGTGTCAACTGGCCTGACCCCCCTTTCCTCCTGGAGTTTGGACCACCAACCAAAGAATATACATGGAGGGATCCATGGTTCGGACCACATATGTGGCAGAGGAGGGCCTTGTTGGCCATCAGGGGGAGGAGAGGCCCCAGTAAAGGGGAATGTCAAGGTGGGAATATGGGAGTGGGTGGGCGGGTGGGTGGGAGGTGGAATTCCCTCATAGAGGTGGGAGAGGAGGAGGGGATGGGGGTTTCCAAACAGGAGACCTAGAAAAGGGGAAACATTGGAAATGTAAATAAAGTATCAAAAAATAAAAAGTTAAAAAAAAAAAAAAAGAATGGTAGGATGGGCAGGTGAGCAGAAACCCAGCTCACCCCTACTGCCTGTGTAATTCTCACCTGCTCAGAATTTCAGTCTTCTAACTTGTAAAGCGGGTACAGCTGTTGAGAACCAAATGGTACCACAAGTATACCAAGTTTGGATAAGTATTCTCTAAATGCTAGTGGCATCAACCGAATCTTTTCCAACTGCTATATAAAGCCTAATTTCCTACTGGAATAGTTTCAGATTAAAACAGAAAGAAAACTGGGTACACTGTGCAGAGACATCTACAACGTACAAGACAGTACAATGGGTAAACAGCACTAGCCAAAGATGAGTAGTGTCCAGAAGGACAATTTCTAGAGAATAGGGATTCAGCGTGAAGCGCGCAGCCTTCTCCAGAAGGGGTTACTCTAAAAGTGTCTCTCCTTCAGCACATTATGTGACAAGTAGAAGATTAGTAACAGAACAATGACCACTTTACTTTCTATTTAACTGGCAGAATCAGGAAAAAATTAACCCGTATAAAACTAGGGTCGGGTATCAAGAAATACCTGCTATCAAACTTAAGGAAACATTTACGTTGCTAGAGTGTATCCAAGAAAGAGTTCATAGAGTGTGTGGTGGCACACCCTGTAATCCCTACACTTACACAGGGGCTTATGCATGCTCATGCCTATGAAAATATAAGTTATTGGAGAAATATAGGTATGCCACAAGAGGTCCTATTGTTTTCTAATATCACATGGGACAGTATTAAACTTCATGGTGTGGA
Source organism: Uromys caudimaculatus (assembly GCA_028551405.1). Taxonomy (NCBI): domain Eukaryota; kingdom Metazoa; phylum Chordata; class Mammalia; order Rodentia; family Muridae; genus Uromys; species Uromys caudimaculatus. Next base: position 42,095,473 of record CM052722.1, read on the forward strand.
GAAACATGGAAGAACTGATCATTTATAGTGAGACTACTATATACTGACCTCCAAAGACATCACAGGCGCATAGCAAATGTTACGGCGGAATCCCAGATCAACTCTTAGAATGAAATTAAACTGTCGCTGCCAGAATGATGTTTAGGGAATAAAGCACCACTGGGTTAGAACCCAAAGTGTTCAGTTAGACAGAATATATCAATGTTGACCTGTGTAACATAATTGCTTACTACAATTTTATGTTATTCATTATGGCAGAAGGTACAATCTTAGAAGATGAACCAATGATCAGGAGCAGGGTTCTCAAAGAGATCTGATGGCACACAACAACTCAGGAGGCAAAGCCAGGTGGGTGGAGTTTGAGGCCAGCCTAGTCTACAAAGTAAGTTCCATGACAGTCAGGGGTGTTACATAGAGAAACCCTGTCTTGGGGTAAAAAACAAACAAAGGAGATTCAAAGGGTACCTAACATGAGCCATGAACAAATTCTGTTCTGCCAGTTAAAGAAATATAAAGGGAAATTAGCCCTCCCTGCCCTAAAAGCATATAAAAAGATACTTTAATGCTAGTTTCAATGCCAACTTACATGACAAAGATAGAAAGCCTTCAAATACCAGGTGGCCCACCCATAGTCCACTGACATATTTCTGACACTATGCTAGTCAACATGTTCACCACTGACCACCAACACAAAAAACATACAAGGAATTTATGCAAATGATTGAAACTCGAGAATCCAGGTGCTAAATGTTCAAAGACACTTTATGCAGAACAAAACTGCAGGCAATATACCTAATCAGGCAAAAAACCTTGTAGTTCCTATGTTAGGCATTACAATTAAAATCCCAAAACTTCATTTCGGCAACCCTGTAGAGAAACAAATACACTTAAATTTGCTGTTGGTTTTGTCAATTGAACCTATAAAATCTTTCAAAGCCATTCATATGGAACTCCTATTCAGAAACAAGACACTCCATAAGTAAATACCAGATTATCTGGAAAAGTCTAAGCCACCCAATAAATCACATTCCAGATAAGCAGTGCTGAGAGTTAGCAGGAGACAGACAACTTTATCACTTACTGCAACCTAAGAGCAATAGTGCTCATTCTTTAAAGGGGAACATAAGTGTCTTAGATCAGGGGTTGGAGAACTTGTTTTAGAGGAGCAGACAATAAGCACTTTTGGCTCTGTGAACCATACATACAGTTTCTGGCAACAACCTAACTCTGCTGTTGGGGAGGAAACCAAAGCTACAGACTGTATGTAACAAACGAACATGTATATGTTCCAGTAAAGCATTATTTGTGGGTGTCAAAACTCAAGAGTCTACACAAACCATGATTTCTAGTATAAACAATGGACTTTTGGTGCTGATAATGATTTCTTAGCTGCAACAATGGTTACTGGCAGCTCCTCAAGGTCTCACACTGGTATAGGATGTTGAAAGCAGCTTAGGCTGTGGATTTGGGAACTCTCTGTACTTTCTGCATTTGCAGAATTTTGCTGTGCATCTAAAGATACTCTTAAATGTGTACTAATTTTAAAAATGAGGAAAAGCACAGGCTCTGATCAGAAACATTATTAGACAAGAGTATTCCAAAAGGGGGGGGGGAGGGAGAGAGAAGGAGAGAGAGAGAGAGATCTACCTAACTCTAAGACAGAACTATCACTGAAGTACAACAATTGTGTATACAATATAAAAAATGAAAGTGGTAATATTTTGTAATTGCATCCAGCAACAAAGCTAAGGTTTCCCAAATCTTGCCAACAGTCTGATCAATTTCCCAAAAGCTTACCAGAAGGAAATCTGCCAGCCATCAACAAGGTCAGTAAGTGACACCATGTCCTCTTCAAAGAGCTTATTCACTGCTAGTGGGCATTGAAAGGAGGCTAACCACCATGATAAACAGTATGGAGGTGCCTCCAAACGTGAAAATAGAATTAACATATAACCTGCTAGTCCACTCCTGGGTATAGTCAAAGAACCTCAAGTCCAGAGAAATAGCTGCACACACAAGCTTATTGCTGCACTGTTAAAAAAACAACCAAACAAGAAGGAAAAGAAACATCAAAAATTAATGGATAAATGTATGCATACACAAATGAATTTTAATCAGCCATAAAGAAAAATTAGATCATGATATTACTAAGAAATGGATAGAACTAGAAATGACATTAAGCAAAAAAAAAAAAAAAAAAAAAAACCCCACATTTTCTTTGTATGCAGATGCTAGGAGTGTGTGTATGTGTGTGTGTGTGTGTGTGTGTGTGTGTGTGTGTTACACATCTGTTAGTCATGAAACTAGAAAGGTGACCATGAGGAGGAAGGCCATGTTAGTGGAGTGTGGGGTAGTGGTCTGTGGCAGGCAATCTGGCACCCGGTTGAGCATAGGCTGAAAACTCTGGGCGACCCAACAGAGCAATTCACAAGGGTCCGAAAACATTTTTGCCAATGCTCCTGGAAGGCTCTTGTCAAACAGCTACAACCTCCACAGCCCCCTGTAGAGAGGCCTGTCATGTGAGATTTGTCACGTAGGAGCAACACCAAGCCCTCCCACATGCAGATACGGTACCCTTAAGCTCTCAGACCAAGCCAATGGGAAGTACCTGTTGTCAGACCCCTGACCCTTCCCAAACAGTATATTAGACCGTCCCAACCTGTGTAGGGGAGATTCCCATCCAGAGGGAATAAAGGTGTAAGAACTACTCCATTGTCTGAGTGCTTCAATCATTAGAGCTGTAATACTGCTGCTTGGGAAGAGGTCTGCTCTCCCGAACACCACCAGAAGCTTCCTGCACTCCTCGCCGGCTAGTCAGCCTCTCGTGGTTTCACCATGGGCCCGACTCAGTGCAGGGTGGCGGGTGCAGCGTCTTGGAGCAACCGAAGTGGCAACTGCAGAGACTGAGGTGGAGGAGACTCCATCCCTGCTCACGCTCTCCCCTTTGCCTGAACCCTTGAATTTTACTGGGCCAGAGATCCCTGAGGAAAGCTCCCTGCACACAGGCCCACAGTGGAGGGCAGAGAAAAAAGGTGGGTAACAGAACAGGTGTGGCATGAGAGCAGATGGGAAGAGGAGGGCTAGCAGGAGGAGGGCAGTGGGAAGAGGAGGAGGGCTAGCAGGAGGAGGGCAGTGGGAAGAGGAAACCAACACAACAGCATATATATGAAAATGCTACACTGAAATTTAACTTGTATGATAATAAAAAAACTAATAAAGCACATGAAAGACACTCAAGTGATGTAAAGGAACAAAGCCAGAACTCCAACTTTAGATGCCTCAAGATGTCCCAGAGTCCAATTAATGAGTTCCATGGAAACCCAGCCCTATCAGATCAAAAAGGCCTAAAAGCTAGTTCTTTCTTTACTGACCAAGATGCAAGAAGCTAAGTATGATATTCAGACCTTAAACTAAATTGTTCTCTCCCCTTTTAACTCTAATAGTTGGCTTCTGTCTCTCAACAGGTTGGTCTAATTCTTGGCAATCCCTCACAGCACTGTTGTGTGCATGTAAAGTAGCAGAATAAACACGCTCAGAAAAAAGGATGAGACTATTTCCCCTTTTCCTAACACAATCTTTGAATAAAACCTTTCAACTTCTTCAGGAGTGAAATCACTTTTCTATCCACTGGTAATCAAGCGTCGAAGAACAAGATGACTTAAAAACCTGAGACTTTGCAGAGAGCAAGCACTTGGCGCTGAAGTCAATGTCTTAGTCGGTAATGGAGTCTTAAAATATTTGCAAAAGCAAAACTGAAGGCAGCTGGGCCCTTAAACCTCAAGAATAGCAAGAACAAGGGGACTGGCTGCTGCTGTCTAACAGCTAACACATGTAAGACTCACCAAGCCAGCATGTTGAGGGTAGAAATCAAAGACAGAGGGGGTTTGTACACCAGTCTGCTTTCCGGTGATTTATTTCGGAGATGCTGTATATTTCTGCAAGTTTAAGTGTCTATAACTGACCTGAGTAATGTGTAATGACCTCCATGGCATTTATGGAGTTCCCACTCTTGCTGTGTAGAGAAAACTGAGCTGAGGAGCCGGGAGGCTACAAAGGAGCAAGCAGCCACACTCTGGAGAGGGAAGTTAGGATGAAATAAAGAGAAAAAGGAATAAAAATATCTTTATTACAAGTGAGGCTTCTAAATGAGAAATAAACAAGTAGAAAGGGACAAAAGTGGCTAGTGAGAGGACCAGAAACAGGCAGTGATGCTAAAAGAAAAAGCAAGTACTGATGAAAACGTGAACTGCGCCCCACAAACTCACTCAACATGCACAAGAATGTATCTTTAAGTACCACGTAATAGTCCAAGTGGGCCTTTTCTTAATCAGAAGACAAAAAAAAAAAATCCTAAGACAAAATCACTAAGAGAATTATTGACTCCAAGAAACAATACTTAGGGGACAGAACTGAAGGGTTGTCCAAATGGTACAAGAACCACCACAATGTTAACAGCTTTTCAAAGACAATACATTAGTCCAAAATGCAGAGACTCTACAAGAAAAGAAAACAGAACAAGGCATGCAAGAGCTACATTAGAAAATAAAATCAGTAAGTTTCTTTTGTATATAAAATGTGATATTAGTGTTTCCACTAAGAAATTACTATTTGAAACCACCCTGAATATGCCAATGGAATATGAACTACATATATCATTTATAATTTCTTAGTCACATTAGAAAAAATAGATGAGATTTTTAGTATTTTGTTTATCCTGACATGTAAACTATCATTTTAATATACAATCAATATGAAAGATGTAGAGTATAGCTCAGTCGGAGAGCACTGACTTACTACATACAAAGCTCTAGATTCAATTCTCATCACCTCAAAAAAGTGAAAAGATATTTTACTGGTTTTCTATTAATTCCTTGCTATCTGCTATGTATCTTACATGTACAGCACATCACAATTTAGAAGCTGTATTTCTATCTTGAAGAAATGGCCTATAATTAGGTTCCATAAAGTTTATAGTTGTAAAGGTAAATTCTTATTTCCGAATTATTCTAAACATACTTAAAATTAACTGAGGAATGCAGAGATAGGTCGGTGAGTACTTGCCTCTCAAACATGAGAACCTGAGTTCCATCCCCAGAACAGATATAAACATGTCAGCCAGCCAGCTGGGCGGTGGTGACTCACACCTTTGAGAACAGCACTCAGAAGGAGAGGCAGGTGGTTCTCTGTGAGTTCGAGGCCAGCCCTGTCTACAAAGCATGTTCCAGGACAGCCAGAGCTACACAAAGAAATCCTGTCTCAAAAAACAAACAACAAAAGTCAGGCATGCTGGCTTAGACTTATAATTCTCATGCTGGTGGAACAGAGACAAGTCAGATCACTGTAGCTCTCTGACCTACTTGATGAGCCCCAAGGCAAGTGAGAGACTTTATCTAAAAAAAAACCAAAGTAGACAGTTCCTGAGGAAGGACAGCCAAGGTTATCTTTTGGCTTCCACACCATATATACACACATGCATCTGAATACCTACATGTAACACAATTTTAAAATGAACTGAATCAAATCTGTTTTGAATTTAAAATAAATCAATTCAGTTTCTCAGCCAACCTAGCCACATTTCTACTGCCCAAAGGTCCATGAGCCTAGCAAGTCAGTGACCATAATCAAACAAAGGAAGGTCTAGTCTAAACCAAGTGGGGCTGGATGACTTGGAAGTTAAGAATAATAAAGTATCAAAAAAAAAAAAAAAGAATAATTGTTCTTGCAGAGGAACCTACTTTCCATTTCGAGCCCTCATACAGTGACTCATGACCTACCTTAACTCTATCCCAAGGGATCTGACTCCCTCAACTGACCTGAGGGCACCAAGTGCACACAATGCACAGGCATGCAAGCAAAACACCTATACACATAAAATAAATCTTTAAAAATTATAGAAAGGAAGTCATAATTATAACAAATGAAATCAAAATTCAAACCTAAGCATTAATTAAAATGAATATGGTAAAATAAAGCAATAAATTATGTGACAAGGAGAAAAATTAAAGCATTAACAACAAAAGGGAAAATTATACATGCTTACCATTATGTATGATAGTTCAATTGATTTATACCAATAAGTATATTCAGGCTAAACCTACCATATAAAAGAAAGCAATTAGTACAAAGCAAAACCAGCTTTACATTTAGAGAAATATAAATCAAAGTAATTCAGAAAAACTGAAAATAAGAAAGCCAATGAGAAGATAGGATCTCAACATCAAATAAGGCTGAATCCACACCAGAAAGCATTAAACTAGTAATGTTAAAGGCTACAACTCACCATGAGGACATGACAGTCAATAAGTATCAAGGGTTACATTAACATGACCAAAACTAGAGACCTATGGAAAACCAGAATGATATTAGAAGACTTTAACATCTCTCGTGTTTGAGTCACAACCAATTAAGTGGATCTTAGCAAGGTATAAAAACAGCCTAAACAACAATATGGCATACATAATTCTGTAAGCTGAGAAGAGCGAACAGCTTCCTTTCTACTGCTCAAGGGACACTCACCGGAAATGATCACATACAAAGACAAACATCAATAAGTCCGAGAATTGATCCATTCCTATCTCCTTGTACAAAGCTCAAGTCCAAGTGGATCAAGGACCTCCACATAAAACCAGCTACACTGAATCTAATAGAAGAGAAAGTGGGGAAAACTCTCGAACACCTGGGTACGGGGGAAAAGTTCCTGAACAGAACACCAGGGGCTTTTGCCCTAAGATCAAGAATAGACAAATGGGACCTCATGAAACTGCAAAGCTTCTGTAAGGCAAAGGACACTGTCAATAGGACAAAACGGCAACCAACAGATTGGGAAAAGATCTTAACCAATCCTATGTCCGAT
>CM052722.1:42102825-42139260 GCA_028551405.1 Uromys caudimaculatus
GAGGATGTTAGAGGCCTCAGTAAAGGGGAATATCAAGGCGGGAAAATGGGGATGGGTGGACGGGGGGGGGGGGAGGTGGAATTCCCTCCTAGAGGCGGGTTGGGGAGGGGATGGGGGGTATACAAAGAGGAGACTCAGAAAAGGGGAAACATTGGAAATGTATATAAAGTATCAAAAATAAAAAAGGAGGAAAAAAAAAAAGGAAAAAAAAAAAAACATCTCTCGTGTTTGAGTCACAACCAATTAAGTGGATCTTAGCAAGGTATAAAAACAGCCTAAACAACAATATGGCATACATAATTCTGTAAGCTGAGAAGAGCGAACAGCTTCCTTTCTACTGCTCAAGGGACACTCACCGGAAATGATCACATACAAAGACAAACATCAATAAGTCCGAGAATTTAAAGAACATTCTGTGCTCATGCAACAAGACTAAAGATAATTAATACACATACTAAACCTACAATGGAAGTTTCAGCACTCTCAAGCTAACCTTAATTCATAAAAGAATAAACATCTTCCAGGATATGAAAGAGATGGAGGTAAGGGTCAAATATACCTATCAACTGCTAAAGCAATGATCAGAGGCACAGCTAATAAAGGGGTGGGAGACGTGGCTCAGTCGTTAAGTGCACTTGTTACACTTCCAGAGGACCTGGGTTCAATTCTCAGCACCTACATGGTAGCTCACAACAGTCTGTAACTGGGAGATCTGACTTCTTCTGGCTTCTGTATGCAACAGTGGTCAACAGAAATAGATGCAGGAAAAAAAAACACCTATGTACATAAAATAAAATTAAAACAATAGAAAAAACATAAAATAAAAGGGAATGACAAAAAAGAAATTGGTATCCAACTTAAAAAAAAAAAGATAAAGAACAAAATTGATTTAAGGATATCAGAGAGCATCAGTAAGTTCAAGGTAAGCATGCACTGGAGATAAAAGCCATAAAACTAAGAAATAAATCTAAGCAAATAAACCATCTGCTAACTGAATCAAGAAGATGGGGGAAGCCAGGTCTGGTGCCTCATGCCTGTAATTTCAGCACTCAAAAAGTTGAGACAGAGGGATCACTAAGAGTTCAAACCCAGTTTGGGCTACACAGTGAGTTCCAGCAGAATGAAACCCTATCTAAAATAAAGGTCAGGGGAGGGGTGGAGAATAAAGACAAAAAAAATCAAAAATAAAGAAAAAAAAGACTGTTAAGACACTACTATCAGAGCTGCATGTCGTGGTGCATACCTCTAATCCTAGCATTGAGAAGACTATAGATGAAGATTGTTGAGCTCGAGGCTAGCTTGGGCTACATAGCAAGACTGTTTCAAAAAAATATATAGCTGGACATGGCTCATGTCTTTAATCCTAGCACTGAGGAGGCAGAAGCAAGCAGATCTCTGAGTTTGAGGCCAGCCTGGTGTACAGAGGGTTTTCCAGACCCTGTTTCAGTAAATAAGTAAGGCCCTACCAAGCTCCAATGCAATGGTCACACAGATCACTCTGGTTAAATTAAATAGGTCATAAAACCAAACCCGCCGGGCAGTGGTGGCGCATGCCTTTAATCCCATCACTCAGGAGGCAGAAGCAGGCGGATTATTGAGTTCAAGGCCAGCCTGGTCTACAGAGTGAGTTCCAGGACAGCCAGGGCTACACAGAGAAACCCTGTCTCGAAAAATCGGAAAAAAAATTTAGTTGAAGAAAAACCCATTTCTATGTAAACATGACTTCACCCATCCAAAGTGTGATAACCATGTAGCAAAAGTATAGAAGGCAGGCACTCTGTCTCAGAAACTTCTAAAAGGTGGGTAAATAGATACCACCTATGGAAAGGAATTTGTTAACAATTATCAAAATTACAAATGTGCATCCTCCTTGATGTAGCAAAGTCACCTTTAGGAATTCGTCTTCTATCTATTCCCAGACATTCGGGAAATTACAATGCACACAATACTTCGCTACAGCACTGGGTCATAGAAAAGTCTACAAACATCCCACTAGCTGTAGTCGCTTGTGAGTTGTTTAATTACACTACACCCATACAAACTCTCAGCAGTCAGAAAAAGGAGAAGGAAATTTACAAGTACATATATAGTAATTTTTTTCATATTAAGCTTAAAAAGCAAGATACAAATAAAACTATATGGTACAACTTATGCAAAGAGACTAGTCAACAGAAGTAGGAAACAGGCTGCTTCTGCCCAGGTCCTTTTGCATCTTTTGAATTTGGAACCATGTAACTGTCATCTTGAGCCAAATAATAAAATATACATTTTTATGTTGTTGTTTTTTAAATCTTGCCCTTGGGAATGGTACTACAGTACTACCTTTGTAAACTGATACTCCTTTTAGAATACTTGTTATTCTTGCAGACTGAATTTCCAGTCAAGATGATTTATGAAATTCTTATTTTTAAAATTTTTTTAAATTTTTTTTGATACTTTATTTACATTTCAAGTGTTTTCCACTTTCCAGATCTCCACTTTGGAAACCCCCTATCCCATTCCCCCTCCCCCTGCCTCTATGAGGGTATTCCCCCACCCACCCACTCCCTTCTTATTTTAAAGGTCTTAAACAAATACTCCACACAGAAAAAAGGGAGGCAGCAGATTAGCCAGAAGTATACCTACTTAATGGTTCTTAACCCTGGTGATGCTTTAGAATGACTCTAGGGTCTGCTAAAAACTACCAGTGCCCTATACTCCATGCATATAGTACTAACTCCAGAAATTCAGGGCATGAGGCCCTGGCCCCAAACCACTGATCTCAATGCTTTAATACAGTGAGCATTTGTTTCTAGATACTCACCACATAAATTACCCACCACAACAATAGCCTTAGAGTAGTTTTCCTATTCAAATAACATCCTTACCTATTAACATGGGAGATACCGCCATAGAAATAAAGTAACTGAAATTTCAGGCACATTATTTAAACTTTCACAAACTTTGAGGGTGGAAGTCAGCAAGACTTCTTTTGTTCTTTCAACTGAGAATTAATCTGTTTACCCTAACAAAAGGTTCCTATGTTCACAATAATCTCTAGCCCTAAGTTAGGAAAACATGCTTATTTATAGCCATAGCAACATTTTCATTCTAAGCTGTGAAGCTAGGACCTGCCTCAAATCTACAAAACTCTACAAGCAGGTTGGGGTAAGAAAGTGCAGTGACTAAAGGCACATTCTTCCAAGTCTGACCACCAGAGTTGGATCTCTAAGGACCCACATGACAGAAGGAGAGAACCACCTCCCACCAGTTGTCCTCTGACCTCTACAGATAGACCATGATTACAGGTGTTTGTGTCCACACAAACAAGTTCATGCATAGATAAAATGTTTAAGAATAAATACATAAATTTTACACGGAGCCAGAAGGAGTAGAGTCCAACTACTGAAAAGCTTTTGAAAATAAAACTAACTTAAGAAGCAAAGGCCAACTCCTCCCTCATCTTAGATTTTCATCATCTATCTTTAGCAACGTGGCTTCTAGAACTTAATTTGGCATCAGCTTAAACCTTTAACCTATACCTCTTTTCATCCCGTATGTTTCTTCCCAAATATAGACAACATCATATTGTGCATATCTGATCTTCCCAGAAGGTTCTACCTATTTTGCATTTTTATATCCAACTGCCACCACCCCATGACATTTAAATCAAATGAATTCAACAGATCTAGGCTTTGAGGGCCTAAGTCATCTTGAGTTGTCTTTGGGGATGCTGAGTTTCATTTCTGTTTTACTTCAGATGTTTCACAACCGCATTCAGCTGGAGTTGGGATGACATCCTCTGGGGAACCATGATTGATCAGTTAATGGAAGGTGGCAGAATCTATCCCCATCGAAGTAGGCCTCAGGCTTCATTGGGGTCCTCTTCCTTCCCACCCCAATTCATGTAAAATGAAGTACTAGTCCAGCTTCCAACAGGAAGCTGCAAGGAACATCAAGGGAAGGTGCTCACACTTAGGCTGGAGTTGTCCTAGAACCCCTGCTTTGTAGCCAGGAGCCCACAGGTCAGCTCTTACCCAACATCTAAGGCATTTGCAGCCCAAAACTATGACTGCTTTGAAGTCATAACCACAATGAAGGCAGTCAGGTCCTGCTACTCAAGGCTACCCAACACCTTACAGCAGAAAAGGTACAAAACGCCACTACGTGATTTACTCAACCTCAAGGTGTTTCTAAACACGTCTTACACAATTGTTAAAAATGTCTAAAAATAAAAACGTTTACAAGTTCTCTTTCTGGAGTTTTAAGGAGAGTGTGGTTTGAGTCAAGTAGATGTGAAGCTAGTAATGAATAGCTGGGGAGTTCTGACTGGGATGAGGGTCCCTGGACGAAGCCGGGCCTGGGGGTGACAGGCCCTGCCCCTCCACCTCCTGAAACCCGAAATCTAAGCCCCAGGAGGGCCCTCAGACGTGCATCCCCATCACCCCTCCAGGAGGTTCTCACGGACTTTTGCCCTGCCGGTGAAGAGCCCCAGCTGCAGGCAGGACAAGGATGGCGGCTCCCTCACTCCCATGGGGCCTTGGAGGTGGTTCCAAGGAGTCATACTTACCGAAGTCCAGGAACTGTTTGATAGAGAGAGGCGACGGGGAAAAGCGGGAGTAGCGCTCGATCTGCTTGGGCACCGGCTGCTTGAGCAGCCGGTAGAAGAGCCGCATCCTCACCGGTGCACTGTGTGAAGATCCGCCGAGCCGTCCGGAACCGGAGCAGAGGCCGCCGCCACCGAGCCGCAAGGAGGCGGCGGCACCAACTGGGCTTTACCTCCACCTGGGGCTCGGCCTTGGCGCCAGCAGCCGGTCGACGCCGCGGCACCTACACAAGCCACGGGCAGCAGTTAGGCGGCCGTGGACGGTTGCCCGCGGGTTCTCAAGCCCCGCCTCGAAAAGGCGGGCTCTGCCGCCGCACGTACGCGGCGCGCGTGGGATGTGAGGGGCGCTAAGGGGTACGCGGCTGCACGCGCGCGCTGCTGATTGGCTGCCGCCGCCGCCAAAGCTTCCTTAAAGCCTCAGTGACACGCACAGCCCTCCCGCCCTCGCTCGTGGGCCAGCCAGCCTGATTGCTGCCGGTCCCGCCCGGATCAGGTCTTGAGAAGTGCTCTGAGACTTGAAGGACACTGGGAGCTCCACGTCTGAGACTTCTTTAGGGCTGCTCTAGACCTTCCCATACCCCAGGCCCCTCTTCCGGAAGGCCCTCCTCAGATCTGCTGACTCCTCAGCTTGAAGTTGTTCCTTGCAGTCCTATGCTTTTTCTTAACTGCATGGTTTGTTTCATGCCATCCAACAATTAATTACAGAATTAAATGAAAGCTACTCCCCCTCCCCCACACACCCACCACACGACAGGATTCATTGTATTATCAATTAACCTGGCCACCGGGGCTCTGCTCACTGACTGCCCACCTTCACTCTGTTGAATACCTTTGGACAGGATTGTTACAAAACAAGATTGTTACGTCATTGGCTGCGGTTCCTGGCTCTATACCCCTGGTTACCAACTGGGCCAATAACAGCATCTTTAGATCATTATTTCATGCTTCTCTTTTCATGCTTTGAAGGAATCCATTACAAATGAAGGTCATTAACACTTGGTTTCCATGCTTCCTGGATACCCTTGCACCCAGTTTGTTGAGATTAATCACAATTATTTCATTGCCCAAACGTACATATCCATTGGAAAGACTGATCAGTTTTTTTCACAACCCCTCACCATGACAGAACCCTGACTCAGTTTCACCACTACTACCACTTTGGTGCAGGAATCTGCTTACATTGTGCTAGATTTTCTTTTCATGACAGTGAGCTTAAATTCATGGCTCAGTATATAAAATCAGTATTTCCTAATGTGGATATAGGAACTACTGCTTGCTTTTAACCATTACCACGAAACATTAATTGTTTGTTAATGTGGAAACATCAACTAGAAAAAAAGGTAAAAATTCTTCTTGGTGGAAAGTTTCATGCCTTCATTTGGTTATGTACCCACTTCTTTGCTTTATAAAATTGTTGCACTTCTGCTCCTTGAATTTAAAGGAAAACAGCACATGCATTCAGAGCCATCCTGTGGTCTTCCCATATTTCCAGATTTTTAAGTACAACATATGATACCTGCACCACTTTGCCTTTTCCATTCAAAGCAAAGCCTAAAGAGACTTAGCAACAACCTTTGTAAAGGGCAGTTGTACCAACAGAGCAGAACACTGACTGCAGTTGGGACTGCATGAGCAGACAAAAAGGAGTGGCCTATGGATGTCTGCTCACTTTCTTGGGTGCTACCAACAGGGGGAGTTTTACTGGTAGCAGTTATGGATGAAGGTCACCGAGACGGGAAAAGTTACATGTTGGTGAGGAGAGAGGTTTTCCCACCTATGTGACACAGAACTGCTGAACCTTCTGAACTCACCCATCAACTTTTTCATAATTTCCTTTTCTGCTGCACAAACTGTTACTTTAAATTCTTTTATTCTGATGTTTTAATTACTTAAAATTAATATGCCCAATTTTATGCTTCCCTAAAAAGTGGCACAATCCTAAAAGTTGAGGAAATGTGAAAGAGGCCTGTATAGTGGCAACTTGTGCTGGTCCACGGCTCAAATGACATAGCTCTAACCCTGATCCTATCATTAACAAGCTGCCTGACCTAAGCCAGCCTTTCTGTGTCTCAGTTATTTTAATGTATGACTTCTCTCCCTTTATTTGTGACAATAAAATAAATATATATAATATAAATATAAGGCACATTTGGTCCTATTTTGTACATGATAATGGTTAGTCTAGACATTAAAGCCAGTTGATTTCAATAGTAGTTATTATTAGATCTCTTGAGTTTAAATCTTCTCAAAGTTTCCCAAGCTTGTTATACACATAAGGTTTTACACAGGCCTCTCTGTGTTTCTTGAAATCTTGTGGTGGTCTGAATGAAAATGGCCTCTGTAAGGCTCACGGGGAGTGGAACTATTAGGAGGTGTGGCCTTATTGGAGTAGGTGTGGCCTTGTTGGAGGAAGTGTGTTACTGGGGATGTGCTATGAGGTTTCAGATGGTCAAGCCAGGCTCAGTGGCCTACTGTCTTTTCCTGCTGCCTTTGGAACAAGATGTAGAACTCTCAGCTCCTTCTCCAGCACCATGTCAGACTGCATGCTGCCATGCTTCCCACCATGATGATAATGGACTAAACCCCTGAAACTGTAAGCCAGCCCCAATTAAATGTTTGCCTTTATAAGAGTTGCCTTGGTCATGGTATCTTTTCACAGCAATAGAACCCTAAGATAAATCTCTAGCCCATTCACAGAAGCAGTGGCTGGAAGCTTGTTAGAAATACAAACTCTTGGATTCCACTACAGTCCTACTAAAACCAACACTTTGGAGGTAGGGCCCGAGGACTTAACCACAAATTCTTTTATGCTCCTGTTGAATGTGGGTTAGCTTTAGCATTAGCTTCTAACAAATAGATTATAGTCACAAGTGATGAGATTATATTCAGAGATTAGTTTAGAAGGCTATTGTGTCTCACTAAATAACATGAGCACAATCCCTCCAGACTATCAAAAGCAAGGAAAACTAAAGAGACTGGCACAGCATAGAGAAACCTGAAAAGATATGACATCTTAATATAATGTACTCTCCTGGATGGGACTCTGGGGGCAGAAAAAGAAATATTAGGTTTAAAAACTAAGGTATTGTGGACTTTGGACCGAATGAGTTGCAGTACATGTACCAACACTCTTCCCCCACCCCTTCTTTTCCCTCTCCCATCTCCTTCCGTCCCCATCTCCTCCTCCCTCTGTGGTTTTCCCTCCTCCCACTACCCCTTTTTCTCTTCCCCCTCAAAGCTTAGAAGCAGATCTTCCCACCATATAAACTGGAGGTGGCATAGCTCTGGCCTGAGGCCTTGATTCAAGACTCCCTGTAATTTCTGAAAGACTCTGTATCAAAGCCACTTAGCCAAGGGAGATATGCTTGGACTCTTTACACTACCAAATCCTCAGAGTTTGTTGCCATAAATGCTCATTGATTCCAGCTTCTAAGCTGGTGATGATCTGTGATGAAAAAATAGTTAACTCATATGCAAGCCTTCTGGAATTCTGATGTGTGAACTCTACCCCAACTCCACATGTCTCCTCCCACATGCCTCAGATGACAATGAACTTAAGTGCGAACAGAAGCCTTTTCTGAGTTAAAAGTCCATCCATTTCCCCTGTACTGATTTCCTAATAAACAATACTTCCAATCTAAGCTTCCTAACACTGTGCTATACAATGATTAAGGTCCCCTTCCACACTAGACAGTGTTCTGTATAAGTACCTGTCACTATTTAAAGTCACAACAAATATGCATCAATAAAAATGAACAAAACTGGAGCTGGAGAGATGGCTCAGTGGTTAAGAGCACTTCCTGGGGGTAGAGAGATGGCTCAGTGGTTAAGAACACTGATTGCTCTTCCAGAAGTCCGGAGTTCAATTCCCAGCAACCACATGGTGCAGGCAAAACATCAATTGCTCATATTTCAAACGTTATTTTTAATGATGGTCCCTAAACACTTTAACCTACCTTGTAGCCCAGCACCCACCAGAGGTAGTGGGAAAGAAAGGATATGGGTAGGGGGGAGGTGGACCTGTTTAGAAAGGTTCTTTGGAGCAACTCCCATCTGTGTCTTCTGGAAATCGGCAGTTCAGCTCACAGGTCAGCAGCAGCGACTTGATCCACTCGCAAACACTTCATGGATACACCAGCAGTCCAGTTCGGTCGAGTCGGGAGAGCAAACAAGAATCAGCAGCTGTGGCCCCACCACGCAGAGACAGCCAGGCCGCTCTCAGCAAAGCGAAGATCAGTGAAGACCCGAGACCTACAAGTGTTGCACAGCTCGCTCTATAAGCAAGCCCAGCTCAGCCCCTGTCACTGTCTGTCGAGTCCTTTTTATACTTCCTCCAAACATGATGGGTCCTCCTCAGCTCTTGTCTCAGCACGGGTCTGGCCTCGGCACATGCGACTGTCTCAGCCGACATCACTCTGCCAATCAGTGCAAGTCTGTGGAAGTGGCAAGAAACTGCAGCACACCACCAGAAGATTTTTAGTGTGGTTCTCTCTATGGCGTCCCGACAAATGCAGCTCAACTACGCAATGGAAGGTGGACCAATAATGCACGTCATTAGCAAAGAATCCTTCATCACGTGTCCTTTCACGTGCTTGCTTTAGCAGAACACCCCTTCTCCTGTATCTGCTTCAGTCAAATGTTTATTCATGAGTCTGCCTTAATCTTTCACCTGTATCCACTTTAACAAAACATATTTCACATATTTCCCCAGCAAAACACCATCCAACCAACTTTCCAAAGATCCCTTAAGTTTCCACTTCACCCCCTCAACAAAATAAAACATCATGTCCAATTTGTGTTGTCCAGATACTCACTGGACCATGGTCAAACTCCCAGTGGCTAGCTCCCCCTAAATAAAACCAGAGGGGCTGGAAAGAGGAGTCGGCAGTTAAGAGCACCAGTTGCTCTTCCAGAGCTCCTAGTTCAATTCCCAGCACCCACATAACTCATAATTGTCTGTAACTCCAGTTCCAGGGGATCCAATGCCCTCATACAAACATATATGCAGGCAAAACATCAATTGCTCATAAATATTATTTTTCAGGGTGGCGTTGGTGCATATCTTTAATCCAAGTGCTCAGAAGGCAGAGGCAGGCAGATCTCTGAGTTTGAGACCAGCCTGATCTACAAAGTGAGTTCCAAGATAGCTAGGGATACAGAGAGAAACCCTGTCTCAAAACAGAAAGAAAGAAAGAAAGGAAGGAAGGAAGGAAGGAAGGAAGGAAGGAAGGAAGGAAGGAAGGAAGGAAGGAAGGAAGGAAACTGAGTCCTTTTTCACCTCCACCCCTACCAGAAGCCCTCAATTGTGGAGAGCTACACTTCAGCATCCTTATCACAGTTTTTAAGAGTTCTCTTTGATGGTTTCCATTTTTGGCTGTTAACTTTTGGGGGGGGGGAGTGGGAGTTGAGGTGGTGGTAGAGGTTGTCACAGAAGCCTTCTCTATCCCTACTTTGCACATGAGAATTAAATCAGGTTTAATTAGATTGAAAATAAAGTACTACAATGCTTCTTGTGCCCAAGCTATAGAAAAGAAACATATCCTGTAATATGCACAAAAAGAAAAGGTATAAGAGAAAGGGTAGGAGAGATGGCTCAGCAGTTACGAGCACTGGCTGCTCTTGCAGTGGACCCAGGTTCAACTCCCAGCACCCACATGGTGGCTCATAACCACCTATATCCCCCATTCCAAAGGATCCCACACCCTCTTCTGGCCTCCACAGACACTGGTACTCTTACACACGTACAAGCGAAACACTCATACACACAGAACAAGAAAGAAATATGTTTAAAAACAATAAAAAGATTGGTTAAATAAATCATGACACACTCAATGAACAGTTAGTTATCTTGTCACTAAAGATTCATTGTATGTGCTGGAGAGATGACTTCACAGTTAAGAGTACATAGTGATGTTGTAGAGGACTGCAGCTTGGTTCCCAGCACCCATGTTAGGTGGCTCACAACCATCTGTAACTCCAGCTCCAGGGGATCCTACGCCCTCTTCTGGCCTCCATAGACACCTCATTCACATGTACACACACACACACACACACACACACACACACACACACACAGAGAGAGAGAAACACACACATATACATATACACATAATTTATAAAAATATCTTAACTATTCATTGTATAAAATGCAGCTATTTAAGGGCAGGAAAAGAAAGATACAAAGTTATGCATTAATTTTCATTTGAGCTCATCTGTGAAGAAAGCACACAAGCTTTTCATAGAATAAGGTATAGAAGATACAGAGCAAAATGGCCACAAGTCCTTAATTTCTTGAGCCTCTGTTTTCTTATCTATAAATGAGTGTTTTTGTCACCTGCTACTTGAAAAACTTGGCATTTCTTACACTGGCTTCCAACCATCTAATGATATGTCATCCACCTAATTTTGCTAGGTACTGTGACTGCTCCTATCCCTGACCAATAAGGTCACTGAAATCGAACTTTAGACAGGACAGTGTTGATGCATACCTTTAATCCCAGCACTCAGGAGACAGATGCAGGCAGATCTCTGGTTATAGAGTGAGTGCCAGGACAGCTAGGGCTACATAGAGAAAACTTGCCTCAAACAATCAAAACCACAAAAACAAAAAACAACAACAAAAAAGAAAGAAAGAAAGAAAGAAAGAAAGAAAGAAAGAAAGAAAGAAAGAAAGAAAGAAAGAAAGAAAGAAACTGAACTTGATCTAGATGAATTTCCCAGTCTCTCTGATTTCCACCAAGGAGGGTTATGTGGATACCAGGAGGATCTCAGGAGACTGGAGACTTATTATCCCTCTCATTTCTTTTCCCCATGCTGAGCCTTCCACTTATTCTAATTTTCTGGATATTTGAAGTTTTTGAAGAAAAGAAAGTCATTCCACGTAATAAATCTGGTAATTCCTATTGTAGAACAATCTGTCCTTTGTATCATGAAACAACTATACCTTGATATTAATGGAACAGGACCAGGGCTGAGTCATTCCTAATTTGACATGGGCTATAAAATATACCATAAAGGGCCAGATTTCAAAATGTAAGGAGATTCGGTGTCATTAGGAATGCCACAACTACTCTGTCCATTACAAAACTGCCACCCACAAGGGGGTACTCAGGCTTTGAAATGAGGCTGGTCAAAAATGAGATGTGTTATGTGTGTAACTGTCACGCTGATTCCAAAGACTTAGTATGAAAAAAATGGAAACAATAAGATACTTCTTGTTCATTTTTATGTCACTTATATGTGGAAATGACAAGCTATTGGATATGTTAGTTTAAGCAGATATGTTATTAAACTGATTTTATCTGTTTCTTTTACACTTTTAAGTGTGGGGCTTCTAGAAAATGTCAAATTATATCTGCAACTCACATTAGGGCCACGTTAGATTTCTATGGGACAGTGTTACACTAAATGTGCTGAAATGTACTACCTGTTATTTTATGAAATAGGAAGGTAACTGGCATGGCCTTGGACTACTTTGTGCTGAGGATATGGTAGGTATGCTTTAATTCTTACATTAGCCTTGCCAATAAATTCAACAGTGGATCGTTGTTCAAGGTCTCAGTCAGTTGCCAAGGCTTTTCTGCGTGCCACGAATGATCTGAAGATTTATGTAAGGAGGGGAGAGGATGCCAAACCAGGTGGAAAAAGAGAGAGTGGGCATGATCTATAGAAGCCCAATGTCTTTGCACAGATGAGCCTCATGGGAAAATTGTAACTTCAGTGCCCTCATCCTTGATGCTGAATTTACAAGCACACAACTGGTGACAAGTGACCTGGGATTACTTTCCCTTTATCTAACATACCTTAGGATTTCAGAGTGGTCCTGGGAAAAACCCTGACTCTCTTCTTTCATGAAAGTTTCCTGAGCTAGGCATGAAGATGTACACCTATGATTCCTGCACTTGGGAGGTGGAGGTAGGCAGACCAAGAATTCATGGCTAACCATAGATATGTAACAAGGCTAGCCCCGGCTATAAAATCCTATTTTTAAAAGAACAAGAAGGAGGAGGAGGAAACATAAGAAGGAGAGGAGACAAAGAGAGTTTTGGGGTATTGGTTTTGGTTTTTTGAAACAGGGTTTCTCTGTACAGCCCTGGCTGTCTTAGAACTTGCTCTGTAGACCAGGCTGGCCTGGAACTTAAAGATGCCTGTTTCTGCCTCCCAAGGGCTAGGATTAAAGGTGTGCACCACCAGCACCTGGCTAAAAGGCAATTATTTATCTTAGTTTTGAGTGTAACAGGAAGGAATGTTTACTCAGTTACCCTTTAATTTCCCTTTTCCTCAGAGGATGACTTGATAGGTTTAGATATGCAAGTCAGGACTTGGAATTGTGGACAGAGTTTGAACTGCTCAGAGTAATCCTGGAAGGGGGGTAAAGAAGAAATCAGCGGGCTGGGCTTTAAGAATGGTTCAGTAGAAGACAAAGAGCCAGGCAGTACAGGAGCCTACAAACATATAACACTGTGTGTGCTTTGTATTATTGTATGCTTTGAGATTTGGGGAGAGTGGAAAAAAGGCAAATGAGTGAAATTGGGGTGGGATACTTTCACCTTAGTCCATCAAGGACACCAAGGACCCCTAGCTAACATTTCAGTGATATATAGTACAGAATTGTTACTGAAAGCCATTATTTGTCTTTTTTGCATGTGTACATGTGTGTGTGTACATGTGGGGACCAGAAGTTGTCATCAGTCTTCTAGGATCCATGTCTACTTTATATAATAAGGCAGAGTCTCTCACTTGAACTCAGAGCTCACAACTAGTCTAGCTCATCAGCCCTTGTATCCACCTCCTAAGCTTTAGCTTTACAGCCAGGCCACCACCATATCCACCCAATATTTATATGGGTGCTAGGGGTCTGAACTATGGCACCTCACACTTATATGGCAAACACTATACTCACTGAGCCATGTCGCCACCCCTGAGCTTCAATTTTATCTATTTATTTTTATTTTCTTTATTTTATTTTTTTAAGATTTATTTATTTTTATGTATATGAGTACACTGTAGTTGTCTTCAGACACACCAGAAGAGGGCATTGGATCCCATTATAGATGGTTGTGAGCCACCATGTGGTTGCTGGGACTTGAACTCAGGACCTCTGGAAGAGCAGTCAGTGCCCATAACCGCTGAACCATCTTTCCAGTCCATAAGCTTCAATTTTAAATACTTAATACTGCTCTTTAGTTTGCCTGGAGTTCCATGTGTCTAGATGGAAAGTGTCATCACTGGGATCCGCGGTAGGAGATTGTACCTTGGCTTTTCCCTGAAGCCGGTTGCTATAGGTTTGGCTAAGTGGTCTCCATAAGCCTACTAGTAAAGACCACCTCCGGTCTGTAGCGTTATTGGGGCATGGTGAAAACTTTCAGAAGTAAGGTCTAGGGGCGGGTTTAGGTAACAAGCAGGTGAGTCCTCACAGGAGACTTTCTTTACTTCACTCTTAGCTATGAGTGAGGTCTCCTTCACCATACACTGCTACCATGACCATGATGTACTTACTGCCTCACCACAGGCCCACAAGCAACAGGCCAACTGACCATAGATTGACCACTCCATGATTGTGAGCCTAAATAATCTTTTCCTGAGCTAAGGGTATAGCTCGATGGTAAGTGTCCACTTAGCAGACACAATGCCCTGGTTTTAAATCTGCCTCCCCCTGCTATAAACTTTCCTTCTTTTATTCTTTTATCATTTTTACAGGGCGGGGAATTGAAACGAGAGCCTTGTGCCCCACCGCAGATCTATATCCCCAGAAAACCTTTCTCTTTTTCAGTTGATTAGTTTGGCTATTTTGTTGCACTAAGAGAAAACTAAGTGATATAAACCCTCTGTGAGATTTGCTTAAGAGATGATGGTAAAACACACTGCTGGCGGAGTAGGAGGGCAGCCTAATCAATGGCTTATATCAGTATAAGCTGCCATAGGTAGCTGGAACTTCATGCTTTTGGGTAACTTGGAATATCATATCCCACCTAAGAGGCCAGGTCCTTGAAGAGGAAGGCAATTCCTATGCATTTCTGACCTGTTGGGTCATTGCCCTGAATTTTCCCCTTTCTTTAAATTTTATTCAATACAATTTTGTAATGCACACATATATATGATTATGTAATTTGATTTCAAGTAATTGGACTTGATAAATGAAGGAAGGTCATGGTACAGGCCTACAATTATAGCTACTGCAGGAGGCTGAGACGGGAAGATTACATGTCCGAGGCCTGCTCAGCCTACAGAATGAGTTTGATGC
The DNA here is from genome assembly GCA_028551405.1 of Uromys caudimaculatus. NCBI lineage: Eukaryota > Metazoa > Chordata > Mammalia > Rodentia > Muridae > Uromys > Uromys caudimaculatus. Next base: position 42,117,654 of record CM052722.1, read on the forward strand.
CAGTCTGAGAAACTCTGTGAAACCTTGTCACAAACTAATAATTTTTAAAAGGGTGCTTGCCTTTAATTGCAGCGTTAGAAAAGCAGAGGCAGGCACATTTCTGTGAATTCAAGATCAGCTTGGTCTACATAGCAAGTCCCATGCCAGCCAAGGCTACATAGTGAGTGAGACCCTGTCTCAAAGAACAAAACCAAAGAAACAAAATGGCTCAGGACATGGCTCAGTATTAGAGCTCTTGCCTAGCATGTACAAGGTCCTAGGTTCAATCTCTAGTACTGACACACACACACACACACACACACACACACACACACACACACACACACCCCAGAGGTGAACTTCAGATGTTTTGCAAGTGTATATATTCTCACTTGCCTGAAACTCACCTAATAGGCTAGGCTAACTGGTCAGCAATCTCCAGAGACCCACCTGTTTCCACCTCCCCAGTGCTGGGATTCCAAGTGTGTATCACCATCCTGGGCTCTGTTACGTGGGTTCTGGGGGATCAAACTCAGGCCCTCATGCCCGCATGGCAAGTTCTTTACTGACTGAGCTGTCTTCCCCAGCCCTCATTGTATAGACAATTCTGAGCTGGACAGTATGCATTTTCATTGTAGCATTTCGTTCTCCAGAGATCAGGCCCTGGTCTCTACCTGATTAGTATCATCCTATTGAGACCATCCAATTGCTTCTGATAATTTCCCTTCCCACTGCTCAAAAAGAGACAACTTTTCAGTGCCCCATTGCCACAAGGCTTGGTTCTTTTCTAGCAGTGACTCTGGGTGCAACTGTTAGCCACTACAAGAAAGAAGTCAGGTTGGTAATTTTGGTTGGATGGAACTTTGGCCATGCCATAGGCCACCAGTGAGCTTCACTGGTGAGTAGGACCAGCCGTAGATACACATAATCCCTACATAGTCATCCTACAAGGTTTTACCATTTACTGATGTTGTGTCAACAGATGGATTATCTAACTTCTCTGAGCCTTGACTTTCTCATCTGGAAATGGGATATTGGAGAAATGAATCCTTTATTATGAGTTTAGTGTCAGCTGTCAGCCAGATTTCATATCTAAGCAGCAAACCAAAGTGTAGACAAACATCAGATCTGCCACCCTGGCTCTGAGTTTGGGACGATTCCTCCATCTTTCTTCACTTGTAAAGTGAGAAGGTTGAACTTTATCTGACCTCTGAAGAGGAGACCTTGGGTCTATTAGCAAGGCATTGACTACAATAATAAATTATTTACTGGTGCCAGTGGTGTCATCACCTGGGCTATTGTTCCTTAGGCAATAACTTATTCAACAGATCTAGAGGGAAGAGTTAGGTAATGTCCACGGGAATAAGAAGTCATTTTATTTTATTTGAGGGTCTAATTTCCAAACACAAAGGAGAAAGAAAATAATGAGGTGAAATACCTGCTCCAAAATGCACAAATGAAAGCTATGTTTGTATTGAAGATCTTATCCCATGCTGAGGCTGGAACTCTGATATCACTCTGCCATTCCTCCAATTCTTTTTCACTGACACAAAGCAGCCTTATGATACATCAGGCTTCGGTTCTGTTTCTCCTTGCATGGCCTGTTGTCTAGACCCTTTTTTTCCTTTCTTCTGAGCACTTCTGTTGTCACTGGTTCCAGTGAGAAAGTCACGTTAGTAAGTTTTGTTTGGCATCATAACTCAAGCTGTACCTGCTCCCATTCTCACATTATGCCGTCTCTAGCACAGAAAAGTTTCACTCCTGTATTTCCTATGCATGGTTCAGACCAAGCACAAGTTGAATTTCAGTGGAAAAAAAAGCAACACTGTCTATTTCCCTTAACCTTTAACCTAGGCCTTTCCTGACAGCCTTCTTGGCTTCTCACAGGTAGGAGGCTTACCTTTATTACACTTCTCAATAAACTAGCCTGCCTAACATCCTATTGTCCTTTGTCTGCACAGGTGTGGCCATGTTCCCAATGAATAGCGGAGGTATTTTCCCTGCTCAAGAAATTGTATTACCTCAGACTCCCTGGAGACACAGCTTCTCCACCAATATCAAGAGAATGAGAAAAGGACAGCAAAAGAGCAAGCAAGTTCACAATAGAGCTTCGAATAACCAAGTCCTGGCAGACATGGCAGCAGGAGAGGAATAGAGAGCTTAGAAAAATCAGTGATGGCCTGAAAAAGACAAGTATATAGGGAGGCATGGAGCTATGGTCTGAACATTTGTGCCTTTTCTCCAGTACATATGCTGAAGTCTCCACCTGCATTGTAATGCAGACTCTGGATTCTCATTAGAATTAGTGCTCATGTAAAAGAGACTCTAGACAGTTACTATTTCCCATTCATCATGAGTGAACCCAGCTCTGTCTGTGAAACCAGGGCCTCTCCAAACACCAGATCTGCTGGCACCTTGATCTTGGGCATAGAGGAATTTTAAACAAGCAACATGGCTACCCTGGCAAAGACTCACATCCAAAGATCTAGGTCTGTGTGAACCAGCTAGAATATAGACAAAACCTCAGTAAGAATCTTTAATTGCCCTGGATGAAATATAAACACACCTTTAATCCCAAACAATGATGTCTAATTGAGGGGCAGACAAAGTGATGAATCAGAGAAAGATTTGACAGAATGAGTCAGAGATAAGATATTCCCAACTCTCACAAGGACAGGAAAGAGAGGCTACTTAAGAGCAGTGCAGGGAGAGAGGGGGAGTTGAGTTCAGTTGAGCTCATGCAATTCAGTTCATTTTATGCAGTCAGTGGGGTCAGAGCAGTTCAGAGGTAGACTTTCTAAGCAGGACAATTCAGTCAAAGGCCCAGAGAGAAGCCAGATTAAACCAGTCAGATTAGAGAGGAGTTTGAGCCTAGACAGCTGAGTTGAACCAGTCAGCCAGAGTTCAGAAAGAGCTAGAAAGAGTGAACTTATTGAGTAGTAGTCAGAGATTGAAACATTCTAGGCCTAGGTTAGTAGACAGAGGCTGGAAGCTGAAGCCTTCAAGGTTCTAGCTTGAAGATTAGATTGTTCAGAGGCTAGATGCTTCCGGACCTAGGCCTAGGAATAGTTAGAACAGAGAAAGAAATGCTCTGGGTTCAGCTGGCTCTTATCTCATCATTTTGTCTGAGGAAATAAAAGCCATATTTACATTGGGTTTGTAACCTTCTGAACTATGAGAAGTGAATGTCTGTGGTTTATAAGCCATGCAGTCAATAGTATTCTGTCCCATTAGCCCAAATGGGGAGAGAGAGAGAGAGAGAGAGAGAGAGAGAGAGAGAGAGAGAGAGAGAGAGAGAATGTTCTTGATGAGGTTAGCACACATGTGCAGTCCTTCCCCAGTTGTCATTTTCTTAGTTAGGGTTTCCATTGCTGTGGGCAGACACCATGACCAAGGCAAGTCTTATAAAGGACAACATTTAATTGGGACTGGCTTACAGGTTCAGAGGTTCAGTTCATTATCATAGTGGCAAGAAGCATGGAAGGTTCCAGGCAGACATGGTGCTGGAAGAATTCTGCATCTTAATCAGAAGGCAGTCAGAAGGGGACTGTCTTCTGTAGCCAGTTAGGAGGAGGCTCTCTACACTGGGCAGAACTTGATTGAGCACTAGCAAACCTCAAAGCCCACCCTCACAGTGACACGCTTCCTCTAACAAAGACACACCTCTTCTGATAAGGCCACATCTAATAATGACACTTCCCATGGGCCAAGCCACCACAGACACTATTCTCACTAATGTCTGCCAGGTGTGCTGAAGATGGTAGTTTTGCTCCTATTGTACTTACTTTTCCCACTACTGCGACAATACCAGACAAAATCAACATAAGGGAAGAAAGGGTTAGTTTGAAGCAATGGTTCTCAACTTGTGGATTACAACCCCTTTGGGATTGAATGACACTTTCACAGGGGTCACCTAAGACCATCAGAAAACAGACATTTGCATTTTGATTCATAACAGTAGCAAAATTACAGTTATGAAGTAGCAATGAAAACAATTTTATGGTTGGGGTTCACTCACAACATAAGAAGCTGAATTAAAGGTCACAGATTAGGAAGATTGAAAACTACTCGTCTGAGGGGATACTATCAACCCAATATGACTGGAATTTAACACAGCTGGTCATATTGCTCCCACAGCCAAGAAGAAAGGGTAGATGAATAACCTGTAACTTCTGGCCATAGCCTGGTCTCTTTTGATGACTACTGCTTTTCTGCTGCTTCTAAAAGTGGCTTAGAGCTTGATCCTTGGCCTCTTTCTTTCTTGTTTCTCTCTAGTAGGCTATCCCTACTATTCCTCTGACTCCATTTTGCCATTTGCTGATTCATATACTTCCAAATGCCTCTGGCCACTTCCATGCCAATGCCTTGGTGATTCCCTCAAGCTGTACATGACCAAAATTGTGCTATTGTGCTCCTACTCATACCCTTTTCTTGCAGGACAGCTCCTTTCCCAAGAACTGTGGCTCCGCTGACCAGGCACATAAAATAAGAACCAACAAATTACTCCTGGAAACTCACTTGTCACTTTCTTGCATTCTATCTACCATCAAACCTCCCAATTCTATATCCTGTCCCTCTCCTGAATCCTTTGCTTCTCCTCATCCCAAGTGTCATTATCCTGCTCATGGCTCCAATTTTTCTCCCCTGTTTTTCCCACCTGCAGCCTTTGGCCATGATCTTCATTCTCTCAGAAATGTAAATACTCTTTCCACCTCCAATCACAAAATTGGTAACCCCTACTCATCCTTAGAATTAAACATCACATCTCAGGGAATTCTCCCAACCACCTGATTGAACTGGGCCTCCTTCTAATACCTTTCATAGCCCTATATATCCCTCTTCTCCAGCACATCGAGACCTTCAAGGGAACATTCTTTTGGCTTAGTATCAGTCTTCGTCTCATGCCTAAGTTCCATATTGGAAGAGCTCATGCCTATTTGCTCACCAGAGAGTCGTCAGTCCTAGGATCACTTCCATCCAATAGTAGGAAAGTCTTTAAGGTAGCTGACTCTGAACACTTCTACCAAGAGCTGATCCTGTGCCACAGCGCTCTATACTCAAATACCTCCAGGAGAGAGCTGGCCTCCCAGGAGTGCAGACAAACCTGTAAGCACAAGTAAGACCACCACTTCTGCTCAAATTCCTGGCCCAAGAGGGACCCACCCAGAGCCATCAGGACACAGGAATCAAGGAACAGCCGGGGACAGGATCCTTCCAGTTTCTGTCTGCACCCCAAAGTTGACCCTGAGCCACAGCTCTCCATACCCAAATTCCTCCTGGAGAGAACTGGTCTCCCAGGACTACTGACACACAGGCTTGCAGGAGGGACAAGCCACAGTCAGAGACAGCAAGACCAGCTAACACTAGAGATAACCAGATGGCGAAAGGCAAGGGCAAGAACATTAGGAACAGAAACCAAGGCTACTTGGCATCATCAGAACCCAACTTTCCCACCACAGTAAGCCCTGGATACCCCAACACACCAGAAAAGCAAGACTCTGATTTAAAATCACATCTCATGATGATGATAGAAGATTTTAAGAACACTTCTACCAATCATTATCCACAGTAGTCTTATGAAGCCATGCCTGTTGAGTTGGAAACATTGTTTAAGCCTCCTGTGTTAGTTTCTGATAGCTGCTATAACACATGGCCACAAACTTGATGGCTTTTATAAATCAATACATTTATTATCTCACAGTTCTGGAGGTCAGAAGACCTAAAATCAAAGGCTGTGAACAGGCTAATGGAAAATGGTCAGTTGACACACAGTGTTAGTTACATAGTGGAGATATATTCTGGTGGCCTACTGCACAGTGGACATAGATAATAATAATAATAATAATAATAATAATAATAATAATAATAATAATAATAATATAATACATTTTACATTTCAAAGGAGCTAAAGGGAACAGCCACAGTGGCACAGACATGTAATTCTAGGTACTATGGAGGCTGAGGTACAAGGCTCACTTGAATCCAGGAGTTCTAGGCTGCAGGGCACTATGTCAATCGAGTGTCTGCATATGTTTGCATCCTGATGGTGACCTCCTGAGAGTGTGGTGATACCAGGTTCCTAAAGAGGTTGTGAAACTAGCCCAGGTCAGAAATGAAGCAAGTCAAAATAGATAAATATTTTGAGAGAATATTTTGAATGTTTTAACTAGAAAAAATGTTAAATTTCTGATTTGATCATTTCATGGTACATACACATAGCAAAACATCACACTGTACCTATAATATACAGAATTACTGTTAAATAAACGTAAAATAAACTTAAAAATATATCAAGGAATATAAAGGACCTTATTCATTTTAGAAGCTCTGGGGAAATGTCTTAGTTAGGGTTTCTATTGCAGTAATAAAAAAACATGATCAAAAGCAAACTGGGAAGGGAAGGATTTATTTCAGCTTACAACTACTTCACTGTGGGAAAGCCAGGACAGGAATTCAAACAAGGCAGGAACCTGGAGGCCACAGAGGGGTGCTGCTTACTGGCTTAGTGCTTGTGGCTCTTCAGCCTGCTTTCTTATAGAAACAAGGACCCATGGTGACTCAGGGTTGGGCTATATCAATACTCAATCAAGAAAATGTCCCCCAGGCTTGCCTATAAGCCAATCTGATGGAGGCATTTTCTCTGCTGAGATTGTTTCCTCTCAGATGGCTCTAGTTTGTGTCCGGTTGACAGCTAACCAGCACAGGGAGGATCCACCTTTATGACTGCAGACTTCTTTTTCTTGTTTTGTTTTCTGTTTACTTTTAGAACTTTATTTCAACACGACTGTGCAGAAGAAATGCATTCATATTACTTAAGAGAGTGCAATTATGGTTAAGTTATTCTACACAATTTTGGCCAGAAACTTGGTACATGGTTTACAATTTAAAAAAAAAAAAAAAAAGCAATCAGGTTTACTCTTATCTATCACAAATTCGTAAAAACTCCTCCATCAAACGCTGCTGGGGGAAGGCCGTAGAACCTTAAGGCTGCAGCCTTCTTGAGGCTGCCTGTGTTCCTTTCAGACCAGGGCCACCCCAACAGCCACCACCATTGTCTCAGCTTCTCTCATCCTCACTTTCCTGCCTCCCTTGAGTCCATCCCCACGATCCAGGAAAATCTTCCCATCTCCAGATCACCAACTTAATAATATCTGCAAGGTCTCCTGTCACCTTAAGAGAATGCAGTGACAGGTTTGCAGCACTAGGAAATGGATATTTGGGAGAATTGCTGTGGTCTGAATGTTCCCATAGCCCACAGGCCAGTTTCTGGTTCGGAAATTTAATCTTCAGTACAATGGTATTGCAATGTATGGGCTCTTGGAAGTTCTTTACCTCCTGTCTTGTGAATGGACTAATAACGTCAGCATAAAGAAGTCCCTTCTGCTCTTCTTCCACATCAGTACATTGTTTCTTTTTGCACCGTTCACCTTCTGCCACACAGGACTCAGGCAGCAAGTTGACTATTGTAGTTTGCATAAGAAGTGTCTCTCCAAAGGCTCAAGTGTTGAAGACTTGGTCCCTAGGTTGATAAGTCCAATCAGTGACACAGCCGTGAACTCTGCCTTCATCAGTTGATCAATCTATAGATGTATTCTCTAATTGATGACATCATTGGGAGAAAATGGAAACTAGGAGGTGAGCACTGGTTGGAAGATGCAGATTATTGGAAGTGTTTTAAGAGCTAGAGCTTGTCTCAGGTCCCTCACTCAGAAATTTTGCTTCCAAGATGCTATGATGATAGCAGCTATCCTCAAGGACCATACAATCAAATTACAAAGAAATAAAAGGGGGACTGGAAAGATGGCCCAGTGGTTAAGGGCCTGGCTGCTCTTCCATGTTACCTAGGTTTGATTCCCAGCACACAGAGAGGCACTGTGACCGCACTCCCAGGCATTCTGTATTCTGCCACGGGTTTCTGACCTCTGTGGGCACTGCACATACATTTTGCACACATTTACATGCAGGCAAAACACCCATACATAATAATAAAATAAATAAAAATGTAAAAATAAAAATAAAATTAGAGGCCAGGTATAATGTTGGATGTCTTTAATTTCAGCATCCTGAAGCAGAGGCAGATGGATCTCTGTGAGTTCAAAGCCAGCCTGATCTACAAGGTGAGTTCAAGGCTAGCCAGGGCTACATAGACTTTGTCTCACTCCACCCCACCCCCAAATAAAAATAAAAATTAAAAAATAGGCTGGGCATGGTGGTGTGTGCCTTTAATCCCAGCACTCAGAAGGCAGAAGCAGAAGGATCTCTATGAGTTTGAGGCCATCTTGGTCTACATGGGGAATTCCAAGACAGCCATAGAGCTATATAGAGAGAATCTGTGTCAAAACAAAACAAAACAACAAAAAATAGATACTACGTATCGTCTAAAAATTAAAAAATAAATAAATAAATTAGAATTTCAGTGATAGTTCATCCTGGTTGCCAAGTTGATGGGCTCCAGAATCATCTAGGAGACAAATCTCTGGGTATGCTTATGAAAGATTTTCTTGATTATGTCAATTGAGGTGGGAAGACCCACCTTAACTGTAGGAGACAGAATTCCATGGGCTGTGGTTCTGAACTGCATAAAAAAGAGAAAGCTAGATAGGCATCAACATTCATTGCTTCCTGACTGTGGATGCCATTGTGACCAGCTGTCTGCTGCTGTTCCTGCCATCTCCCCTTCCCTGCCATAATAGTGCAACCTCTGCACTATGCATCAAAATAAACCTTTCTCCCTTAAGTTGTGTTTGTCAGGTATTTTGCCACAGCAGAGAGACAAATAACTAATACAGTCTCTTAATGTTTTAGGCAAGTTTCCAAAGCAAAATGTTTAAAGGTCATTTGCCTTTATATGCAACTTTTCTGATTCTTTTTGAGGTGGGATCTTGCTACATAGCCTAGGGTGGTCCTTAATTCTCTATGTCACTCAGACTAACCACAAGCACTCAGCAATCCTCTTGCCTCACTCTTGTGAATACAGAGAATATAGGCATGCATTACCACATCTGGCATTCTTCTGACTGTAAAATAAAGTCTTAAAACATTAAAACAGACATTGTAAAACTTAATCTAGAATCATCTTGTTAAATACTTAATCCTCGTTATATACTTTCAATTAAATTTGTTATTTAAAAAATAATCGTCAGCCTTTTAATAGTTCTGGCCTGATCATGCCTTTTAGTAACTCAGAATTAACTGGAGGGCTCCCCAAAAGTCAGAAATTGTATGTGAAGCTGACTGCCAGAATACTGCCTTCAACTACCTCCAGTGAATCTTGGATACTTTTGCTTTGATTAATGAGAAGACAGGTGGTTTACAAGTTTGTTTTCCCATACAAGAACTGTTATAGTTTTTGTTTGTTTTACGTATTTGTGTGTGTGTGTGTGTGTGTGTGTGTGCATCTGTCTGCTGTCTATCTGTCATTCTGTTTATGACGTATGTGTGAAAACTTCTCCAGAGTCAGTTATTTCCTTCTACTTTGTTTTGGAGGGAGGACGTCTCTGAAGCTCTGTATTACAGGTTTGCTGTCCTGCAAGCCTCTAGGCCATTCTTCTATCTCTGCCTCTCATCTCACTCGCTAATTCCATGTTGACTGAGGGCCTCTGGTTTGCAGTTGTGAGGGGTGTTATGGATAGAAAAGGCCACCAGAGAAAGATGGAAGCACTAGAAACAAACACCAGCTGCTTTGTAATCTTGCCAAGGGTCAACCCTGCGTGTTTATTACAGGTTTTTTCACTGATGATACATTTTTCTTTTTTGACTGTGTTGACAACATGATCTGTAGGTTCATATTTGAAACCAGCTCCAACTACATATTTTTTGTTACTGTATACATTCCAGTAACTGCTTCTTTTCCTACTGAGAGGTTTAATGCCAGTGTGTATGACTTGGCACTAAATAGGTGTGCTTGTCAATGCTTGCTTCCAAGTTCCTCCAGGGAGAATTCTAAATTCAAGGCAACTTGGATTCTCTTCATTTTTGAAATTCTCCTCAAGATTTGATTCACTGGCCTTTTTGATTATTTTTTTTCTAAGAGGGCATCAAATATTACACAGAACAATATGACCAAGTGCTCAGCATTGTTAGCACAAAAATGGATGAAACTGTTATTGTAGACCATAGCATAGATAGCAGAGACTAAGGCAGAGTTGAACAATCTTTTTAGTCTTGAAGCCACGTGAATATGATAATCACTCTTGTGTCACATAGTAGGTAGACAGAACAACTGCTTTTGGGACTGGAAAAGATATTTTATCATATGCTAAGGCTTATTTAAAACAGCAGTCTAAGGGCTAACAGTCTCTTTTAAATGTATTTAGTAGCCTCCTGTACTAGCTTGAAATGAAATTTACATGTGATATCATATATCTCTGCACATAGTTGTAGTAAATGGCATGATTAATAGAAAGGAAAAATAAAAGAAATACCTAATGAAATAACATGATTTCCCAGTGCAAACCTTCAGGTATGGCAACATCAGAGAACATACTAAAGTATTCCAACGCTTTGTCATAGCATCACTATAAGTGACAGCTCAAGATGTAGATGGATGCAGGTGGGCCTCAGTGGCAGCTTTGACCACCTGCCCCTGTTACTGAGATTTCCCAACACGCTGAACAACTCTTGGAAAATTCCAACCAGAAGGAAGTGCCAGCATCCTTCCATTCGGATGGTGTCTGTGTTGGTGGAATACTGGGTTGGTGGAATGTTTCACCTATGTGAAAGTTTAATGGGATGCTTTCCAATGTTAGACCTCACACTTTTAGGTGTTAAAGATTTTCTTCAGTTATTACTTTCGTTGATGCCATCATAGATTTCTAAAACTCTTTCAAACTTGAATGACATCACCTCTCATTTAGCAGCTACACTTTAAAGTTAAAAAAGAAATTACAGTCAGATGGGGTGACCCAGGCCTGTCAGTCCAGCATTTGGGAGAGAGAAGCAGGAGGACTGAGTTTGAAGCCAGCCTGGGGCGCATAGTGAGTCCTTGTTCTCTGAGATTCTACATGGATACATAACATCGCATATACAGATGACATGAATGGGGAGGTACAAATGTGTGAAGGACCAAAAGGAATAATGGAGGAGGAGAGGAGAAAGGGAGGTGGCAGGGTTTGGGCTGGGGTTCAAAGTATATTACTTGCGTGAAAATGGTCCTATGTAACCCAGTAATAAAAGTAAAAACGGAGAGGTTTTAGGGTTTTGTTTTTATTCACAACTGACAAAAACAACTTTATTTGTACCAGTCAAAAAATTGAAACCAACCAAAGTAATCCCAAAAGCTACACAAAATTGTTGTATCTACATCGTAATGGAACATGTTGCTTTTATTTTTGATTCTTTGTGTGTTTCACATCATGCACAGCCATCCCACTCATCTCCCCTGCCTTTCATGGCCACACTCTGCCCTTGCAACCTCCTCCCGTCAAAAACTAAAAAACTAACAAAGAAAACATCTCATCGTGGAAGCCGCTCCTGAGTGTTGCTGCAGCTAATGAGGCGTGGGGTCAGCTCTGCACAGTCCTTGGGTATCAGCATGGTCTCAGTGGCAGAGCAGACCGGGGATCCACAAGGTCTTTAGTAGTAATGTGAGCCAGGTACACGGACTCAGACCCCTGCTGCTGCAGGACCATGGGTACAGACATGGCTCTCAGCAGCAGCATGGGCTGGGGCTTCCACATGGGCTCAGGTGGCAGGACAGGCTCCTCACAACAGGCTGTTCCTCTCTGCCCTTGCACCTGTAGTTCTATCTCCCTTTATAATTCTCACGGTTCTACTTCTCTTTCTCTCTTATCTGTCCACCACATACTTGCACATCTTAGTGGTTCCCACTGTAGGCAGGCCACACAGCAGGCAGGCAGGCCTCTGGGTGTCTTCCCCTGGCATGGTGGTGGGCAAGTCTCTCCGTGTCTACAGCCCACCGGTGCCATGTGACAACTGGCTGGCCTCTAGGTGTTTTCTCTCACCTCTGTTGCTTGGAGTAACAGTGGGCTGGCCTCTGGGTGACCTCCCCCTCCTCCTGCCTCATTTTGTTTTTCTGAGACTGGGTTTCTCTGTGTAGCCCTGTTTTTCCTGGAACTCCACCTTGAAAACTCCTCGAGATCCATCTGCATCTGCCTCCACCTCTGCGTCTGCGTCTGCATCTGCGTCTGCGTCTGCCTCTGCGTCTGCCTCTGCCTCTGCCTCTGCCTCTGCCTCTGCCTCTGCCTCTGCCTCTGCCTCTGCCTCTGCCTCTGCCTCTGCCTCTGCCTCTGCCTCGAGTGCTAGGATTAAAGGCATGCACCAACCACTACCCAGATGTAGGAAGTTTTTAAAGATATATTTTATTTTTAACTATGTGTATGTGGGAGAGGCGTGTCCCTGTGAGTGAATGGTGGCAGAGGTCAAGGGGTTCAGATCTCCTTGGAGCAGGAATTACAGGAAGCTGTTAAGCCTTCTTAAATTGGGTGATGGGAATAGAACTTCAGTCTTCTAGAAGTACAGTGAGCTGTCCTTCCAAAACCGCATTACAGAGGTACATTTTGTAAAATCTTAAAACATATCATTGTTAAAAGGATCCCTATTTGTGATTCACTTTCCTTTGCATTTTTTTTTCATTTTATGTGTATGGGTGTTTTCCCTGTATGCATTTCTTGCACCACACGACTGCCTGATGGCTGCAGAGGCCAAAAGAAAGCACTGGATCCCCTGAAACTGGTGTTACAAATGGTTAGAAGCTGCCATGTGGGTGCTGGGCATTGAACCTGGGTTCACTGCCAGAGGAACAAGTGTTCGTAACTGCTGAGCCATCTCTCCAGTCTCATCCTTTGATTTAAGAAAATTATCTTTGGGCTGGAGAGATGGCTCAGCCGTTAAAGGCTAGGCTCACAACCAAAAATATAAGAAAATTATCTTTGATGTTATTGTCATACCAAAAAAGAATTCCCCAGTATACGATTCTGTAGAATCACGAGGACAATAAACAAAATTAAATGGCACTTTTTTCTTGATAATAGTCTTAATATTTTGGACATTAAAAGAATAGATTTACGAAGGAAGTAGGGAGAACAACGTTTGCATATTTCATTTTAATAATTAATTGAAGGACGGAAGGCACCACAGAGGTAGATGCTGCCATTATTGTTTTGCTTCAGCTTCACATTTACTCTGTTTAGTTGTGCTTTTCAAACATGCTTAATGCTCTGGAATGTTTTGTTTCTAACGTGGGATATGGGACCTAGAACTTGTACATACTAGGCAATTGCCCTATTACTGAACTACCTTTTTTGTACTACTGTAACGTTGCCTTGATTTCTTACTTAGCTGTAATGTGCTTTTCACCTTCCAGAGTCTAAGCGCCTCACACCTCACACACAGGTGCCTCTTCATCTTCGGTTCGCTCGATGCCCTGCGCCGAGCAAGTATGAGCAAGTACCTCTATCCATCTATCTATCTATCTATCTATCTATCTATCTATCTATCTATCTATCTATGGAGTGTGTGTGTGTGTGTGTGTGTGTGTGTGTGTGTGTGTGTGTGTATGGAAGTGAGGGATAGACCTAAAGACAAGTATTGGGAAAGAACAGTGAGGAAATATGCTGTAACAAAATTATGCTGAACTTGATTTACAATAGCTATTAAGATAATGGTATTGGACCTAGAGAGCTGGCTCAGCAGTCAAGGAGCTGTTGTGTTTGCAGAGGACCCACATTTGGTTCCCAGAACCCACACAGTGACTCATACTGTCTGTAACTCTAGTTCCAGGAGGTCAAATGCCCACACACACATGTGATGCACATACATACATGTGGGCAAAACAGTCTCAAAAGAAAATAGAGCAGAAGAAGGAAGAAGGGAGGAAGAGGCAAAGAGGGAAGTGATGGGATAGAGGGAAGGAGGAAGGAAGAAAAGTCCAGCTAGTCATGGTGCACTCCTGTAATTGCAATACTCAGGAGGGTGGATGGGGAGATCACAGATCTGAGACCCCTAGTCTGTAGTCAAGTATCAAAAAAATTTACCAAGAGTCCAAATTAGAACCATTCCTAATATATTTAAAATATCTCCCTACTGATATTTAACTTATCAGAAAATATATTTAGCAAATGAAAGCCTGCAGTGGTTGTTTTGATGAGAAATGTCCCCATAGTCTTGGGCATTTGAACACTCGGTCCTCAGTTGGTAGCCCTGTTTTGGGAGAGGGGTGCAGCCTTGCTGTATGTCACTGGGGGTAGACTTTGGGATCGAAGGCCTCATGCCACTTGTCCCCTGTTCTTCTGCTCTGGACACTATGATTGTCCATACTTCAACCATGTTTCCCACCAAGTTAGACTTTAACCCTCTGGGACCACAATCTAAATCAACTCTTCCTGCTAGAAGTTGCCTTGGTCATGATGTTTTATCAAAACAACAGAAACGTGACTAATTCACTTGCCATGGCCTAAGTATAATTCTAGTACCAGAGCAAACATCTAATATGATAAAAATCAAAGATCTGGGAACGTTTCTTAAGATACAAAAGGATTTTTAAAACTTTGTATCAAGTGTCTTGATTATAAGGAAGGACCTAGCAGGCATACCCAATGTTTTTGGTTATGTGATATAATGTTGACATCTACAAAGTTTATGCTAAAGAACCACGCAACTGAGTTACCAAAAAAATGGTATAATGTTTAAATACGTTTATGCAACTTTTGTGCTGGGCTCTCCTTGGTAGCATATGGCCCAAGAGCTGCTGGCTGGAAAATGTCTGGTTGGAAAGTTAGAGCCAGTCAGCAAGGGAAGAAAGTAGGGTTTAAAACAATGGATAAATCTCAGAGGATGACTTGGGTTCTCCTGGAAATAAGAGCTGATATAAACACCTGAGGGAGAGCAGTTTCTTAGGGAGAGGCTTGGAAATATTAGGAGGGCAGTGGGAGAGTGAGACAAGGAAAAGAAGGGAAGGACGCCACTTCGGTGTTTGTTGTCTTGTAAGCTACCACTGTGGTCAAGTGCAGCTCACTCACATTGGGAAACTCCAGGTGACAAATTAGAACCCTACCTAAGAAGAAAGGCACCATCTGTGGCCTGCTCTCTAGTGTCTATACTCGCTCAAGGCCAGAAAGGATTGTTCCTTGATTGCTGGAGCTTGAGTTAGTCCACACCAACATGGTACTAAAGGATTTGGTTTGAGGGGACAGGCTTGAGTTTCTTTTGGTGCCTTCCTTTTTCCTTCCTTCCTTCCTTCCTCCCTCCTCCATCCCTCTCTTCCTTCCTATCTTATGTCTGTCTTTCATTCTTTCCTTCTTTGTCTGTCTGTCTGTCTTCCTTCTTTCCTTTCTCTTCTCTGTATATATACATGGGTGTATGTGGATATCAGTAAACAACCTTGGATGTCATTCTTCAGGAGCTCCCCCCATCTTGTTCTTCAAGATAAGGTCTCTCACTGGG
The DNA here is from genome assembly GCA_028551405.1 of Uromys caudimaculatus. Classification (NCBI taxonomy): domain Eukaryota; kingdom Metazoa; phylum Chordata; class Mammalia; order Rodentia; family Muridae; genus Uromys; species Uromys caudimaculatus. Next base: position 42,133,035 of record CM052722.1, read on the forward strand.
GCTCACAGGTTAGGCTAGACAGGCTGGCCAGCGAGCAACAGAGATCCTCTTGCCTCTGCTTGCCCTGTGCTGGGATAGCACACGTGTGCCACCACACCTACCTTTTCCACATAGGTTCTGGGATTTGAACTCAGGTCCTTGTGTTTGCGTTGCATGCACTTTACAAACTGAACCCTGATGCCTTTTCTTAAAAAATGGTTTTCATGACTCATATTTGAGATTGAACTTCCTTCAAGGTGACTGTTGGTGACCCATGCCTGTAAAACTCAGCAGATTGGGGCTGGAAGACTGAGAATGTAGGTCAGCCTGGACTTCATACTGAGGCCCAGTGACAAAAAAGCAAAGCAAACCAAAGCTGCCTTTTTACTACAGTTGCCTCTGACATGCTATTCACTGTTCTTGCCTCTGTACGCTCAGAGGCTGGGCCTGTGCTACAGGCAACACAGGCTTCTCGTCAGCTCTTTCCTGGAGGTTACGCACAGTGAATAGCAGGGTGAGGCCCTAAGTGCTGAAGAAGCTTCTTCTGGCTTGCCTTGGTTGGTACTGTTTGCAGTTCTGTTTGCATATTTGTTGAGACAGGGTCTTGTATGGCTTAAACCATCTTTGAACTTGAACTCACTATATAACAAAAGATGATCTTGAACTTTTGGTCCTCCTGACTCCACCTCCTGAATGCTAGGATTCTGGCCTGTGTCACTAGCTCTTGTTTTAATGGTATCTGTTCTTTGTGGGTAGGGATCAGAAAAAAAGAAAACATGCCTTGGGCTGCTATTATAGCAGGAGGATCTGATGCCTTTATTTATTCTTTGCCTGTTTGTTTTGTTTTGTTGTTTTGTTTTGTTTTGTTTTGTTTTGTTTTGAAACAGGATTTCCCTGTATAGCCCTGGCTGGCCTGGAACTCACAGCAATCAACCTGCTTCTGCCTCCTGAGTGCTAGGATTAAATGTGTGCACCATGATCGCCTGTCCAACATGCCTGATGCCCTCAGAATATTTCTATAAACAGCCTGGTCCAGTTTTATACTTGTTCAACGTGTTCCTTGGACAAAAAACAAAAGACAAGGAACTACTGTTAGTCACTTTGGAAGAGAAACTTGAGGTTTGTGTTCCCAGAGGACTTTGTCTCCTACTCTTGTCCCCCTCCCCTTCTCACCCTACACCCTCTCTTGAGGGAGGCATTCTTTCTTATGCAATTTTCAAAGTCCAAGAGGTAATTGCTGAGTTCGTTGTGCACAGTTTATGGCATACAAATGCTTGGCCAAGGAATCAGCAACAGAGCTGATGCCATCTTACCTTTCTGTAAGGTTTGGTAATAAGTTGTCAAACTGCTGTCTCCTGCAGAGCTGGAAGAGCCTGGGCCAGCAGCTCTCCATACATCTGTGCCCTCTGTGGCTTGGAGGGAGTTGGGAGCCACATCCTCTGGGTGCCAGGAGGCTTTGACATTGGCTGCTTTCCAGCCTTTCTCCTCTGTCCCATCACCTGGAACCACTGCTTTCCCATGAATCCTTCATCGGGATTCCTTTTTGTAAACAGGGCTGCACTAAGCCATTCAGGTTGGCTTTGACCCCATGATCTTCCTGTTTCAACTCTTCCAGTGCTGACATTACAGTCATACACCACTATGCTTGGACTTACAGAGGATTTTCAAAGGCACCCTTTCCTCCCGGAGCATACAGCCCAGTGACAGGGCCTCCAGATTGGCAAGTACACGTGAGTTAGATTTCAAGTGTGCACGTCACACCTGCATACTGTACACGGAGGCATCTCAGGAGATAAATGCTCTAGCTAAACAAAGGAGAGGGTCAGAGAAAAACTCAGAGGAGAGGCACATATGTTTTTCTTCCAGGGGACCTGGGTGCAAGTCACAGCACCCATATCAGGTGTGTCACAACCACTTGTAACCCCAGCTCCTGGGGTATCCCACACTTCTGACTTCTGCAGACAAATGCACTCACGTGCACATACCAGCCCCACCCTGCTATGTACGTGAACATAACTAAAAATAAAGCTTAAGGGCAGAAAGATGGCCAGATCTGTGTTAGTACAGAGAGGGTGTGTGGTTTGCAAGGAAAATGCCAGGTATCTTCTGGGTAAAAGGTAAGACAGACTCCTATTCTGCAATTCAACTACCTAAGAGAGGGCTATGGATAAGGACAGAAGTCTCAGAGCAAGAGAAGATGACCCCTGCACTGAGTAGGGCTGTTGAGAAAGAACCTGCCCATCTGGGCCTAGAATACAGCAGATAGACACCTCACACATGCTAACTCAGTCTCCCCCCCCCCCCTCAGAAAGGAGTTGTGTAAGCAAATCAAGAACGTGCTCTGTCATCCTCTGGCTCCACCATTACTGCCTGCAGATGTAATCTGGGGATGAAGAAGACACTGCTGTAACCACTGGCTTTGGAATTACTCAAGACCTGTTGTAACCTGTACTTACAAATGGAAGCTTCCTACCTTGACTCTTAGCCCACTTCAATAAACAGGTTCTGAATTCATCTCACATGACCACATCTAATTGGTGGAACTTAAATTACACAGCTGCAATGGAGTCTGGGAAATGTAGTTTTTCTATTTCTGGACTCTGATACATATATTAAAGTACATTGTAAAGAGGTGGGAATAGATGCTGAACAGTCAGTCATTTTTACCAGGGTGCCAGTTAGAAATCTGGCCATGACTGTCTATCTGGATAGCACTGCTGAAGGGAAAGGTCTGAATCTAAGATACAGGAGACAGCAGCAATGATTGTTGCTGTGATTTCAATGTGGCTTATCCAAATTTTCCCACATCTCCTAAATGATTTTAGGGTCCCCATTGCTAAGTAAGGAATGTTTTAGGAGCCTTAAAGGCGGTGACTGATAACTTGCTCCCTAATGAAATCTACCTCTCATTGTGTGTGGACATTCTGATGTACTCCAAAGATTAGAACATTGCATACTGCTGTCTTCTCCCTTAAGTGTTAATCCATCTGAGGCTCAATCATCTGGCCAGTAGAGTATCTCAGGAAGGCTGCTGTGCTAATGAGATGGGGGAATAATGATTTCTTTAATGAGATAATACATTCCACCCCCGAGGAACCCCACACTCAGAAGTTCCATCATATAGCACTGAAGAGCCTGCCTGTTTTTCTCAGAAAAGCATGAGGTTCCCTTTTCATTGCTTTCTATTCATGTCCTAATCATGCTTCCCCTAGCTCTTTTAGCTTCCTCATTTTCCTCTGCAACTGCCCCTCCTTTTGACCATGTGGCTGCTGGTCTACCTTGTGGCTGCTTACAAAGGAACTTGGCTTCCTCTCTTCCAAGATATACAGCTTGCCCACTTTGCTGTTTTTCTATTAAACTATAACAAAAATAGCCTCAATCTTTCTTGTGAGTCTGCTTTTACACTATTTCATTAATGAGACTGAGAACTGAAAGAGACAACTCCGATTTGCCTGTTCACATATTGCAGTGTGTGGGGCTCCACCAGCTTTCTGGCAACACCCAAATGTTCATGTTCTGGAAGCTTGTTCTTCAAAGTGGTAGTATTGAAGTGGTGGAGCATTTAGAGACAAGGCTGCTGAAGTGATGAGATCATTGGGGGCACTATTCCTAGAAGAGACTAATGCTAGTCTTATGGTGTAAGTTAGTTTGGGGAAAGTTAGTTTTATTTCAAATAGAAAGAAGAAAATTCTGGACCCTGAATCACTCTCTGGTTTCCTGCGGTCCCTCCCTTTACATATATTATCCAGTATGCTATGATACAGTAAGGGGAATCCTAGAGCCAGCCATAAGTCCTTAGACCTCTAAAAGTGTGAGCTCTAGCAACCTCTATTCTTTATAAATTATTCGGTCTCAGATATTTTATTATACTAATAGCAAACAGGCCGATACACACCTTCCAAACTGTGATCTCTAGATTCCCAGGTGGACGTGAATATAACACAAAATCTTTGTAAACTCGTTCCATTGTGGTCATTTTCTATGGACTGAAAACAAAATTGTACCTTCTGCATATATTTCTAGTATGTTGTGTATCTTTCAAACATGGAAGCAATTATGATCAAAAACACAAATCGTGATTAGAGAGAGATAACTCAGAGATCAAGGGCACTTGCTCTTGCAGAGGACCTGGATTTGGTTCCCAGCATTCACATGGTAACTCACAACCATCTGTAACTAGCTTCCATGTGTACCAGGCACACATCTAATACACATACATATATGTAGACAAAATACTCATAATATATAAAAAGCAATATTAAATATTTAAAACTACAAATCCCTTTTAAAACCTTTCTTAGGCCCAGCTTGTTACCCACAAACTCCTCTATTCTGCCACTGTGGGAATTCTGTCTCCTTCCCCTCTGGCTCATTCTGACTCATTCTAGGCCAGAATTTCCCTGACCTGGGGTTGGGGAAGGATTATCCTCTCTGATGACTTCAAGTTAGAAGAGAGAACTCTTTTCTATTCCCTTGCAATATCTTGGGAAGTTATCACAAGGATAATATCATAACATGAATGAAAGCTAACTTTTAGGGGCTTACTTTGTGCCAGGTGTCATGAGGTGCACACATTTTACAAAGGTGGGCACTTGGGCATAGAAAGATTTTCTAACCCATCTGAGATCATTTTCTAGACAATAGTCTAGTTTCAAATTCCATGTTCTTAGTGAAAACTCAATTCTTCTCACCTTGTTACTGCACTGCTCACCAGCTATGCATTCCATCTATCCAGCTGTTGATTTATAATTGTGCATCTGTTTTTTCTCCATAAAGGACAAATGTCTTTGTGTGATCCTGGACTGAAAAAAGGTTTTCCTCCCTACTCAGCACATTGAAAATTCTGGGACCAAACTTTTCGATCTTTCCTTCTCTCATCCTCTACTGTCTGTTAACATGGGGATGATTTTCTCTTTCGACAGAGAATACTAGACTAAATTACAGAGCAGGCTAAGAAATTGCTACCCTCAGCTCCCTTCTTTGCCTGTTTTCTCTAAAATAGGTTCTTTCTGTTGGTTATATAAATATAAGAGAGAACCCACCACTGCTTTGATATCACATGGGGGAAATGTGTCATCAGCTCTGAGCTCTGCTGGAGCAGGGCTGCTGGCCAGGACCCACTGGCATGCCTTGGGAGAAGATGGGGCTTCTGGAAACTCCAGCGCATACATCAGAATTCCTGGGAGAACTCCCAGGAGAACACTGAGGAGTACTTGATCATTTCCTGGTAACCAGGAGGTAAGGCCTTGTGTCTCTGTCTTCATTGTTTATTACTCTATCTAACACACATTTGTCCATATTCCTGGGTTTTGGTGCCCACAGAGGTTCAAATTACATGAGCTAACTGCCTCACTGGTAAACTACCTAACTATACCCTCTATTGGGTGTTAGCCTCATAACCTGGACACCCTTTCAAAGGCTTGTGTTCTCTATAGGAAATATGGGACCAATTCAGACAGGTCAGGGATGGTGGCTGTGCAACTATCTCATGTAATTTACACATCTGAAACAATCGTTTCTTCCAATATGCACAATGTTTGGTCAAGGCACACTATCTGCAGGAGAGATGGGGAAACATCTCAAATATTCAACTTTCACAACTCACTATTGTTTTAAAACATCTTAATTCTTATTAAGCCAAATGATACAGGGTGTGGTTACAACATTGCTGTGCAGGCCTTCTAAGGAAAACAAAACAAAAAATGCATGGGTCATACTGATGTTATGGAGTCACTGAGATGTGACATTTAACACTCAGCTAATGTTGGCATTGAGCAACATCCTGAAAAAAAATAAAGAAGAGTCTAAGTTGGAATCACTTGGGCATTTAAAAGAATCTCGATCCCCGTTGTTATATAGAAGGTTAACTAACTCAAAATCTCTAGAGTGGGTCCCAGGCATGATTACATTTTTAGGAAATGGGTACAGAAAATGTGGTACATTTACACAATGGAGTACTACTCAGCTATTAAAAACAATGACTTAATGAAATTTTCAGGCAAATGGATGGAACTTGAAAATATCATCCTGAGCGAGGTAACTCAGTCACAAAGAACGAACATGGTATGTACTCACTGATAAGTGGATAGTAGCCCAAAAGTTCGGAATACCCAAGTTTCACTTCACAGTAACCGCTGGACTGAGAGTGAGGTCCCAGATGGAGGAGTTGGAGAAGGGACTGCAGGAGCTGAGGAAGTTTGCAGCCCCATGGAGGGAGCAACAGTGTCAACGGGCCTGACCCCCCCCC
>CM052722.1:42139360-42153695 GCA_028551405.1 Uromys caudimaculatus
GTGGGTGGGCAGGTGGGTGGGAGGTGGAATTCCCTCATAGAGGTGGGGGAGGGGGAGGGGATAGGGGGCTTCCAAAGAGGAGACCTAGAAAGGGGGAAACATTGGAAATGTAAATAAAATATCAAAAAATAAAAAATAAATAAATAAATAAAGGACAGAAGACATAAAAAAAAACATTTTTAGGTCTCTACGGATTTCAACATGCCACTAACTTTGGGAGTGATCACTAGTTTTGAACATCTGGCCTTCGTTTACAGCTGCTTAGGTAGGCCCTCTATTCCGATCTTTGCCAGATGTGTAAGGCTGGGGAAAACCACCGCTTGCCTGAAACAAACCCTCAACCAGACCAGCACAATTCCACCTTCCCATTGCCTCTCAGTTATTGAAACTATGTACAAGATAGGGTTGACACTCAGGTGAAGGTGGCGGTCACCACAAGGCAGAGCACTGAAAGCAGGAGAGTCGAGGCAGAGAACAGAGAGAGCTCAATTCACACTCACTCAGTGGTAAGCTGTGTCATCGCCACTGGCCCTGCTCCAAAAATGGTAGATTCACCAGTCTGATATACTGTCAACTGATGCTCAAATGAAAACACTCCTGGTATGCAGGGGGTATGAACAGGGCATCTAAAATGCCAGGCGTGTTGTTTCTGGAGCCGGGTGCTCATTACGTGGTATGGCCACTTTGTGTGGTATGCTCACCTTCACATTTAGGAAGGATGTGCTTGCCCACATATTTTACTAAAAAAAGTTTTTTCTTTTGTTTTGTGTATGTGTGTTTTGCCTGCATGTTTGTCTGTGCACCACATGCATGTAATGCCCATGGCGGGGGCACTACATATTCCCATATTACATTGTCTTTTGAAATAGATATGCTAATCATTTTAGATGGAAAGTGCACAAAGTGACAAATTGGACCTCAGGCATTTGCTAATATTTGTTTGCTTTTGGCCAATAGGCAGAACATAGTAAATATAGTCTTGCTGAAATATAGCATAAGCCACAGCATTCACCTACTTATAATATATGACTTGCTCTTTTTCTTTTAGTATCTTCATAGAGTTGAGTAACCTATCACCACAATCCCATTTCAGGACATATTTATCACTCCAAAGAGAATCGGCTGTGATCATTATTAGTCACCTCGTTCTCCCACCTCTATCCTCTGATGGCCACTAATTTACTCTATGTCTAATCTGGACATTCTTTTAAAAAATATTAGATAATTTCATACATATACATAACAGATGATAACTTATTCACTTCCCCTCTCCCATTGAAATCCTTTCTAAGAACTTTCCCTCCTACGTTGCTATCTTGGTGACCTGCTGAGTTTAATTAGGGTTGCTCATGTGAGCATGAGTGAGAGACTATTGACTGGAATATGGGATCCCCGGCTCCCAGTTGATAGATCTACAACCCAACTCCTACACCTAGGGCTCAAGGAGTATTGCAGAACAGGAGACAGAAAAATATAAGAGCCAGAAATCTGCTGGAAGATCCACTGATGCTTATCCAGTATCAAACGGGCAGCCCCCAAAACATATATTTACTAGCAATGATGAGTGGACTCAGTAGGATGTATTTATATATTTATGCATATATGCATGTATATAATCAAAAAAATAAGCCATGAATTTGAAAAGGAGTGGGATGTGGGAAGAGTGGGAGGTAGGAGGGGGAAGGAGAAATGGCGTTAATTACATATTTGTTTTTTAAAGTAAGTTGTTGGGCTAGAGAGATGACTCAGCATTTAGAAGCAATGTGTATTCTTCCAAAGGACACAAGTTCAAATCTCACCACCCACATGATGGCTCACAACCTGTCTATAACTCCAGTTCCAAGGGATCTGACCCCTTCTTCTGACCTCTAAAGGGACTGCATATACATGATATACAGACTTTCATGCAAACAAAACACCCATTCACTTAGAAATAAATAAATCTAAAAAGGGTGAGCTTATGAATAATTTTTTATAAAGAAGAAAGAAAACAACACACTCTCCCCTACCAACCATTAACTGCCAGTTATTCCACAGGGAGGGGGTGGCCTCAGGAGCTTCCCCCCCCCCCGTCCCCGTACCCTTCCATGACAGAATGTTGACAGGCCCAATCTTGTACATGTTTTCTGCAGGGAACCATAGCTACAGTGAGTTCATGTGCACAATGGCCATGTCATCTGGATACTTCTTATAAATGCAATATTCTTTTATGGGTCTGGCGTCTTTCCCTTAACATAAAGTTTTGAAAGTCATCCATATTGTAGCATATATTAATATCAAGCAATATCTGCTTGTGTGCACGCAGAACATTCTGCTTATCCATTCACTGGTTAATGGACATTTGTGTTGCTTCCACTTTGGGGCTATTATCAATAATGCTAGTATCAACATTCACGTGTGAATTTTTGTACAGATGCCTGCTTTTGCGCGTCTTTGGTATATACCTAAGAGTGTAACTGCTGGATCATGTAATAACTATGTTTAACCTTTTGAGGAATGGTCACACTGTTTTCCAAAGCACCTGCACTATTTTTACATCCACTCTCCTTGAGTGTATGAGAACTCCACTTTCTCCACATCCTCACCAGTATACCCTACTCTTTGAACTTTTAATATAGTTATTCTAATTGATGTGAAATGTCTCATTATGGGTTTTATTTTGAAATATCTTTTCTATATATGATTTTACTTATTGTCTATATTTAAGGTATACAACAATATGTTGCTTTTTAAGTGGTTATGACACAATTTAATTTCAGCTGTTCTTTGACCCATATGGTATTTCTTTTTTAATTTCTTTTTATTGGTTTTAATTGAAGGGAGAATATGTGCACAGAAGTGTGGGTACCCACAGAAACCAGAGGTGTAAGATCCCCTGAAGCTGGAATTACAAGTAGTTGTGAGCCATCTGATGTGGATGCTGGGAAATGAACTTGAATCATTTGAAGCAGCAGTGTGCTGGCTAGTCTTACATCAACTTGACACAAGCTAGATTCACCAGAGATGAGGGAGCCTCGATTGAAAAAATGCTTCCATGACATCTGACTATAAGGTATTTTCTTAATTAGCGATCAATAGGGAGGATCCAGCCCATTGTTGGAGGTGTCATCCCTGGGGTGGTGGTCCTGGGTTCTACAAGAAAGCAGACTGAGCAAACCAGGAGGAGCAAGCTAGTAAGCAGCATCCCTCCATGGCCTCTGCACTAGTTCCTGCCTCCAGGTTCCTGCCCTGTTTGAGTTCCTGTTCTGGCTTCCTTCAGTGATGGACAGTGATATGGAAATATAAGCCTAAAGTGTTCCTAGAAACTTTAGTGTCTAGTTATGATAAACTCAATCCTCACTAAAAAGACATCCCAAAAAGAAATCCTCACTTGAAAAAAATGATGGGGCAAAAATAACCAAACAATCAAAAGAACCATTTGATTTCTCCTTTGGATAATGCGATAAATGTTGTATTTCTTCTTCTCCTTCTTCTAGGCCACTCTTGGTCTACTACAGTTAAAACAATGACAATATGCCCTTCCCAAAAGCAACAATGGCTGCATGACACTCCCTGTTCACAGACCAAAACAAAGGTATTAAGTGATCAAGAACGTAAAGAAAACAGGGCACCAACCAAAGAGTACACATGGAGGGATCCATGGCTCCAGACACACATGTACTAGAGTATGGCCTTGTCTGGCATCAATGGGAGGAGAGGCCCTTGGGCCTGTGAAGGCTTGATGCCCCAGTGTAGGGGAATGCCAGGGTGGGGAGGCAGGAGTGGGTAGGTGGGTGGAGGAACACCCTCATAGAAGCAGAGGGAGGGGCTATAGGATAGGGGTTTCCGGAGGGGAAACTGGGAAGGGGGATAACATTTGAAATGTAAATAAATAAAATATTCAATAAAAAAGAAAGCAAGGCACACTTGTTCCTGCCTCATCAACGTAGCAAGTTCATGCAAGACATGGTGGGAGAGGTGGTAGCTTCCCTACACACAGACAGTGCACCATGAAACTATGTACGATTGTTAAGTACAAGTGGGTTCTCAAATACAAGAAAGGGAAAAGAGGTAAGCAACCCTCTGGTAACCACCAGGCAAATAGCTAGCCAGGACTGGGTCCTCTCTTAACAAGAACTTTCCAAAATTAAAAAGAAAGGAAGAAAAATGCACAATGGCCATCTATTCAAATCTGAAAAAAAATTTTTTTTCAAGAATTTAAAATTATTCTAGTATCTATTGGGAACATAGCTATATCACAGCCAAGGCATAGGCTTTATACACTGGGTAATAGTACATAGGACTAGGAATGTAGCCATCTTGGTTTGTTTGGGTTTTTTTTTTTTTTGCTTTTGTTTGTTTTAGGGTTTTTATTGTTGTTTTGGTTAACTTGATCGAAGCTAGAGTTATCCAAGAAGAAGGAACCAAAATTGAAAAAATGCCTCCAAAATCCATACCATTGGCCTGTGGACAAGCCTGTGGGACATTTTCTTAATTAGTGATTGATGTGGGCACGTAGTCCTGGGGCATATAAGGAAAAAAGCTGAGCAAGCCAGTAAGCAATGCCCCTCCACGGCCTCTGCATCAGCTCCTACCTCTAGGTCCCTGCCTTGAGGTCCTGCCCTGACTTCCCTGGATGATGGACTACAAGTTGTAAGCTGAAATGACCCTTGCCTTCCCAAGTTGCTTTTGGTCATGGTGTTTTATCAAAGCACTAGAGTAGCTCAGTGATAGATCAACTTCCTAGCACATGCAAACCCTTGGCTTCCATCCACAGAACCATACAAATCAAACCAAGTGTGTATATAATGGGAGATGTACTAATGAAGGTACACAAGCAAAAAAAACAAAAAACAAAAAACAAAAAAACCAAACAGTTCATTCCTATAAGCAGTAGGAAGATTTCCCCCAGCCCCAAAGACCAGACTACATTCTCTGGTCATCATTATTCTTATATGAGCAATTGCAGGTTAAGTTCTCCCAGAAGCAGACCTGATGACAGAGACTTGAGTACAAGTAGTTTGAGAGCTGGGTGAGGCGGTTCTGGAAGAGAAGTGGAGATGGGAAGTGAGAAATAAAACCATATAGGGCATGTCATTCAGCAGCTGCCACTGTGGGCTACGGGGATAACTAAAAATGCTGTGGGCTACTTCAGGAGGGTGCCAAAAGGCAGCACCATTTTCTGATTTACTTCCATTGTTGGAATGGCTTATGGCTTATTTCTGAGAGAACCTACATCAAAATTCTGTTGTGACCTGGTAGTGGTGGCACATGCCTTTAATCCCAGAGGCAGAGGCAGGTAGATCTCTGAGTTGAAAGCTAGCCAGGTCTACAGAGTGAGTTCTGGGACAGCCAGGGCTTCATAGAAAAACCTGCCCTGAAAAAAAAAGACTTTGTTGTCAGTATATTTATACTGGTTGATAGGCAAATGGGGGGGCATCAAACTAATTAATGCCTTGGGGCCTGTGGTGGTTTGAATAGGTATGTCCCCCATAGACTTACATGTTTGAATGCTTGGCTCATGAGGAGTAGCACTATTAGAAGGTGTGGCTTTATTGGAGTAGGTGTGACCTTGTTGGGGTCAGTGTCACTATGACAGTAGGCTTTGAGGTCTCCTTTGCTCGGGCTCTGCCCAGTCTAGAACACAATGTCCTCTTTTTTGCCTTTGGATCAAGGTGTAAAGCTCTTGGCTCTGTCTCCAGCACCATGGTGGCCTATACGCTGCCGTGCTTCTCACCATGCTGATAATGGACTAATCCTCTGAACCTGTAAGCCAGCCCCAATTAAATGTTTTCCTTTTGAAGACTTGCCTAGGTCACCTTGTCTCTTCACAGCAATAAAACCCTAAGTAAAATAGGGCCTGAAGTAAAAAACTTCAGAATATTTCATAAAGAGACAGTATCAGTGGGAAGAGACAAGAGTAGGCAATGTGGAGGCAAAAAGCTGGAAGTTAATGACAGCTTGTGTGTGACAGTGACCAGGCATTTTTCTGGAATGATTTACATTGATTCAGTGCAATCAAGACAGATTATCTATCATAGCCCCATTTTACAGGTGAGGATACTGGGTCATACCGAAGTTAAGTGGCTAGCCATGCTAGTTCTTCAGGCTCTGCATGAAGCAAAGACCAGAAGGATATACAGGAGAAAGGTCCTTGGAGGGCTCAGAGTCCCTAGAGAGAGCAGGGGAATGCAGGGCAAGGCCACAGATGTTGAATGTCAATCACCCCTATGAGGAAGACAAGGAAGGAAACAGGGCTAGGGATGGAGCGCCTCAGAGTGTGACCAGCAGTGTCTCAGCTAAAGCTCAACTCAGATGGGCTCACAGGAGTTCTCCTAAGCAAGAGTGACAGGCTGTCAAGGCTGTCACAAGCGCCTCAAACTGCAAAGCCCATAATGAAACTGGAGTAGGATTTGAACTGAGCTCTTCCTTTCTCTAAATCCCAGCTTGTCATTGAACTATGAACCTATGGTTTAGGGAAGACCAACTTTACAGATTTCCTAGTTACACTAAAGGCTTCTTGTCAAGGAATGAAGTATTGACAATGTTTTTGAACTTTATAGACTGTACAGACTCCCACAGCATGGATTTCTAAATTCAAAAGTCAAAATCAGACTGGCAAGATAGCGCCACAGGAAGAGCACCTGCTGCCAAGCCTAAGTTTAATTCCTGTGGCCCACATGGTGGAAGGAGAGAACAGACTCCTGGAAGTTCTCCTTTAACCTCCATATGTTGCCAGCCATGGTATGTACATGTGCAGACAGACAGACCGACTGACACAAGATAGATAGATAGATAGATAGATAGATAGATAGATAGATAGATAGATAGATAGATAGATAGATAGATAAAACCAAAATCAAACTGGACAATGGCAATTTTTTGAAGAGGCCTGAAAGATTAAAGAATAATTTAAACCCCGTTCATTTTTTTCTGTCTTTACCCATTTCACACAAGAGCACACAGATCCACAAGTATTATTTAGGACTTTGACTCTGGATTAGGAACTAGATCTATTACATGGAAGTGGTAACCTACGTTAAGAACAATCAGGAAAGATTATGGAGAAGTATAGGAGAAAATATATCAAAATCTCCAAAGCAACGATATCCCAAGAAGCGGTGACATTGGTGTCAGTGGACTAAAGTCCAGACCAGTGTGCATCTGATGGCTCTTTTAAGCATGGAACTGTAGAGAAACAGGTCCTCACATTGGACTTCTCATCCTCAGGCCATGTTTGTATACTCCAGTGGGCTTAGCATATCATTTTAAGCAGAAGGTGTTATTGACTGCCATGTTTATAGTGTTTGAATTCTTAATCCCTTGAAGTTGCTTTGAAAACATACAAATAAAATAAACACACTGCATGGTTCTAAGCTCATTTTCTCCCCCAGGAATAAACTAGGTTTAAGCTTCGTATCAGCTGGCTGTTCCAACTATTGCAGTACAATGATTAAAACCCATGTATTTTATGCTGCCGGTTGGGAAGATGGCAGGGGGTGCTCTAAGATTATACTGTTTAAAGCTCCCCTATCTCCCAGTTACAAAATGTTTGCCTTTTGGTTGACTAACTGATTTTGAGGCTCACTTGTTATGCTGCTTATTCGAGTTGGAACTCATTAAACAAAATGATAGCTCTTGGTTGAAGAGACAGCCATCTAAAAACAAAACGCTTCTTGCTCCCAAGTGCTCATCACCTTACTTCTATTCAAAGTCATTCTTTCCCCATGTGGAAACCTATGAGACAACGCTTTTATTAAACAAATTCAAAACACATGCCAATCATCACCTCACTCATTCTCACACTCTTCCTTGTTAAATAGGGACAAGTGTCATTACACCACATGGGGCCAAGACCAGACAGAATGTAGTTCAGTGGGCAATTATGGGTCTTACTGGAGCAGCACATGGAGCCCTCCATTCCCACTGAAGTATCAAGGTTGGATCACGATTGATATCATATTCACACTGCAATGTTCTGCCCAGTCTCCTCAGCTATAAAACAGAGCTAATAAAGGTATCTGCTTGAGCTGGTGTACAGGAAGCACTTAAGGGAACACTGAATACCGCTGTCTCTCAGTACCTGCAGGGGACGGAACCCAGCACTTCCTGGGATACCAACAGCCAAGGCTGCTCAAGTACCTTATATAAAATGTCGAGAAGGCTCAGTAGGTCGGAGGCACCTGTGGTCAATCCCAGGACCTATTTGGTAGAAGGAGAGCTGACTTTCACAATAAGCCTTCTTTGACCTTCATGGGCAGACATGCACATAAATAAGTGTAGTTAGAAACAACTGGACTAAAGTGGCATAGAATTTCTATTGAACTATATGCATCCTCTTGTATATTTTAAATCATCCTTAGATGACTTAGAACACCTAAAACAATTGTAAATGTTATGTAAATAATGTACCGTGTTATAGGGCATAAGGACAACAAAAAGGAGGCTGGCTGTGTGTGTTGAGTGAAGACATAAAGTTTTAAAAGTATTTTCAACCCACTTGGTTGAATCCATATATGCAGACCCTGCAGATACAGAGGACTGATGGGTATTACACTCATATCCATTTCCCTGGGGAATTTTACAAACAAAATCAGTCTACTGAAGCCATGGAGGCTATACAGTTTGCTCAGGGTTCCCAAGTTAGTTAGGGTCAGGTGAGGGTAGAGGAGACAATTGACAATTAGCAAAGAGAGCCTGGCAATGTTATATATGCCACCCAATAATGCCTTTTTCCTTCTACTTGACTTGGCCCAGGGGAGCAGCCTATCTCTCCCACACTCCTCCACACTGAGCTGGAAGTTGGAAGGCATTGCCTTAGGCATCTCATTCTGTGAGGACTTGATTCTTCCTGTTGGCCATGACAGCTTGACTTGGTTAGAATGGAGCCTTGTGTGGGGTCTATGATGGTGCCTTGAACAAAGCTGAATTGAAACTTGACTCAAGGTCAAAGCTGGGACTGTGGCCTTCATTATGGGCTCTAAAACCTAAAGAAAGTAAAAAATGACTAAAAATAAATAAACAAACAAACAAACAAACAAACAGTTCGAGGCCAGCCTGGTCTACAGAGTGAGTTCCAGGACAGCCAGGGCTATACAGAGAAACACTGTCTCGAAAAACCAAAAAAAAAAAAAAAAAAAAAAAAAAAAAATTAAATAAAATAAATAAATAAATAAAACAAACCTCTCAGGTCTTCATGGTTGTACAATTCTATGACTATAAAATCAAAAGAAATTTTAAAAGGAGAAGTTGTACCATGAAGAGAGAACTTTCAGGCCACCAGAAATGGTGACACCTGTCACAGGAAATGTGATCATAGGATATGAAATGTAGGAGCAGACAAGGAGAGCTTTAAACTGTGATGTTTCTCCATCAAAGTTACAGGCAAATTCCGCAGGGGTACTGGAACAAGGATTGCCCAAGAGAGGAGCTCTGTATTGGGCATGGATGTCTCTACCACCCCAGACAAGGCTCCACCTCCTAAGTTTCCCAAACAGCTGTCAGTTGGGAACCACCTTTTTAAACACAGGAGCCAGGGCTAGAGAGATGGCTCAGTGGGTAAGAGCACTGATTGCTCTTCCAGAGGTCCTGACTTCAATTTCCCGAAACCACATGGTGGCTCACAACCATCTGTAATGGGATCTGATGCTCTCCTCTGGTGTGTCTGAAGACAGCTACAGTGTGCTCATATACCTAAAGTAAATAAATATATCTTCAAAAATAATACACAGGAGCCTATGGGGACTCATTTTGCATTCAAACCACAATAAGAGCTTAAGAAATTCTGATGGATTCAGAAGAGGATAATTTTAAAGTAATCCAATAATGCCGCCAAGATTCCCGAAGGACTGAGGGAAAAGCAATCTCAGAAGATTTTTTCCAAAGTTTGACTCAGTCTGTAGGAAAATAAGAATACCACTGGTTCCTTCACACATGCACTTACCTCCCAAAATGACTGCAAGCCTCAAAGCTGGTCTCATCATCTCTTACTGTGAACTTAGTAATCGGGAGACTGAAACGCCATGTTCAGTCTGCTCACTGCAGTCAGAACCCCTGACACTGTACACTGGATCCTCTACTAGCAGAGTAAAAACTAGTTATGATTATCAGAACTCTTTCTTTCTAAAAGGTTTAAGGACTAGAAATGTCACTGAAAACAAAAATGTTACACGTATGAGTATTACAACAAAATTGCCCAACAAGGTCTGCCTGCTTCCGCCCATTATACAATAGACAACGGTAACGATTCTACAGTATCCCCTGCTTTTTTATATTTCAAGGGGGAGAAATAGATGACGCCATGAATTTCAGGGTTCCTGGAATTTGTACGAATTCCCCCCAACCACGTTCTGGCTTCCATCGCCACCCCCTTGCTCTTCTGTGGAATCTGTCTTCTAAGAACTCTGTGCCTCCCCTAACTCTGAGGTGAATACACCAAAAAACCCTTATAATAAATATTAATTCAGCAAGTTTCTAGGATAAAAAAATTAAACATACAAGTTTTGTTGTGTTTCTATACACACTAACAATAAAAGGAAATTAAGAAATCAATTCTATTTATAATGGACTTATGAAAAAAATCCTTAGGAGTCAACCTAATCAAAGAGATGAAAGACTTTTACATGGAAAATTCAAGCCACCGAAGAAAGAAACTCAAGATGACATAAATAAATGGAAAGACAATTTATTCTTGTGTTCATGGATTAAAACATTTACTACTGGTAATACGTTGGTGCTGGTCAAATCGGCCTCCCAACTCAATGCAATCCTTACTGAAACCCCAATGGCTTTTTTTTTTTTTTCAGAAACAGAAAAATATCCTAAAATTTATATGAAATCTCAGGGAACCCCAGGTAGCCAAAACAAATCTGAAAAAGAACAAATTTGTATGATTGCCACTTCCTGATTTCTTACCCAGCTAAAATCCAGACAATGGTACATACAAACAGACATATGGACAAATAAAATAGAGAGCCAGAAATAAACTCACACATGCGTAGTCAAATGACATTTGAAAAGAATGCCACAGTGCTAGGAAGATGGACGACCACATGCAAAGGAGGGAAGTTGGAAGTTTAATTGGTGTCATTAAAAAATGATCTCAACATTTAGGACCTGCCAAGAGGCTGCTCCTTCTTCACAGCTTGGAGCCCTCAGCACCTTGTATGAAACAAGAGCCATCTGGCACTGGGGATTTCAAGTCCACTAGCCCTGTGCTCAGCGTGTTCTACATTCCTACACTTCACCCTCACAACTACCCATGAGGCATCTTTAAGATCGTCCACGAGGCCTGAGAGCGCTTTAGTTGAAAGGGCCCTCCTCCTTGCACATGGCTCATTCGGTGGGTCCCCCTTAGTTCTAGCTACTGCAACGGGAGCATTGATGGTGAATTGGAGACTAAAATAATACAAAAAACTCCTCAGATACTGTTAAGAATAAAATATATGAAACTAAAACAAAAAGAACTAAAAAAGGCCCCAGCCTATAAAACTCCTAGAACATTGTGGACAGGCTTCATGGCATTGAAATTGTTAATGATTAAGCTAATGCAATGTGGTTCTGACACAAAGATTATAGGCAATAAAACCAAAATAAACAAATGGGGCATCACATTTATAATTTCCTGTCTGTCAAAGAAATGATCAACACAATGAAAAGGCAACGTAAATGATGGGAGCGAGTGCAAGCCTACGTCCGAGAAGGGGACGATCTGTGAACATGGTTAAGAACTTTTACAACAAAATAGCAAATGAGCCTACTAAAATGTGGGCAAAGAAGTTAAATAAACATTTTTTCCAAAGATGTAAAGGTTCAGCAGGCATGTGAAAAGATGCCCTTCATCAGAGAAACGAACACCAAAAGCAGAGGAACAAATCCCCTTTCTTACCCATTGGGATGGCTTCTGGCAACAAGGGAGCAACACAAAAACCAGAAAAGCATGTTGAGAAGGTGAAAAATTTGGGTTCTTTGTGCACTATTGACTGCCAACACTATGGGAAATAGCAGTAGGTTTCTTTTTATTATTTATTTATTTAGCTTTATGGAAAATTTATTGCAACTCTTCAGCTGCACATTACTTTTTCTTTTCAACGTCTTGCTCTGTGGCTTCCTTCGCCCTTTTTGCTCAGATGCCAAAGAGTCGGGCATTGCCACGGGCCATGTGGAGATTGGTAAAAGCCTTGAAGTTCTTCTCTTCTTCAGTGACGACTCTGGCCTTCTCCTTTTTGTACACATTCTGGATGGGCATCACAGGTCCTGTCAGCTGGGTGGCCAATTTAAGTTCTTCAGCAGAACTGTCTTCCTTCTTTGGGCAGAAGGCTTCCTGGGGAAAAGTATGAGCTTGGAGCAGTACTCCTTCAGGCGCTGCACCTTGGCCTGTAGTGATTCAGTGGATTTGTTTCACCTCCTTGGGTCCAAAGAGATGCCGATGGTGCGAGCAAGCCATTTTCTTATAGATACCAGCCACCCTGAGTTCCTCCAGGCTGAAGTCTCTGCCAGCCCAGACCTTGGTGCAATATCTAACTATAGGGCACCTCACGATGGGCCTGATAGGACCGGATGCAGGACGAGGGGCAATGTGGCGAGTTTTTGCTTGCCAGGCCTTGCATCTGCCAATCTTGCATGCCGGCTGGTTGTACCAAGTGTCCACTCGCTGCTGACAATCCTTGTGGAAGTGGGGCTTCAGGCTCATGCCATTCCGGCTGGGCGCCATGGCTGCCTCCTGTACAGGAGAATGGCCGAGCGGAAAGGACAGGGCACTGGCAAAGCACCCTGGGGTTGTCAGTAGGTTTCTTTAAAAATCAAAAATACAGCTCTCATATTATCCAACAATCTCACTTCTGGATACATGCAGAAGAACTGAAAGTAGGACCTCAAAGAAATGTTTGCACGAGGCAGTATCATTTATAATAGTTAAGGTAAAGCAATCCAAATAACAATCAATGAGCCAGTAGATAAATGACATGTGATATAAACATACAGGGGAATATGGTTCAGTTTTAAAAAGTAGAGAAATTCCATTACATTGCACAATGTGGATTAACCTTAAGGACATTGTGCTAAGTGAAATAAGCCAGCCACAAAAAGACAAATACCATATGGTTCTCTTGTATGGAGTATCTAAACTAGTCAAATTTATAGAGACAAAGAATAAAATAGTCATTTCAGAGGCTGTGAATGAGATTGGGGTTGTTTAATTCATAGAATTTCAATTTTTCAAGCTTAAAATGTTCTAAAGCTTTCTTTCTTAATAACGTAAATATTTTAACAGACTTGAACACTTACAAGTCACTAAGGTGGCACTTTTTAAAGGATCCTTTATTTAATATATATTTGTGTGTATGCCTACATGAATCTATCAGGTACCCATGGAGCCAAAAGAGGGCATCGGATCCCCTGGGATTAGAGTTATACATGGTAGTAAGTACCCAATGTGGGTGTTCAGAACTAAACCCAAGTGTACTAGTCAGGGTTCTCTAGAGTCACAGAACTTATAGGTAGTCTCTATATAGTAAGGGAATTTGTTGATGACTTACAGTCTGTAGCTAAACTCCCCAAAAATGGTCAGCAGTAGCTGTGAATGAAAACCCAAGGATCTAGCAGTCGCTTAGTCCCACAAAGCTCACAGGTGAAGAAGATTGAATCTGCCGCCTTCCAATGTCCTTATGTAGATCTCCAGCAGCAGGTGTGGCCCAGATTAGAGGCGTGCCTACCATCACACCTGAAACTTGTGTCTTCCAGACTCAAGATCTAGATCACAGGTGAGCCTTCTAATTCTGGATTGTAATTCACTCCAGATATAGTCAAGTTGACAATCAGAAATAGCCACAACAACCCACCCCTTGTCAACTTGACACAAATAATATCTCATATCCACATGAAACAATAACAAGGTCATAAATATGCTTAACATGATATAACTGTTCCTCGTACAGTCACAAACACATTTATAAACTTACAATGGGGCAATGTCCCTTGGGAACGTTCCTTTAGTATCTCAACTTAAATACCAACTGATGTTAAAGAAATTGGAAGACTAATGTGTTCTTAACAAAATACAACAGAGGCATTCATATTACTTTATAATCCTTGTTTCTGCAGCTGATTACGTGGTCTTAGTTGGTATTTATAACTACCTTCCTCTACTACCCATTCTGTATTTCCTCCACCCTCTGCAAGCACCTCAGCAGGTCTTGGCTCTTTTCCTGGAGGAGTGACCCATACCTTCATTCCTGATGAGTCTGCATCCTTTGTCATCCTGCTTGGATTAGGCTATTGTAGTTTCCCATTGACTTTAATCACAGGACATGGTAGTACTAAGAGACGCCCTAAGGGATCTCCTGCACTCCAGACATAA
>CM052722.1:42154195-42188348 GCA_028551405.1 Uromys caudimaculatus
AGGGGTTGGAGAAAGGTCTGAAGGAGCGGAGGGAATTGGTAGCCCCATGGAGGGAGCAAGAGCGTCAATGGGCCTGACCCTCCCCCTGGTCGTCCTGGAGTTCAGACCACTAACCAAAGAATACACATCTATTGACCCATGGTTTGGACTACATATGAGGCAGAGGAATCACCTCGATGGCCATCAGGGAGAAAGGAGAAGACTTTGGGCCTGAGGGTGCTAGAGGCCCCAGTAAGGGGGAATGTCAAGGTGGGAATATGGGAATGGGTGGGCGGGTAGGTGGGAGGAGGAATTCCCTCACAGAGGCGGGGAGGAGGAGGGGATAGGGGGTTTCCAAAGAGGAGACCCAGAAAAGGGGAAACATTGGAAATGTAAATAAAGTATCAAAAAAAATATGATAAGAAAAAAAAAAAAAAGAAAATATCATCCCGAGTGAGGTAGCCCAGTCACAAAAGAACACACATGGTATGTACACACTGATAAATGGATATTAGCCCAAAAGCTCGGAATACCCAAGATACAACTCACAGACCACATAAAGCTCAAGAAGAAGGAAGATCAAAGTGTGGGTGCTTCAATCCTTCTTAGAAGGGTGTACTGGCTAGTTTTGTGTGTCAACTTGACACAAGCTGAAGTTATCACAGAGAAAGGAGTTTCAGTTGAGAAAATGCCTCCATGAGATCCAGAGGTAAGGCATTTTCTCAATTAGTGATCAAGGGGTGAGGGCCCCTTGTGTGTGGTACCATCTGTGGGCTGATAGTCTTGGGTTATATAAGAAAGCAGGCTGAACAAGCCAGGAGAAGCAAGCAAGCCAGTAAGGAACATCCCTCCATGGCCTCTGCACCAGCTCCTGCTTCCTGCCCTGCTTGAGTTCCAGTCCTGACTTCCTTTTGTGATGAACAGCAGCATGGAAGTGTAAGCTGAATAAACCCTTTCCTCTCCAACTTGCATCTTGGTCATGATGTTTGTGCAGGAATAGAAACCCTAAGACAAATTGGTACCAGTGTAGTGGGGTATTCCTGTGACAACCTGACCATGTTTTGGGGAGGACTGTGGAAGGACTTTGGAACTTTGGGTTGCTCTGTTGGATGTTGTGTAGGAGCTTGGAAGATAATGTTGAGAACAGTGTAGAAGATGGAGGCCTGGCTTGTAAAATTCAGAGGGAAGATTAAAGACTCTTATCAGAGCTGTTGCTATTTTGACTGTGAAGATTCTGTGGTTTTGGTTAGCTGAGGCTGAAGAAATCAGCTGTGATTGACAAGATACCAGAACTACTAAAACAAAACCATTGCATTGCTGATACTATTGATGCTGATTAGCTGGAGCTAAGATATTAGCAGTGATTAAGAAGAGACCAGCATCATTGGGGTGAAATCTTCTGAGAAGTGTTTTCTGAGGGCACAGAGGCTGCGTTCTGGAGATAGCCAAGGTTGTACCTTGTGCAGTGGCTGGACTTGGTAATGTGGAAGAGTCACCCAGGTGGTACTGGTTTTGAAGGCATGACGGAGTCATGAAGAGCAGCTGAGGCCTGGGCACTGCGAGAGGCCACAGAAGGCCATTGGTGAAGGTGCAGCCTCAGTTGCAATTGATGGCCCAGGACTGAAGGGGTCATGCAAAGGAGGTGAGGCTTGGCACCATGGTAAAACCTAGTTGCAGTGGAAGACACCAGTGTTTTGGAGATACCAGTCCCATGAGATGACCACCAAGAACAGCATCAGCAGTGGAGTACAGGCATCTGGAGCCGTGTGTGCTACAAAGGGCAGAGCTGGAGAAGTGACTCAAGCCCTTGGATGAATCCAGAAGATCCTGAGTAGATCCCAGACATTGGACGGTTGGAATTTGATTTTGCTTTTGACTGTGACTGTGGCCTGATATTTTTCCCTCTTGAAGAAAGAAGGTATTTTAGTGGAGCCCACAGTTAAGAGACTTTGAATTTTTAAAGACTTTGAATTTTAAGAGATTGGATGTTTAAAAGGGACTGAAATGTCAATATGTGAGAATTTGCAAAGACTGTGGGACTTTTAAAGTTATTTAGATCTTGGGGATGAATAAGGAAGTAAAGGCTTATTGGTGATGTGTTTGTGTGTCAAGTTGACAAGGGGTCAATTGTACTGGCTAGTTTTGTGTGTCAACTTGACACAAGCTGAAGTTATCACAGAGAAAGGAGTTTCAGTTGAGAAAATGCCTCCATGAGATCCAGAGGTAAGACATTTTCTCAATTAGTGATCAAGGGGTGAGGGCCCCTTGTGGGTGGTACCACCTGTAGACTGGTAGTCTTGGGCTCTATAAGGAAGCAGGCTGAGCAAGCAGGAGAAGCAAGCCAGTAAGAAACATCCCTCCATGGCCTCTGCATCAGCTCCTGCTTCCTGCCCTGCTTGAGTTCCAGTCCTGACTTCCTTTGGTGATGAACAGCAACATGGAAGTGTAAGCTCAATAAACCCTTTCCTACCCAACTCTCTTCTTGGTTATGATGTTTGTGCAGGAATAGAAACCCTAAGACAAAAGGGGAACAAAATACTCACAGGAGGAAATATGGAGACAAAGTATGGAGCAGAGACTGAAGGAAAGGCCATCCAGAGACTGCCCTACCTGGGGATTCACCCCATATACAGACACCAAACCCAGTCACTATTGTGGATGCCAAGAAGTGCATGCTGACAGGAGCCTGATACAGCTGTCTCCTGAGAGGCTCTGCCCACACAGATGCAGATGCAGATACAGCCAACCATTGGACTGAGCACAGGAACCCCAATGGAGGAGTTAGAGAAAGGACTGAAGGAGCTGAAGGGGTTTGCAACCCCATAGGAAGAACAACAATATCAACCAACCAGAACCCCCCCCCCCGAGCTCTCAGGGACTAAACCACCAACCAAGGAGTACACATGGAGGGACCCATGACTCCTGCTGCATATGTAGCAGAGATTGGCCTCGTTGGCACCAGTGGGAGGAGAGGCCCTTGGTCCTGTGAAGGCTCGAGGCCCCAGTGTAGAGGAATGCTAGAGCAGTGAGGGGGAGTGGGGGAGTGGATGGGGGAGCACCCTCATGGAGGCAAAGGGGAGGGGTCGAGGAGGGATAGGATGGAGGATTTGTGGAGGGGTAACCAGGAAGTGAGCTATCATTTGAAATGTAAACGAATAAAATGATTTTTAAAAAATCTAGTACAAGCTGAGTCCCAGGGTAGTTGTGGGACAATATAGGTGGCCTCCAAGTTTAGAGGAACTAATTTGGATTTTCCCACAGGGCAACTCAAGAGATGTTGACTGATATCTTGTACCTTTCGGGGAAAACAGTAAGAATTATCAACTAGCTCAGATTTTAACGCATCTTTTCTGATTTAAAAGTAGTGGTCTAAAATCCAGCCAAGAGAGAGTATTATGTGCTGACATTGTCTTCCAACCAAAAATATTTATTAAATATATTCTATCTGTCCAGGATGACATTGAGCTTTAACAACCATGTCTTATTTTTCTATTGCTGTGATAAAACGCCATGACCAAAAGCAAGCTGAGGAGAAAAGGTCTTACTTGTCTTATACTTCCACATCACAGTTCATCACCAAAGGAAGTCAGGACAGGAACTGAAACAGGGCAGGATCCTGGAGGCAGGAACTAATGCTGAGGCCATGGAGGACTGCTGCTTACTAGCTTGCTCCTCATGGCTTGCTCAGCCTGCTTTCTTATAAAACTCATGACCACCAACCCTGGATGGCCCCACTCACGATGGTTTGGGCCCTCCTCCATTGATCACTAAGTAAGAAAATGCTCCACAGGCTTGCCCAGAGGCCATTCTGGTGGGAAGATTTTCTCAATTGATGCTCCCTCCTTGAGGCCAAATGACTCAGGCTTGTGTCAAGTTGATATAAAACTAGCTGGCCCAGACCTTGATCAATTAAACCACACAATACTGTTTAAAATGTGGCTAGCGATCTGGACATTGCGAATGAGAGAACTCATCAGAGGATTTCTGCACACTCACATGCACGATTCGTAAGAAATAGGAATTTTTCAGTCCCGATCAGGTTACCTGCTAAGCTTGTCTGTGCTCCCTCTACCCTGATCTCCTTTGTCTCTCAGGATGGCCGTGATAGCATCCATAGCAATAGAGGAAAAATTGATGCCAAGTATGCATGGCAGAGAAAATAGGCAGACAAAAAAAAAAAAAATGGCCAAACCAGTAACTAGCTGAACACCAATGAAACAAAGAAGAAACTCCTCTGACACTCACCAGGTCCAGCGTAGCCATATATTCTGGGAAGCTCTACTCTGAGATAAGATTCCAGGCTCCGTGTCATTCATGCTGAATATATACAACAACAGCCGTGTCTTCTCTGTTGTTATATACTACAATTACAATGACCATGCTGGGTATAGTGGCACATGCCTTTAATCCTAGCACTTGGGAGGCAGAGGCATTCAAAGATCTGAGACTTTGGGGCCAACCTGGTCTATCTACTCTGTCTTAAAAGCCCTTTGAGCAGTCCCTGGCACCATAGTAACTGTAACAGAACTGTCTGCCTTTGTCAACATTATATGACTGTTGCCAACAAAGTTTACATTTTCCTCTTCAGATTCTCACTCACGTTTATAATGAGGCCAAAATAAAACCAAAACATGCTTATTTTAGAAACTTTACAAAGAAAATAAGTCTATTTTTTTTAAAAGTCCCACATCTAGCTAGTTAGTTACATTTCCAGGACAAAAGGTAATTTGACTTTGCTCAGTTTGGCATTTTAGCACATTTTGGATTACTGCAGCCATGCACAGCCAAGCAGGACTAGACTTGGGTTTTTATTGTATTCTTAACACTCACAACCATAATTCCAGGCATAACACTGCGTCTCTACTCTCTGTGGGTATGTCTTTCCCACTTGGAAAGTTCCCAGAGGAAAGGAACTGTCACTCCCATTTGGGCGTCCCTCAGGAAGCAACAGCACTAAGCCAGACTTTGCCAAATGCCCTGAATGTCTATAGGCCTGGCTTGCCACCTTTCTAAGCAGGCTATGACTCTGCTTCAATGTCCTCTGCTCACAAATGCCAGGTTGTAGGAGAAATAAATATAAGGAGACAAGAATCTCTCAGTGGAGTTTGATGAGAGTCTTCTTACAGATGTGTGTGTGTGTGTGTGTGTGTGTGTGTGTGTGTGTGTGTGTGTGTGTTTGGTTTTTGGTTTTCATTGCTGCAGTTGTTATTTAATGGCTGCTTTCATCCATTCAGCAACTTCAAACATTTTTGCCACAGGGTACATGGCTCATTAAAGCAGCCCTTTTCCACTCACAGGTACAAAAATGAAGAGGGCTGGCCAGAGTTGCATCCCATGAAAACATGGCATCTGTTCGTAGCTTATTATTTTTGCTAGCTGCCTGCCAAAAACCAAAAGTCAATGGAGGATTCTTTCTCAACACACATAACAGTACCCTAATTGACACAAGTTCCTCTCTCTATCAAGGAGGCATACCAAGTGACAGCGGAGTAAAGAAAAGTGGAACGGGGAATATGAGGCTTATTGTCACATGAAATGGCTGTTTCTAAAATTGTGTTTTTAAGAAAATCAAAAGTGGAGGGAGCAAGAGAGAAGATTGAACTGACATGTCCATTTCAGTGGCTAATTTTGCTTTCAGCCTCACTACTCTACTGCGCACCTCCCCCCCCCCTTCCTCTGATCTTCTTTCCTCTTGGCCTGAGGGTCAAAGCAGAGAGCCCTGGGCCAATCAAACTCTTCCTTTCTAGAAAGACATTTTGTGATGTTCCCCTGCAAACCCAGTATGCTTACTGGAAGTGAAGTAGGGGACAGAAGCGATGCAAGAATGAATGTGCACTCTCATAGCACCAAAAAACAGGCTCCTCCTCCAAATCAGGAGCGGCTTCTAAATCACACGGAGCATCAGCAAAGGCAGAAAATGGATATGCGTATATGAAAAATGTGCTGACGTATTATGCAGAGCTTTGCGTCTGCCTCCAAAAGCTGATAATTAAGAAGTGGAAGAAAGCAATCAAGGCTTGACTCTGTGTACCAAAGCACAGGAAAGATCCAGGGCTGTATTGTCAGTGCTGTTTCTCCTCCCCCATAATAGATCCTCTTCTCCCTTCCACAAGCAGTTTACAAAGCTATGTTTAGAATAGACGTCAGAGCTCTGGAAGCCAACTCACGGAAGCAAGACTTTCCCAAGGGTGTCACCTAGTGGTGCCTTTGTGTATTGCAACGTAGCTTGGCCCTGCTGCAGATTCAGAAGGATGCCACAAGCAAATAAATTGGGATCAAGTCCCTCCATGATTTACAAAGTTGAACCTTTGGGACTTGGCATTGGAATGGCGTGTGGTGAGTATCAAACCCATAGGTGTCATGATATGGTTAAATTTTTAAGGTGAGTCCACACGGTAGAAACCATGTATCAGGAAACAGGTCTGCTTGTACACTTGACTGGTGCTATGAACCATCATATCCAGGACTACTTCTTCATTTTTTCTGTATCAGGCCATGAAAAGATTTACAAAGGACTCCTGAGAAAAGAATTCTGAAAGTGCGACTCTCTGGGGAAAGGACTTAGGTGCTGCTCATGTGCACACACACACACACACACACACACACACACACACACACGCACTAACAGTAATAAAAATACTTTAAAATATCAGTACAAGTTATTTGGTATGTAAAGAACCCTAGCATAGCTTCATATCCTGTACAAAGATTCTGTCTCCCATAGCCTTGGCAGATCAGTGACTTTGAGTTTAGCCTTTGCTTTAGTGAGGAAGCCCACTATGCTGAAGCAGGTTTTCAAGATCATTTGTTTCTAAGCACACAGAAGTTCAGACTGAATGGGACTACACTTCTGCAGAAGGTCTACCCTTGCCCCTGGCACAGCCTTCTTCCACGGGTCTTCCTGGCATAGCTTACACAGTAGCTCAGTGCCCTTCTTCCACACGCCTCCTTTGCCACCATAAGCTTTCATTTGCCATAGTATTTAGAGCCTTCGTTCCCACCCCCCCCCCCCCACGAGACAATGCTTCTTTGAAAATCTGGCACACAAAACCGAATGCACCTTCCCCAATGACAGCTCATTCCACCTACAGATTGCCTCACTTGAACTTGTTCAAACACAGACACTTATATGTCTGCCTCTCTCTAGTTTAACTTTCAGCTTTTCCAGTTTAAGGAGCAACAACCAATAATAAGATGGGGGGCAAGCAAAATCTGAGCTGAGTGGAATTCTTCCCCAGCCCATCCTTTATCCTTCGTCTCGAGCATGCCTATGCCCTCTGTGTTTCTGATTCAAATGTAACCTGCACACCTTCTTGTGGCTAAATTGAATTTGCCTCAAACTCAAACCTTTTCTAGCATTTGGACTTCCGTTCTGATAAGTGTAAGGCACGCTGTGTCTAGCCTCTCCTGGCGTCGGATTTCTGCTTTTTGCATGCAGCCCTTTGAAAGCAGAGCGATTGTAGAGCCACGGGCTTTGTGGTGCTTTAGCTCTACCGGTTCCTCTCTTCTGCAGTTTCCTCTCAAAGTCACCATTTTCTTTTGCTCATATCTACCTCTTGGAGTCTGTGGCCATGAGCTATTGCTTGTATCTTTTGGTGAATTTTTGCAATCTTCTTTCCTAAACTCCACACACATTCCTGGGGATCCTTTTCTTAGGCATGCCCAATTATGCCTGTCGTTCTCCTCCTATTTCTCATCCCCCTGCCTGTCACCACACGGATGATAACTAGGATTGCTCTATCAGCTCTCCTCTGGGATTTAACAACACTGTAAGGTAATGAGAGATAAACAAAAGAGACGCTGCCAAATGATTAAAGCCAGAGGTGAGGTTAGGAAGAAATGCATAAAGCAGATGTAGAAAGAACTCCAGGAGGCCTGACTGGGTTTCATAATTTTTCTCTTGGGCCAAGTCCAATAGACTGAAATATATGAGGTCACAATGGGTAGAAGGTCTTTCCTGGCTCTTACCTTGGGCATACTAATCCCTGGCCCAGTAGCATCACGTGTCTTCTGGGGCTTCATAAACTGGACCTTGTACTATTCCTCTGCCACGAGTATTCAGGAAATGTATGATGTTGAACATATAATCTGAAGGTATCAGCTGAAGGCCTGAGCAGAGCTGCAGCCAAGAATCCCACCTAACAAAAGTCCTGCTGTCAGAAGTCACCTACAGTCAGCAGCCATTGTCTTTATTTGCCAAATGAACAATTCCCACTCACCTGGCAAGCACTGGCTGCCAATGTCCTGGCTACATGTGCTCTGCACTTTACCAGCCACAAAGTGCTGACAGCTGTGCATTGCAAACAACTTCAGCTCTGCCTAGGACGTACCACGTACCCAGGGTACGAAAACAGCATTGGGCCATTAGCAAGAATGATTTGATGTCAAAATACACCCACATGGAACAACTTGGAGGCATGTGCTCTGTATTCCCCCAAATGAGCCCAGCAGGACTGAACCCCTGTTGCCCCATGTGCTAAGCTACTCATAGCCGCCAACAGCACTGTTCACAGGTGCCAACATCACTCCGCATTGATTGACAGCTTGGCCTGATCCTGCCTCCTCCGCATCCATGCTTACTGTGCGCATGACCACTAGTAATCTGATTGCTCTCAGAGTCACTCTCAGGGCCATTGGTAGCTGGAGATGGGGGCTCAGGGTAAAATGCTCTTGTGCCTCTAACTCTTTAAGTTCCATTCCTTGACCACTCTTCCCTGGAAGATGGGCACAGTGACAGCTCCAGGGAAGCTGTCATTCTGTACTCTACCCCCAGGCTGACTAGCTAGCTGGTTTTGTACCTCCTCAGAAGGGCAAGCATGAAGAGTTTTCATTTTTCTATGTTGGCTCATAAGTAGACTCCTGATTGCACAGAGCATTTGGAAAACCCCGCCCACAAGGTACCCTGACTCATTTTCATCACCTCCCTGCCAGCTTCTACAAGCTCCGTAAGCATCGGTTCTTAGGATATTGCCCAAGGGTCACCGTATTCCAAGTTACCTTCGATGTGTATTGAAAATAAGATTGCTTCAGTCTTGCCAAGTGGACCTGGCGTTCTAGAAATGAAGCCAGGGAACACATTTTGTTTTTGTTTATTTTCAATGCTGGAAGTCAACCTCTGTGCATGCTAGCTGTGAGGAATGGATAGTTTAAACAGTTTCTTGGGGGAATCTTAATCAGCCTGACATTTTCAGCGCACTGATCTAAAGTTTGTATGGTCAACAACCAGCAGAATCAATTTAGCTCATTAGTTATCTACCCAGATAAATTCAGCCAAACACAAAATTCAGTGTTGGGGGGGTCTCATCCAATGGTTCCCTTTTCCTGTTTCCATCTTGCCCCTCCTTTAGTTGGGTGGGGATTCTCCTGTCCTCTCCAGCTTCTGATGCTGCTTTAACTGTACAGAGGGCATGGGTGCTCGGGCTTAGGACTGGAGTTTAGCCCATGAGAGATAGTGATGACATATATGAGCATGTAAAGGTCCAGCTTCCTTCTCTGGGATGTGACTGACCCTCAAGAGAGAGAGCTCCCAACCCTTGGGAGATGTAAACAAGAAGACCGGGAGTTCAAGGCCTGTCTAGACTACATAGTGAGTTCTAGGTCACTCCCGATTACATGAGATCCAGTCTCACAAAGCCCCCTGCAGAAGACTGAGGAAGGGAGTTTGCCTGGCTTCCTCCCTTTCTCTGTCCTGCATCTCCATTTCCTTCCCTGCTTCCTCTGGGAACACATCCTTAATAAACCATTTGTATGATGGTTGTCTTAGTCAGGGTTTCTATTCCTGCACAAACATCATGACCAAGATGCAAGTTGGGGAGGAAAGGGTTTATTGAACTTACACTTCCATGCTGCTGTTCATCACTAAAGGAAGTCAGGACTGGAACTCAAGCAGGTCAGGAAGCAGGAGCTGATGCAGAGGCCATGGAGGGATGTTTCTTAGTGGCTTGCTTCTCCTGGCTTGCTCAGCCTGCTTTCTTATAGAGCCCAAGACTACCAGCCCACAGATGGTACCACCCACAAGGGGCCCTCCCCCCTTGATCACTAACTGAGAAAATGTCTTACCACTGCATCTCATGGAGGCATTTTTCTCAACTGAAACTCCTTTCTCTGTGATAACTTCAGCTTGTGTCAAGTTGACACACAAAACTAGCCAGTACAATTGACCCCTTGTCAACTTGACACACAAACACATCACCAATAAGCCTCGACCCTTACTTCCTTATTCATCCCCAAGATTTAAATAACCTTACAAGTCCCACAGTCTTTGCAGATTCTTACACATTAACATTTCAGTCCCTTTTAAACATCCAATCTCTTAAAATTCAAAGTCTTTTAAAAATTCAAAGTCTCTTAACTGTGGGCTCCACTAAAATACCTTCTTCCTTCAGGGAAAATATATCAGGCCACAGTCACAATCAAAAGCAAAACCAAACTCCAACTGTCCAATGACTCACGATCTTCTGGATTCCTCCAAGGGCTTGAGTCACTTCTCCAGCTCCGCCCTTTGTAGCACACACCTTATCTTCTAGGCTCCAGATGCCTGTAGTCCACTGCTGCTGCTGTTCTTGGTGGTCATCTCATGGTACTGGCATCTCCAAAACACTGCTGTCTTCTGCTGCAACTAGGCTTTACCAACAGCCTCTCATAGGCTCTCTTCATGGTGCCAAGCCTCACCTCCTTTGCATGACCCCTTCAGTCCTGGGCCATCAATTGCAACTGAGGCTGCACCTTCACCAATGGCCTTCTGCGGCCTCTCACAGTGCCCAGGCCTCAGCTGCTCTTCATGACTCCTTCATGCCTTCAAAACCAGTGCCACCTGGGTGACTCTTACACATTACCAAGTCCAGCCACAGCACAACCCTGGCTATTTCTGAGCAGCCTCTGTGCTTTCAGAAAACATTCCCAGAAGATGTCACCTCAATGATGCTGGTCTCTTCCCAATCACCACTGATTTCCCAACTCCAGCTAACCAGCCCTTGGGCCTGAGGGTGTTAGATGCCCCAGTATAGGGGAATGCCAGGTAGGGAAGACGGGAGTGGGTAGGTGGGTGGGTGGGGGGAGCACCCTCATAGAGGCAGGGGGAGGGGGATGGGATAGGGGTTTCCAAAGGGGAGGCATGGAAAGGGGAAAACATTTGAAATGCAATTAAAGTAAATATCAAAAGACAGAAAGAAAGAAAGAAAGAGAGAGAGAGAGAGAGAGAGAGAGAGAGAGAGAGAGAGAGAGAGAAAGAAAATGTTTTATAGGCTTGCTTACAGTCTCATCCTCTGGAGGCATTTAATTGAGGTTCCATCCTCTCAGATGACTTAACCTTCTGTCAAGTTGACATAAAACTATCATGTTTCTACAATGTCAATTTTTATTGAATGAGAATAAAGTCACAAAGTTTAGTGGCTTTAATGACAGCAATTTATCGCAAAGCCTGCCAAACTTGGTAACTTGGCCTAGGCAAATGCAAGTTCTTTATTCCAATCTTAATTACCAGTGTTATTTCTTACCTTACACAGCACCTCACACATAGTAAATTTCTCTGTGTCTGTGTGTCTGTGTGTCTGCGTGTCTGTGTGTCTGTGTGTCTGTGTGTGTGTGTGTGTGTTGCGGAATGAGTACAATTATAAAGGCTGCAGCAGAGCTGAAGAGAGAGTCTATATAGATAAGATAATAAACCCGATCAGTTCTGAGAGAGGGAAGTGCTCTAGTCAGGTTTGAACATGAAGCCAATGATTTCAGCTTCAAGCAAAAAGACAAAACTGTTTCAGAATTAGGAGTCAAGAGGTCAGGTCCAGGTCCAGACTAGAAACACGTCCATCATTTGGAATGGGAAAACAGGCAGTCCAGTGGGCTCCATCAAAGAAGATAGGTGTGGTGAGGCAAGTCAGAGAGTTGTCACTCCTCGATACACACAATGTACATCAGATAAAGGTCTATGTGGGGCCATGACATGGCAGTATTTTGTGTCCCCCACTTCAGAGTCCAGGCAAGAAAGTTATACCCTTTCCTTCATCCAACATGGCTGATAAGCTCTTGGGCTTAGCTTTTCTGATGTGATTTTAATATGCCCACATCTCCCAGGGTTTCAGTTTTCCCTAATAAATGTATAGGTGGCTCCCTTTCTATTTCCCAAGAGTAGGTCATTTGTCAGTCTGTGCTGGATGGGTGCGGCTTGACATATAATACAGTTTATGGGTCCATCCAAGGGCCACAGTCATCATTTTTTCTCCCTCAAAATGAAGTCAAAGTTGCTTATAAAACGTGGAGTAACTTGGAGTAGGGCATAGCCTGATCTCAACAGTATGTGTATGCGAAGGAATACTAAGCAGCCTTTACAAAGAACATATGCTGGCACGTGCTATAGCATGGATGAAGTGCACTGAGTAAAATAAGCCAGCTGCCAAAAGACAAATGCTACATACACAACTCTACTTACACTCTTTTGGAGTATCCACCAGAGAAGACTGCTCTTCGACATGGGTTTTAGCCAATAGAAAGTCTTTATTAGCTAGTCAGTGACTACACTGGGTGTTGAGGATCCCACTGTAGCCCTGAACCATTCTCAGAGTGAACTTCTAAGCACAAAAATCATGCCCTAGGTTGACAATGAACAAGAACAGATAGCCAAAAGCAGAATTACAGAAGTGAAAAGGCAAGATTAGTACTTTTAAAGACTCCCAGAACTATAAACTTTGATGGATTAGGCCTTTGTTTTAATTTTGGCAGGTGGTACTGTCTACATGCTGAGTTTTATACCCTGAATAGTACTTTCATCATGGAGTCAGTTGTGCTAAGGTCTCAAGGCCTACTAAGGTCTAGGGCCCTGTTACAACATCAGGTGACTAAAGTGTTCAGATTCATAGAGACAGAAGCCAGAGGTGAGAGAGAAAGAAACAGGAAGTTGTAAGTTGGGTTAATAGTTTCAGTTTTACATGATGAAATATTCTGTAGAATTCTGAAACCAAGTTCTGAAGATATCTCATAACCATATACTATACTTCAAACTCTAGTTTGTATACTTAAAAACAGTAAGATGGTAGGCTAGGAGAAGGAGAATTCAAGAGGACCAGAATAGCAGCTGTGAACAGAATGAGGCAGTGTATCAGGGAGGGTGCTGCAGGAAACAGATGACACACCCAAAGCAGAACTTGGGAGAACTCAATAAAGAAGCCATACACAAAGCTGAGTGTGATAGTACATGCCTATAATCCTGGAGGCAGGAGAATTACCGGTTTGAGGTTGGGGCTGGGGAGATGGCTCAGTGAGTAGGTAAGCACTTGCTTTGCAAGCGTGTAGAGATTTCCAGCACTCATGTAAAAGCCAGGTGCAGCCGCACATGTCTATAGCCCCAGCATTGGAGACATTGCAGAGTCAGTTGGATCCTGGGGCCTTGCTGCTCAGCCACTCTAGCTAAATCAAGAAGTTTCAGCTTCAGCTTCATTGAGAGAGCCTGTCTCAAAAAATAAGGTGGTGGGCAATAGAGGAAAGAGAAAGTCTCTCCACACATACATATATACATACCTGTACCACACACACACACACACACACACACACACACACACACACATACATTCAAGGTCATGCTCAATTACATACCACCCACCACCACCACCAACAGAACAAACAAAAACAAAAACCACATACAAAATGATGACAGGCCTAATGGAAATCTTTGAGAAATGGCGAATATGGTGAAACATCCCAGGGGGAGCAACATGGAAGTTATTTATAGGCCAAGTTCTGAAGGGCAAGCAGAGGGTCGCATGACAGTAAAGCCTGGCCCATCCTAACATGCCATTTCCCCAGCCACTGGAGGTCCAAAGCAAAGTAAACACAAATGGGATCTGTTCCTGGAGTTTTCTTCTTTATCTTCTTTCATTCACTCCCTGCCTGTTTTGTTTCCCTTATCTTTTCTCCAAGATGAAACTAAGCTGGAATGACACAAACTTTGCCTCCTGACCCAGCCATGTGGAAAATAATGCAGTGATAAAGAGACTACTGACATGTTAAGAGAAGCAGTGCCAAGAAGACAGAGTCCATAACAGAGAGGCTCTACGACACCATTTGATATAATCCCCAAAATAAATTCTGTCTCTGTATTTGCCAATTTCCTGAGTCAATAAATCCCCATCGATGTGGATTTCTGTTTCATGCACCAGAAAAAGGCTTGACTGACACAACGTATCCTTCCTCTCTCCTGCAGGCACACACCCCTCTGCCCCCACCTCCTGCACACACTCTTTTCTGGTCTCCCCCCTTATGAAGGTCATTCGTGGAAATCTGTTATCTCACCAACCCCCACAGAAATAAGTCAGTGCACTATTTTAGTGTGGTATATGACACCAAGCAACTTTATGAGTTTTTAAAAGTGAATTTAGATCAGTATATTAATTAAAGATCATGTTATAATTTTCATTTTAATCTATTCTTTAATAATATTCATAATATATAAGGAGAAGGTTTGACTTTCTTCCATTTAACAAGTGATGCATGCTGCTTAATTTATTTCAAATTAAGTATGCACGAAAGAGTATGGCTTATCTACAAATTCAAAATGACATTTTAATTTTGTGTTTGGGGACCAAATGTGTATTAATATGTAGATTGAAATTTAACTATGTGTTGGAGCCCTCCAAACTGCTTCCATGACCTGATATTTGGAATTCTTGAATTTCTCTCTTTAAAAAAATCAATTACTTTATTATTATAATTTTCATGTTTTGTTTCTAAAAAAGGAGACATGAGCACTTTCTGGCTGCTATTTGCAAGTACTCTCCAGAAATAACACACTGTGGGGTTGGATCATTTTATTTCCAATGAAGGAAAATCCAAATTGAATAAAAATTTCCCCTGTTAACATGTGTTTTGAAGAACTAGAGCTCTTATGATGTACTCAGGGGTGCTTATAAGTCTGAGGTCAAAATTCAAAACTCTTAGTTTTGTGTTTATTGCTCATTTTCTCTCTTTCCCATCAGAACCATTCTAAGGGAACAAATCAGTAACTCATTCTGTTCTAAGTCAGTATCATTGATGCCACCTCTCTTTCCCAAGTTATCCACTTGAGAATAAGTCAGTCATCTGAATAAAAATAATAGAAATCTATAAAAGGGGCAAGACCACCACCATAGGCACAAGAGCCCAGTGAGGTAGCAACCAAGTGGCAGAGAGACTGGCCTCCAAATACCTCATCAGCATCTGGCAGTGTTTCTGTTTGTACTGGTTACTTTTCTCATCATTGTGGCAAAGCGTTTGACTAAAGTAACTTAAGTTTATTTGGGTTCACACTTTGAGAGTACTGTCCATCATGGCGGGCAGTCAGAGCAGCAGGAGGCTGAGGTGGCAGGCAGCATTCCATCCACAGTCAGCAAATGGAAAGAGATAAATGCGCCTGCTCACGTCGCTTTCTCCTTCTCCTGACCTCAGTCCTATCAGTCCGACCAGTGGGTATAGTGTTGCCCACATCTAGAGTAGGTCTCCCTACCTCAAGTAACCCAATCTAGAAATGTCCTTAAGGACATGGCCAGAGGCTTATCTCCTAGGTGATTCCATCAGGTCAACAGTCCATTTTAATCATCACAACATTTGTAATTAAATGATATTCTACAATTATTTTTAAAACCTTAATAAACTCCTAGATATTCTTTATACATTTTGAACTCATATCCTAGCTCCCAGCTCTATGACCTTTAGCACCTTCTTATTTTCCTTTTCTTTTTCTAATGATGTTTACAGATAGGAATGAAGAATTAAATTTTTTTACCCAGTCCATAGTGTGGGCACACCACCATCAGTACAAAGTGGGGAGAATGTCACCTTGGACTTGGTTTTGGTTATTTTCACTTGAGTGTATTATCAAACAGGCAGATGGGTGAAAGCTGTGTGGGGGATGAAAGTGATAATGATCTCCATGTGAACAGATGTAGCTCATCAAGGTAGCCCTAAGAGAATGAGGGTTTCACCTGGCAGACAAACAAAAGCCTCGTTTTCATAATATCATTAGGCTGAGGCAAATATGAATTATTATTTTTTAAATATTTATTTATTTGTTTTATGTATATGAGTGCTCTGTCTGCATGTATACCTGCATGCCAGAAGAGGGCATCAGATCCCATTACAGATGGTTGTGAGCCACCA
The DNA here is from genome assembly GCA_028551405.1 of Uromys caudimaculatus. Lineage (NCBI taxonomy): Eukaryota > Metazoa > Chordata > Mammalia > Rodentia > Muridae > Uromys > Uromys caudimaculatus. Next base: position 42,170,297 of record CM052722.1, read on the forward strand.
TGTGGCTGCTGGGAATTGAACTCAGGATCCCTGGAAGAGCAGTCAGTGCTCTTAAACACTGAGCCATGTTGCCGTCCCTCCCCCCATGGAAATATAAATTATTGAACCTCAGCTCAGGCCTGAGGAATCAGAAACTTCGAAACTGGGGTACAGCAATTTGCATTTTAACAAGCCTGGGCGAGATTCATGGAAATCCATGGGATTTCTGGGATATCTAGAATCTAATTGATCCTTTTTTTTTTCATCATCAAGTGCTAAATGACATCAAAGCAATGCCTTCAAAGATAGAGGAAAATATTAGAACTTAAAACTCTGTGTGTGTGTGTGTGTGTGTGTGTGTCTGTGTGTCTGTGTGTGTGTCTGTGTGTCTGTGTGTCTGTGTGTTGTGTGTGGGGGGGTGTCTTGCTATGTAGCTCAGTCTGGGCTTGAACTCCTAATCTTACATCCTCTGTGTACTAAGTACTGGGATTACAGGCACACCCCCACCACATCCAACTAGAAGGTAAAATTCCATACTTAAGATATTCATCAAATATGAAAGCAAAAGAAAATTTTTTTCAGACGTAGAGGTCTTAATTTTAAACACACACACACACACACACACACACACACACACACACACACACACACAGAGACTTCCAGCGAATTCTGTTACACACTCAAGAGCCAGAAACTTCACCATAGCGTGACGAAATTATTTTTGTAATAAGTTTCACATTCTTGTTCTCCTTTTTTCATGGATTTTCTGAGACCCAAAGTTATTGTGAGGATAATGTGTATACTTAGAAATGGTCCTTTATGGGCAAAGTTACATGCAAACCTGAAGAATTTCTCTCAAGAGAGATGTTAATGAATTTAACCAAAAGTTCTGCATGACACTAATGAATCTGTCCTATGAGTAGGTACAGAATTGAACTTTCCTTGTGGCCTTTGGAGATCCCATGTATTCATTCTTTCTATTTGAATTCTTTCTATATGCATTCTCTATCTATCAATCTATCTATCTATCTATCTATCTATCTATCTATCTATCTATCTATCTATCATCTATCTATCTATCTATCATCCATCATCATCCATCTATCTATCTATCATCCATCATCATCCATCTATCATCTATCTATCATCTATCACCTATCACCTATCATCTATCTATCATCATCCATCTATCATCTATCATCTATCTATCTATCATCTATCTATATCTATCTATCTATCTATCTATCTATCATCTATCTATCTATCTATCTATCTATCATCTATCTATCTATCTATCATCTGTCTATCTATCATCTATCTATCTATGTATCATCTATCTATCATCTATCTATCTATCTATCATCTGTCTATCTATCATCTATCTATCTATCATCTATCTATCTATATATCATCTATCTATCTATCATCTATCTATCATCTATCTATCTAGCTAGCTATCTATCATCTATCTATCTATCATCTATCTATCATCTATCTATCTATCTATCATCTATCTATCATCTATCTATTATCTATCTATGGTGTTGATTATTAAACCTCAGGGATTTCTTAAGCAAGTACTCTACTACTGAGCTACACCTCCAGTGTCTTGCTATGTAGCACAGGCTGGTCTTAAACTCTTAGTTCTCCCAGCTCCACCACTGAAACGCTGGAATTACACACATGTGCACCACCACACTTGTAGGCTTGGGGGATCGCATGCGTGTGTGTGTGTGTGTGTGTGTGTGTGTGTGTGTGTGTGTGTGTGTGTGTGAAGGGTGAATGAATGGCCTTTCAAGTGCCTGACAGCTTTGGCTGTGTCTGGGGCTCTGGCTCCAGGAACACCTTCCTAGTATGCTTTAAGCACTGCCCAATGAAACATTCTGTGATGATGAAAATATTCTATAACCTGCAACATCAGTCTGTGATGCACCACTCAATATGTGAGCCACTAGGCACAAGAAGCACTTATGGTTAGCACCATTGAAGAGATGGGGTTAAAAATCTCACATAATCTTAACTAATTTAAATTTGATAGCCACACATTGGTCAGAGTTATACTGAAAGTTACTGTTTGCATCAAATAATACTATATACTTAATATGTGCTAAGGAAAATTATCCTGTTTCTCTGAAATTCAAATGTGTTGATCAACTACTATCGTTATTTGGTAAATATGACCTGAGTTGTGGAAAGTTTGATTGGAAGGTTCTCTGGCCAGGTATGGTGGTGCACATCTGGGACCCCAGCAAAAGGAAGCAAAAGGAGCATCACGGTGAGTCTGAGGCCAATATAATTTACACAGTAACTTCTAGATTAGACATCACAAAAGAAGAAGGAGGAAGGAAGAGGAGAAGGAGGAAGAGGAGAAAGGAAGGGAGGAGCAAGGAGAAAGGGAGGAGCAAGGAGAAGGGGAGATGCAGGTTTGCCATTAGCCACAAGGACAGAGGCACAGCTCCACCCTGTTACTCTCAGCAGTCTAAGGAGTTCCCTTAATTTTTTTAGGGACTTCAATTCAGGCGAGACCAAAAAGAATTTTAGAACAAGCCAGTGTGAAACAGATTTGGAGTTTCTAAAATAGACATGATTTGGAGGGGAAAAAGAAAGAGCATCTGAGAACATGAGTGTGGGTTTCTCAAAGAGGAGTTGTGCTTTATTTAAAAATATGAACTTGTGCACCTGTATGTATGTGTGCACATGTATGCATATGCATGTATAGGCCAGAAGCTGATGTTAGGTGTCTTCTTTGGCCAATTCCCACTTTATTATTTGAGACAGGGTGTCTCACTGAGCCTGGGGTTTGCTGATTGAAGAAGACTGGGTGGCTAGCTCCATGCCTGGATTTTTTATATGAATTCTGGGGGACTGAACTCAGCTCTTGATAGATTCGTGGCAAGCATTTTACTGACTGAGCCATCCTCCTAGCCCAAAAGATATGTCAGAAATAGAACTTAAGCATGGCAGTTAAGAGAAAGAGAGATGTTTAGAGATAGATTACACCATACCTAAATACGAGTGCATGTTTCTCCATGGAAAATGCAATGAAATGTCTTAGCGTGAGCTATAAGTACCATTTTGGTAGTTCTCAAGTTAGATCACGAGAGTTAAAGAGCATTCTTCCTTTGCTCTCTCCTTTGGATACACGTGATTATAAGACAGCTCCAGAGGTGCCTTGGATGGGATTATAATCTAATAAGGGAAAACCAGGAGGCATTATGGTTGCACAAGGGGTTTCTGACATGTCTCTTACTATATGTGTGGTTTCTGGTGAGATTACTCTAAAATTGTGAGTTTATGTCTGGGAAAAGAGAGGGGCTTCAGAGAAATGTTATTTGGGTTACAAACTTGATTCTTGGGTGATGAGAGGCTTCAACCAGACTCCTGGTTATCAGCTTCCTTCTCCATGTTCCCACAAGTTCCCCTTTGACCTGGCCTCAGAAGAAAGAAGATTCCATGTCCATAACCAGAGAAAAACAGAGTTGAGTTCATTTTGGCCAGTACAAGACAAGTTGTTCTCTTTTGAAGTCAATTTTAAGAGGAATAATGGCTGAGAAAATTAATATAAGTGATAAGTTAAAAGACAAATTTGACTGGAGATGCAGCCCAAGGATAGAGGGCTTATCTCAGCAGCCAATCATGTAGCATTCTTGTAGTTATCCTTATCTCTCAACCACTGACTGCATCCTCCACAGACAAATTGTGACAGAAAGTGGGAGGCAGTGTCCGAGAGGCTAATTTCAGCCCAGATGATTCTGGGCTTGGAGTATAGTCCTAGGTACTCGGCATGTTATCTGTGAGCCATGCTATTGATGGCCAGGCAGACATTGCTTCCTTACCTATTCAATCCCCTAGTCACCTCGATGGCTAATTACCATATTAAAGTCATTGTGGGAATTAAAAAAAAAACAAAAAAACATAAGCTCAAGATTCATTTATTATTCCTATACTTGTGGCTTTACTTCAAAAACAAAACCAAAAATACATGGCAACTAGAAGAATATTGCTAGTTCTCTAGAAAACTTAATAGTGGTTTTTGACAACCCTATAATTTCCAGCTGTGATCAAATAGAGGCGCCATAGCTCTCTCTTCTTTGGGTACAGAAACCAGTACTTGATGCCTCCAAACTCATCACTGATATAATAAAGAAGGTATTATTTTACAACTGCATATTAAGTGGATATTTAATAACCCCGTTTTTGGGGTGTGTGTGTGTGTGTGTGTGTGTGTGTGTGTGTGTGTGTGTGTGTTTCATTTATCTTTATTTTCTCTTTAGACAATGTCTCATTATATAGCTCAGGCTAGCCTGGAACTCAATATGTTGCCCAGATTCAAGATTCTCCTGTCTCAGCCTCCTGGGTGCTGGGTTTACCGGGCATGTGCTGCCACCACCACATTCACCTTCGAAAACATTATTTTAGAAAAGACTTCTTTGTTTTGATTTTATGCATATGGGTATTTTGCCTGCAAGTGTGGCACCATACCACGTGCATACCTAGTGCCTCTAGAGGTTAGAATAGGGTGTCAGGTGCCCTAGAACTGGAGTCACAGATGGCTGTGAGCCGCCATGGAAGCGGGAACTGAGCCTGGGTCCTCTGAGAGAACCGCCAGCGTTCCTAACTGACTAACCATCTCTCTAGCTTGAACAACACCGTTTTTAACAAAAGAAAGGTATTTTGAAATTGGTCCTCCCTTCCCAAGAAGAGCAGAAAAAACCCAAACATGGTATTTAAAACAAACAAACAAACAAACAAATAATGTTCTAGGAGACAGAATGGCTCTAGACACGCTTGTTTCTGAGAACTGTTAGAGTTTGGAATAATATTTCTGATTTTTTTTAAAAAAGAAAAGTGGCAGTATAATAAACACTCAGCAGATTTTTAAAATAAATCTTGATAAAATCGTGTCTCAACCATCATCATTGAAAAGCTTCCATTTTCCCTGTTTCCTAGCACCATCACATAGATACATACTAAGCTTTAAGAGCTGGTGACTCACCCTCAGTGGGTTGCCAGCAAGAGTTTCTCAGCACTCATCTTGCTCCGTTCCCTTTCCTGGCCCTTTACTAATGAGAAGCATTGGGTCTTCAGACTAGGTATGGGTGCTCTAACCCTGCAACAGCATCAGAGCCAAACCAACATCTGGGAGGACTTTATAGAGATGCTAATTTTCAGACCTACTTGGATGATTTCTGTTACCTGAATAATCCACACATTAAGAAAAAAAAAAAAAAGCTCTCTCTAAAGTCCACCTAAAAGACTCCAGCATACTTTCCCATAATGATAGTACCCTTTAAAACACCAAGGAAACTGTCTTCCAGACACAACAAGTCTAATGCACATATGAACTCCCAGGAACTATAGCAGCATGCACAAGGCCTGCACAGGTTCAAGCCAGATCAGATCCCAGTGCTGAGAAAGAAGTGGACACAGGTTCCCATTCCTAACTAAGAAGTCTTCAGTTGAGAACCATTTGCAATGGAAAAAAAAATAGGATTTTTCCCAATAGAGTCTTATTGGGGGATATTAACCATTCTTTTTTCTTCTTCTTCTTCTTCTTCTTCTTCTTCTTCTTCTTCTTCTTCTTCTTCTTCTTCTTCTTCTTCTTCTTCTTCTTTCTTTTTTTGGTTTTTCGAGACACGGTTTCTCTGTGTAGCCCTGGCTGTTCTGGAACTCACTCTGTAGACCAGGCTGGCCTCGAACTCAGAAATCCACATGCCTCTGCCTCCCAAGTGCTGGGATTAAAGGCATGCGCCACCACTGCCTGGCGATATTAACCATTCTTAAGAGTGGGTCTCATGCCCAGCAGTATATGACTAACAGAAAAGGAACTCAATGGTATTTTTATATATTTTGTCTCATTTTATATTGCTTGGGGTGTGTGTGTGTGTGTGTGTGTGTGTGTGTGTGTGTGTGTGTGTGTTTTCTGCTCTTACATGGTTGGATCTGGGAGGCAGACTAAAGTCCCATGCAATAGCCAACCGTTAATCAAATTTGAAGCAAGCTAACTGGCCAGGACTATGTCCACTGACCAGGTTCCTACCTGAGACCCATGCTCAGAATGTGGCACCAAATTACATTAGTCAGGGGCTTATAAAGACAAAAAGCCACAAGACTACATACTTCCTGCCTTCATACAATCAGAGGCAAGCACACATCCTGACATACTTCCTGCCTATATACCTCCTGCCTTTGTATGATCAAGCACACATCCTGACATACTTCCTGCCTATATACTCCTGCCTATATATGATCAAGCACACATCCTGTGCCATTGGAACAGCCAAGCTTGTTTACAGAAGCAAAACCACATAACTTGTTATCCTACACAAACAACAGCCACTGGCATTCCAGGAAGTTATCTGTCCTTGGGCATGTGGAGTTTACGGGTTAGAGGCATTTTGTTTTATAGATCTCTTAAGCACAGCAATTTAAAATATAGTGTTCTTCAGAGCATCGGACAATTTACCTCTGAGGGTTAAGAGTCACATGAGTAAAGTGTATAATAAAAAGGACAAGCTGCGCCAGGTGGATATGGTTTTTTTCATAATGGCATATAAACAAATAATAATAGCCAGTTGTGGCCTGATCCCCTATCCCCCGGTCCTCCTGGAGGCTGGACCACCAACCAAAGAATACATATCTATGGACCCATGGTTCGGACCACATATGTGGCAGAGGAGGGCCTTGTTGGCCATCAGGGGGAGGAGAGGCCCCAGTAAAGGGGAATGTCAAGGTGGGAATATGGGAGTGGGTGGACAGGTGGGTGGGAGGTGGAATTCCCTCATAGAGGCGGGGGAGGGGGAAGGGATAGGGGTTTCCAAAGAGGAGACCTAGAAAGGGGGAAACATTGGAAATGTAAATAAAGTATCAAAAAATAAAAAATAAATAAATAAATAAAATAATAGCCAGTTGTAATGAATGATATGAAGTAAACTCCTATCTGCTACACCTGGGAGAGGGACAAGAATACATTTGAAGAGCTTTGTGGTTTTGAACTGAGGTCACAAGTCTTGTCTTGTGTTCTTAGAGTGTTCTCACAAGCACTCAGAAGTCTCCTTGTGTAACTCCGTTCTTGGACCATGTTCTGACAATTGGCCTTTTGCTTGTATATTATGGTTTCCAATTTGTGTTTTTATAGATTTTTGTTTTAATGTGTCTCTATGTATATGCTTCTTGCACTTTTTGTTTGTTTTTTTAAATGTTTTTTGTTTGCCTGTTTGTTTTCTAAACAGAGGAAAGAAGAAAGGGAGTGGAGTTGGGTATTACGTGGGGAGGTAGAGAGGATCTGGGAGGAGTTGGGGGTGGGAACCACGTCCAGAATATACTGTACGACAACCTCATAGCCAGTCTAATACAACAGCTAGACCAAGACCTCAGAATTACTAATGAAGCTTAACACTCCTTCACCTTGTGATCTCCAACCTATATGCTCTGCTGGCCCAGATCCTGGGGGATTCCAAGGTTTCCAGTCTTATATTTAAAAAGATCACCTTTTACATTTATTTTTTGAATTTCATATATAAGTACTGTATTTACATCACTAAACCCTTGCCCCTGTCTTCAACCTGCTACCTCTCCTCAAATTCATGGCCTCTTTTTCTCTATTGTTACATGTACATATACATGAGTACATATATAAATACGACCTGCTGAGTTCATTCAATGTTGCTCATATGTATATATGTTCAGAGCTGACCCCTTTGGGATTGGATAACATATTCAGGGCTTGTCCCTGGAGAAAGATGGTTTTCCCTCTCTCTGTAGTCATTAATTGCCAGTACCTCTTCATCTAGGGGTGTGGCCTTCTGAGATTCCTCCCATCCACATTTTGGTGTCAACATTATCCAGGTGTTGTTTAGGCAACCATATTGTTGAGATTTCATGTGTGCACCTTCCCTGTCATATATAGAAGACACTATCTCACAGCAGACACCCTAGTCCATTGTCTCTTAGTTTCTGTCGCCTTGTCTGAGATGTTTCCTGAGCCTTCTGTGTGTAGGGTTCTGTTGTCCATTGACTTTTTGATCATTTATGGCTTTCTGTAATGGTTTATGCCAGCTACAAAAAAGATGCTTCTTTGATGAGAGGTGAGAGCTAATCTGTAGATATAAGAATCAGTATTTAGACTATAGTTGGACATTATGACTTAGGAAAGTGTGCCAGTAGAATGTTCTTCTCTAGGTTCCATGGCCAGTCACAAGTAGTTGGCGAAGTTTACAGTACTAGGCATGAGTAACTCTTACTGGGCAGGCTCAAGTCCAATTAGGTGGCTGTTGGTTATTTCCTAGAACATAATGCCACTATTGCACTTAAACGATGTCTTTTTCTATGTCCCTTTTACACCCTGAGTCCTAATATCTATTTGGTTTGGAGGGCCTAGCCTCCCAGGTTACCCAAATTCCCCGATAGTCCTACCCCAGGGATTCAGGGACAGTCCTCATTTATTTGGCCAGGCCTTATCTAGGGACCTGCTTCCCTTCTCCAGCCCTCAAGCCAAAGTCTGCCGATATGTAGGCAACTTCCATTTTTGGGTATCCACAGAAAAAGATCCCCAAGAAACAACTAAGGCACTCCTCAACTTCTTAGCCAATAGAGGTGACAAGGTATCCAAAAAGAAAGTCCAACTATGTGACAGTCAGTCTAATGCTAAGGAGTGCACCTATTTAAAGAAAAGGGGAAATTGAATGAAGACCATGTGTCACCTACGTCTCCCTTCCCTTTACCAAAACCACTTAAATAACAAGGATTTTTAGAAATTACTGGATTCTACAGGATCTTGTTTCCAAGGAAATAGTTTGACGTCTACATCAGCTAATAAAAAAGCCAGGCAGAAATACACAAACCCTGATCTGAATGGCCGCAGGGACTTCAGGACAGGAAACCCACTAAACATCTATGCTGCACACCCCCCACACACACTCACACACACATACACACTTCTCTTCTCTCACCCTCTCTCCTGTTTTCTTTCTGTCTTGTCTCCCTCTCCATCTCTCCCTTCTTTCTCTTTCACCCAGTCTCTTCCTCCCTCCTCCTTTCCTTCACTCTCCCCTTTCCCCCTCCCCTCTTTCTCCTCTTCTCTCTCCCTTCTCTTCTCCTTCCTCTCCCCTCTCTCTCTGTCCTCTTTCTCCCTTCCTCCCTCCCCTCCTCTCTCTTTTCCTCTCTCCTTCTCTGTCCAAGTTATGGATACTGATACTGGGATGAAACAGCGATTCAGAAGCAAGTTAGGGAGAAAAGGGCTTGTCTGGCTTACACTTCCACATCACTGTTCATCACCGGAGGCAGGAACCTGAAGGCAGGAGCCATGGAGGAGTGCTGCTTACTGGCTTGCTCACCATGGCTTGTTCAATCGCCTTACTTAGAGAACCTAGGACCACAGCCCTGGGATGGCCCCGCCCACAATGGGCTGTGCCCTCACGCATCAATCATTAATTTTCTAAACTGCTCTCAGGCTTGCCTACAGCCTGATTTTTATGGCAGCATTTTCTTAATTGAGGTTTCCTCCTCTCAGATGACTTAAGTTTGTGTCAAATTAATATAAAACCAGCCAGAATACTCCCTCTCTGTCCCCCCTCTGTCTTCCCCTCTCTGTCATCTTTCTCTCCTCCCTGTCTTTTCTCCTCTCTCTCTCCTCTCCGTCCCTCCGTGCTTCTCCCTTCTCTCCCTCTCTTCTCTCTTCCTTCCCCTCCCTTGACCTTATCATTCCTTGTAACCATAAAGACCTCCAGAATGGAGGCTGCAAAAGCCATAATTTTCTAACAGCAATGACAATAATAGCTTTAAAACATCGCCATTTCTTAAAGAACCTGAGGAGACACCTAGCTGTAAGTAACATTTGTTTAAATCACCTCCTTCATTCTCCTCTTCCCTCCAGTGGAAGAAGTGCCAGGGGTTGTAGATCAGCCATGTCTGGCCCAAGAGCAGCCCTGCAGTGAAGGAAGTGGGCCATTAAGGGAAAAGCTACATTTATATAAGCCCGTACAGGACTTAAACAGAACCTACAGAGGAGGCTCCCTCGTAACTATTTGCCTTCTGTTATACCTTCCCTCCAATAGAGACATACTCGTCATGAATAAACTTTTCAAATTTGTTGAGATTGCCAAAAACAGTCCTTTGAAAACTGTCCAGAACTAGGACGACGACCCACATAGTAGAAGAAGGGGTTCTTTGACTGCCACGTGCACATTCATGCATACACACACACACACACACACACACACACACACACACACACACACACACACAAATAAATGTAATGAAAAAAAATAGGAGAAAAACTGTCCCATGGTCTTTAGGCTTCTGATTTCTTTCTGTATTTTCCCACTGGAAAGCAGGAGGACAGAGTCTTCTTAGGAGACAAAGGTGAGGAAGTTGCAGGTTCTCGCTCTCTCTCTCTCTCTCTCTCTCTCTCTCTCTCTGTCTCTGTGTGTCTCTCTGTCTCTGTCTCTCTGTATGTATGTGTGTGTCTGTGTGTCTGTCTCTGTCTGTCTCTGTCTGTCCCTCCCTCCCTCCCTTTCTCTCTCTCTCTCTCTCTCTCTCTCTCTCTCTCTCTCTCCACATTCCGGTGCACATAAGGCTGCAACCATCTTGCAAACATGTCTCTCGGAGACTATGAACAGACAGTGGACTCGGCTGTTCTCTTCCAACCCTTCCCTCCATCACCAGCTAGCACCCCTTTGCAACCTCAGCTGACACTAGAGGACAGGGAGGGGGGAGGCGTTGTTATGCTCCTGGTGAGAGGTTGCTTCCTCATCCAGCGACTGAGCTATAAGGGGGTGGGGGGGAGGCAGAGGCTTGCAAACCTGTTTGATGCTGCCAAACCACACGGTGTGTGTGTGTGTGTGTGTGTGTGTGTGTGTGTGTGTGTGTGTGTGTGTGTGTGTGTGTGTGTGTGTGTAAGAGCAAGAGGGGCGCAGCTCGGGGCCGAAGAGAGACTTACAGGAAGGGGACGCTGGTGTTCGGCTCCCTGCCCTGACTCTAGCAGAACTACAGAGAGATGCACATCCAGGAACCATGGGGACTACTTTGGGGAGGATTCTTGGGTGAACTTTGCAAATGCTCTCTGGGGTTTGAGGGAGCGCGAACCTGGAGTCTGGTGCCCCCTAGTGGACTACAGATATCTGAACTGGCGCTACCTCCAGGATCTGAGAGCGCTGTATGGCTTGAAAACCAGTTTCCCACTGATGACCTATGGCCTTCAGAATGTGGAAAAGAAACCCCGGGCATCACTGAGGCACAGTGTGCAGTAGCACAGGGCCATCCTGTGGGTGGCCGCAGAGGAGGAGAACCCCAGCTTAAAGCCGAATACAGGGCAGACAAGGTTGTTTACATTTGTAATCCCAGCACGCAGAAAGCTGAGACAGCATGATCGAACGCAAATTCTAGGCCAGCCTGGGGGGAGAGGTGTGTGTCACAGCATCTGATCTGGAAAAGGACCTTTCCCTCTAAGTATCCCTTCCCTGGCCACCATTCTCAGACTAGAGGAATTTGTAATTAAGATTATCATCTTTACCAAACGAGAGCACGGAGAGTTCTAAGAGCCACCTAAAGCACCCAGACTCATGTGTTTGAAAGCAGGGATTGGAAAACATAAAATGGGGTCACATATAGTCAGCCAGTAAATTGAGACCCATCAACATGTCAGTGGCATATGCCCAGACACAGGGCATAGACTTGGGAAGCAGACAGGAGAACTAAATATTAGTGTACCACTTAATAGCTTTATTACCTCAGGAATTCTTATCCCAGTCCCAATCTCTTCCTTTGTAAATAAGGGTAAGCCTTACTGTGGACCCCAGTGTGTGCTGCAAACCTGTGATCCAGCACAGGGACTCGGAGGCAGGAGAATCAAGAGTTTAAGGTCATCCTTAGCTACATTACAAGTTTGAGTTTGAGAGTCCCATCTGCATACATGAGACAAAAAAATTCTGTCTCAAGAATGAAAGAAGGCGTGGTGACCCTGGTGGACATTTCTAATACGTTAGGAAAAGGGTTAGGGGAAGCATTATAAATAAACAGGGGCTGCTGCTTGCTTAGGCATAGGTTGGTGCTTGCTTGTTGTCACTTCCCATGTGTCTTTATTGGGGGAGAGACCTAAAGAAGTGTATGGCAAAAGACAAAAAGAACTAGTAAAGTTGAAGTTAAAAAAGCGTGGGATGTGATGGCTCATGCCCCTAGCCCCATGACTCAGGAGGCCAAGGGAGGTGGACCACAAGGGAGTTCCTGGCCACACTGGGCTACAGAGTGAGACTGTCTCAGCTCCCAACCCGAAACAAAAAAACAAAACCAGAAAACAAAAACCAGACAATCCCCTCAAAAGAAATGAGTACGGAATGCTGCCACGCCAATCGTCAATCCAGACTCAGTGATCTGAGCTTCACATTTGGTTGTGGGTTTCCTGGCAGCTGAGGTGCAGAAATGAACCGAGCGCAGCCACACAGCTCCACTCGTCAGAGAGAGGAAGAAGCAGAACCTCTCAGAGGACTTGAGGGTTCTCCTGGCTCCCAGTTTCAGAAGCTGGTGGGGGGGGGAGATTTTCTGGCTTGGCTTATACATGACTTCAAAGGTTTTCTTTGGGGAGGGGCTGTTTCCAAACCTGTTAACAGAAGTGATGCACTAATTGAGACTGACGATTTCTGTAGCAGTTACTATCCATGACCCTTCCAATCCCTGCTATGTTAGGAGACCAACCAGAGGATTTGTAGATTCACCGCTTCCACCCCCAAGGAAATATTCTGTCACCCACACAGAAGCCTCAGATTGAGAACAAATCTCTTAAGCATCTAGGGGTAGTTTTAGATTAAAGAGCTAAATTCAAAAGGCTCTCTTTCCATGGCCCAATTCTGGTCCCACGAGCCTTCCATCAAAGGCCATGGTCATCTTTCAGGAGCATTTATATAGGAAGTGAACACCCTTTGCCAAAAAAACCCTCTACAGGTGAGCTTTCCCAGCCGACCACGAAGGCACCTTAACTAATCTGCATATGCTAACATGGCTTCCAAGAAAGGTGTCAAAATAAGCCCCTGTCCTCCCTCGCCTTTACTTTAATCCCCACATAGGTTTTGCTTTTACCATATGGTAATTATTTCCAAATCACAAGTGCAAACACTCACTCTGATTGGAAAATTAGCAGATTTCAAACTCAGGTAATTTGTCCCTAATGAGGAACTTGTTGAACTGAATTTAACAATTAACTCAAACACCCTTTGCTGCCTGCCTCTAAGGCAGGGAGTGGAAGACAGAAGGGCAAGTCAAGGGCTGGGGTCCGGCAGGTTAAGGCTGAGTTGGGGAAAGGTGTGTTCAAGAGGCTCTTAGAACCTCAGACACTTGGCTGTTCAAAGAGCTATATTTGTGTATACTATACCCAAATTTGAATGCATATGAAATCAGAGTGACTAATATAATAAATGTTCCTGTATCCACAATCCACCTCCCACTGCTCTAGGGGAGGTCTCCAGTTTCCTCGGATCTCCACTCCAGCAGCAATCTTGGTTCTTGTGCACCCCAAAGAGAAAAATTCAGATAGGACACAGTAATAGATCGAGCGGAGGGCTTAATTAGAACAAGCAAGGAAGCAAGAGTGAACTCTTTATGGGAAAAAGTGGGTCTAGATGAGTGGCCGAAACCTACCTGTTGTCCCGTCCCTTGTACCTCTCCCAGGGTAAGCACTTCCAGGAAAGGGGTGTGCTTTTCTCGGAAGCCCATTTTTACCCAGAATTCAGTCCAAATAGATATATAAGATTCAGAAATATTCATAGTGGTTTAAGTACCCTTAAAGTTGTCGAAAACTTCAGTAAAGGAAAGGGTAACAGTATTCTGTGCCTGTTCACTTGGAGTCTTGAAGTTGCTTTAATCTGACCTCTCTAGCAGCATGGGCCACTTGGAGTCTTGAAGTTGCTTTAATCTAACCTCTCTAGCAGCATGGGCCACTCTCTCCCACTGTCCCTCACACCCTGTTTTTGGCAGGTCCTAAACTGGCTTATCTGGAGTTCATCACAGCCACTTTCTTTATTTCTGGATCATCAGTTAACCATCACTATTCTCTTTACAGTTTCAGGGACCTCATCAAAGCCTGCTTATTGTTCCTTAGGTCTGCTATATTGTACTGTATGCATGTAACACACTTAATAAAATCAGAAGCAGTAGACAGATGTTGCTGTTGTTGGTCACTATGTCCTGGAGCTAAGCTCCCGTTTACCACTACCCACTCATGACTAATCTAGCATCAGCTGTGCAGAAGGAACTGGAAACCCGGAAGACAGATAAACAAGAGTACTAGAAGAGAACACAGAAAGAGAGGGAATACTTCTGTCTGTCTTTCTGTCTGTCCCTCTCCCTGTCTCCTCCACCCCCACCCCCCAGGCTCCTAACTCCTGGGAAGGTGAAACCCGAGTTTTAGTTAACTGCTGGAATGGTTAGGCTTCCCTTCCTGTGTGTTTTGCCTATGATTGTGCAGAGCTTTTCAAACCATTCTCTTTTACCCTCCTTAGTCCATGTCTGGCGCCCCTTGATTTCTGTAGATCACAACCCAAGTAACCCCAGACTTTAGGGATTTCAAGGTCACCCAAGCATAGGTCCATTGCTCTCACTGTGATCCGTAATGATCAACTCCAATCTCAAGATCTAGCACATGCTTGAGACTGTTTCTGTATTTGGCTTTGCTCCTCCATCTCCAGAATGCCAGTGACACTGCCCAGCAAAACAAAACAAACAAACAATCAAAACAAACAAACAAACAAACAAACACTAGCCACATGTGGCTAAGCACTCAAAAGATAGCTAGTGAAAATAAAGAGCTAAATTTAAAATGTGTTTACCTACAATTATTTTTAAATTGTGGTGCATATCTTTAATCTCAGCACTCGAGAAGCAGAGGCAGGCAGATCTCTGAGTTTGAAGCCAGCCTGGCCTAGAGAGGGTGTACCAGGACAGCCAGGGCTATGAGGAGAGATCCTATCTCATAATAAAATAAAATTTAAAAATTGGTACTTGAGTCACTTATCAGGAAAATTGTAAGTGCATTTGAGAAATGAATCTGCATTTTAAAACAAAGATCCATTATTTATTTATGTGTGCCTGTGTGTATGCATGTGTGCCTGTCTGTATGCATACAGATACTGGAGAAGGGCGAAGGGGGTTGGGCTCCCTGGAGCCATAATTGCTGTAGTTGTAAGCCACCTGACAAAGAGCCTGGACAAATAATTTGGGTCCTCTGGAATTGCTGCAAGCACTTTTACCCATTGAGCCATTTCCCCAGCCCCCCGGATCTGTATTTCAACTGTAAGTTTTCTACAAATCTAAATTCACATCATGTATTTTTGCATGTGTGTGCATGTATTGGGAGTTAGGGGCACATGGACATTAGGGGTAACCTCAGCTGTCTCTTCTAGGTGCCATCTACCTTATTTTTTTTTACTTTTTATTGATTCTTCATGAATTTCCTATCATTTACCCCCAATCCCACTCATCTCCCTGTCCCTCTGTATCTGCCCTCTGCTCTCACAACCTCCCCACTAAGGAAAAAAAAATTAAAAATTGAATTTAAAAAATTTTTTTTAAAAAAGCTCACCATGGAAACTGAGGTGTGTCACTGTGTGTCACAAGAGTATATCCTTTGTCCAAACAGCTTTACTTACAAGTGTTCATTGCAGTGAGTCACTGGTCTGGTTTGAGGCCTCTGGGTTCTGCTACACCATCAATACTGGATCCTCACCAGGACTCCTCTCGGAAACCCTGCCGTTGCCCTGTGTCATGGAGGTCCTGCAGCTTTGGTTCTGCAGATCAGCCCATTCAAATGCTTCAGCAGTTCATGAATTGGATCTGGACCCAGGGGTAGCCTACCAGCTCTCCTGTGCCTGTGCCACCAGGGCCTGCTCTCCCAAGTGCTATAACTGGCAAGGGAAGGGCCAGCTCTGCATTCATACCCTGGGTTGGGGGCAGCTCTCCTGCTCCCACACTACTGCAAAGCCAACAAGGAGTGGGGCCAGCATAGGGGTGGGGTCAGATCTGCACAGCTCTGAGACATCAACATGGCCTTTGGTGGTAACATGGGATACAGACGTTGACACAGACTCCTGTTGCTGCAGGGCCACAGACTCAGACATGGCTCTCGGCAGCAGCAAGGGCCAGGACTTCATGATGGCCTCAGGTAGCAGTGCAAGCAACACCCGTCAGGCTGTTCTTCATCACCCTCGACTTTCCAGTTCCTCCTCTCTACACAGTGCACAAAAAGGCTTTTTCTTTCTCTCCCATCTCTCCATCACACCCACTTCCACATGAAGCAGGCACGCTTCTGGGTGTCTTCTGCCCACCAGCTGCCACATGGTGACATCTACCTTAAGTTTTAAGTAGGATCTAATTTTGAGGCCAGAGAGATGCTTCAGGGGGTAAAAGGGATAGCCACACATGCATGACAAGGCAAGTTCAATTCCCAGAACTCTCATAAAAATCCAAATGTTATGGCCAACAGATAATTCCAGTGCTTTGTAATATGAAAGTTGGCAACAGGAGAATCACCCTGGAGCTCAGGAGCTACCTCTCCTGGTGTGTACAGCAGCAGAAACAGCAAGAAAGATGCTGTCTCAAAGGTGCAAGACATACCTACACTTACATACATGTACACACCCACACAAGAAAGAAACAGAGAGAGGAGGAGGGAGGGAGGGAAAGGGAGGGGGGAGGGAGAGAGGGAGAGAGAGAAAGAGATTTTGAGTAATGAGTAAGAATTCATCTTAGGAAGGAAAGGCTGGGTGTGGTGGCACATGCCTTTAAGTACTCTGGAGGCAAAGGAAAGCATATGTCAGTGAGTTCGAGGCCAGCCTCAAACAGTGAGCTTCAGGACATATATGACTACCAAGGGGGGGGGGGCAGAAAGAGGTTCAAGTGAAGTCACAAAACATAACCTGTAGGGTTAACAGTGTCCCACGTCCACTCTGCCACAGGGCTCAGGCCTCTTGGGGAGGCAGGACATAGGAGCTTGACTGCGCTTACCTCACGCTGGTACCAGGCTATGGGGAAGCCAAGGGACACTGCTCTGGGGTTGGGGGAGCGCAGTCTGATGTCCCAGGGACTGCTGGAGCTGGCTTGGGGATCCGGGGCCTGCAAGGAGGCCAGGGCCATCTGGTTCTCAAGCTCTCTGACATCCAGGTGCCACCGGGAACTGCATAGAAGAGCTGAGAACAGAGTGGGGCCCATGGGTTGGATCTAGCCAGGGGCCGAGGGGGAAAGGGGAGAGCTCCAGTTGGATCCCTGGGGGATGAGAGATTCCTTGGCTTGGCTTGGTGGAGGCCCTGGCTGAGAGTTCAGAGAGGCCTGGTATAGGAGATTAGATGGCCAGCTATTTAGGTGAAGGCCCTCTCCATAGCTCCCCATGGCAGATCTCGATGAAAAGAGGCAGTCCATGGTTTTAAGGCATTTATTGTCATGACAGAAAGTGGATGAGTAAAACCATACCCCCCTTCTCAGGGCGGGCCTGAGGTTAAATACCTTCTGCGGGGAGGAGGATCTGGGAAGGAAAGCTTAATTGGCTAAGCCCTCCAGGCCTTTAGGTCCCTCATTAAAATGGAGATCTGACTTGAAGCTACATGACCTATGGTCATGTCCTCTACCTGTGGAGGGGCTTGGGGTGCTACCGTTAAGTGACAGATGGCCACAAATCTATGGAGGGTTGTGGTCTCCTGTCAGGAGCCTAGTGTCCAGGAACTAGGCAAAAGGCCTGCCATCCCTCAGGGTCACTGGGGTTTCCAACCTTAGCTCAACCAGGAACCAGGCTGCCTTTCATGGTCCTATAGTAACCAGCTAATATTCTCAATCGAAACCACATTCAAATAGCAAGATAGAGATAATTACAGGTAAATAAACAGATACCACTGAACAGTAACTGGAAACAAAGGTGAATTTATTTGTCTGTCTGAAAAGGAAGGGTACATCACTGGAGCAAAACATTCTGCTTATTGTACCTGAATGGACCACTTACAGAGCTAAAGGAGGAAGGACACCAAAACTGGCAGCATGCTGAGGTCAGATCTGCTTGGCTCTGAAGGCTAAGCTTAAGCTTAAGTTCTTTGCAACTGCT
>CM052722.1:42194311-42210778 GCA_028551405.1 Uromys caudimaculatus
GCCCACCCTTCGCTGTGAGCCCGTGGGCCTAAGGCCCTGTCCGCGGCTCGACGCCCACCCTTCGCTGTGAGCCCGTGGGCCTAAGGCCCTGTCCGCGGCTCCACGCTCACCCTTCGCTGTGAGCCCATGGGCCTAAGGCCCTGTCCGCGGCTTGATGCCCACCCTGCCCCAAAAGCCCGTGGGCCTCAAGCGGCTGTTGTAACAATTCTAGAGGCCTAGGCCAGAGACCGTTAGTTCATGGCTGGCATCCAGTAGACACCACAAAGCCCCCCACCTCAAGCCCTCCACCTCACAGAGATTAAAAACCGCTCAGAAACTGAAAAAGACACTAATTTCTTAAAAATTTCTTTAAAAAATCGGTACCTGTCAGTGTAACACGCTGTTCACGGAGTCCTCCACAGCGAAGCAAACAAGAGCCATCTGAGGCGACCAACGGCTGCCAGCTGACTGAGCTACAGGCCCAAGCCTCAAGCTCTTCACTGCGAAGCCGAGTCACACGTCAGGGTCACATGTCAAAGTCTCACTTCCTTTCCGGTGGGGGGCGGGAGAGGGCTACACTTCCGCTGGAGGTATACATACCCCACCGAATTTCACACAAGCATCAACTACCAATGACCTTTTGATTAAGATTTCAAATAGCCACCAATTTTAACTGGGCCACAACTGCCATAAAGGCCACAGGCCTTTGGCAAGTCTTAATAGGACCATTAAGAACTGAAGTACAGTGCGCCGTTTTGGCTTGCACGCCATTAATCCCAGCACTCAGGAGGCAGAGACAGGTGGTTCTCCATGAATTTGAAGCTAGCCTGCTCTGCAGAGTGGTAGCCCAGGACAACCAGGGCTACATAGTGAGACCCAGTCTTAAAAATAAATAAATAAATAAATAAATAAATAAATAAATAAATAAATAAATAAATAAATAAATAAATAAATAAAGGAATTGAACCATGCCTGGCATCTCTTATGGCAGATGTTTCTGTTGTGGCTGGTACCCATCTCAGCTCATGCAAGAAAGTCCACTTTGGTTGACTTTACAATCACAGAGATGCTGTATATTTAATATGAGCATTGTAATGCTTCATTTTGTACTCCGGTTAGCTCCCACCCCAAGGTTTTTATATAGTTTAACACATAACTTGGTGTTCCTATTCATAACCACGTATTTTATGTTTCTTTATGCATTTCAGCTTTTTTTGTTTTGATGAAGGATTTGAAGTAGTATGATTCTTTGACTACTGATTGGCTTTTGTTTTCTAATCCCTTTCTAGTCCCCTTGTTGCCAGTCTTTTTGGACAGGTATTTGAAAGATTCTCTAATGTTTCAATTTACATAGAGCAATGAAACATATTCACAGTAAGACATGTAATAACAAGAATCCAAGATAACTTCCTGAGACTTCTAAAGTACAGATGGCTTTACATAAACATTTTTTATAAAAATCATACAGTCTTCAGTAATTTGTACACAAATAAAATGTACCTAGAGCATATCCACTGCACCCAACAGGACACATTCTATTCCATTGGATTAAAAGCTCTTTTATTAAGAATTTTTTGAAATCTTAAAAAAATATTTTTCAAATAATTGGATTTTTTATGGCTGAAGATATATGTTGCTGTTCATTCCATAGAAGATTGGTTCCTATAATATACTAAAAGAACTTCAAAAATAAAATATTAAGAAAATAATCCAATTAAAATTGGGCTGTGGAACTGAATCAAAACTCCCAAAAGAGGAAATGCAAATACATAGAAAACATTTAAAAATGCTCAACATCTTTTGCCAACAGAGAAATTATGTAAATGTAAAATTTATTAAAAAGTAAATTAATACTACTTTAAGATTCTACCTCACCCCAGTCAGAATGATCATAATCAATAAAACAAATGACCCAGCACATGCTGGTGAGGAGGCCGAGAAAGGGAATACTCATTGCTGGTGGGAGCACAAACTGGTACCACCACTATGGAAATCAGTGTGGTGGTTCCTTGAAAAGCTGAACATTGATTTACTATAATTTCCAACTATACCACTCTGGGCATATACACAAAGGACTCTGTATCCTATTACAGAGTCACTTGCTCATCCATGTTTATTGCTGCTCTGTTCATACCACCCAGAAATTGGAAACAGTACAGATAGATGTCCACCAAATGATGACTGAATAATGAAAATATGGTATATTTACACAGTGGAATATTATTCTGCCATTAAAATGAAATTATGAAATCGTCATGAAATAAATGGATGGACTTAGAAACAACCATCCTGAGTGAAGTAGCCCAGTCCCAGAAAGACAAATGAACGTTTTCTCTTATATATGAATGTTACTTTTAAGCTTTAGGCATGTATTTTTAATCCAAATAACCACAGAGATTAGGTAGCTAGTAAGAGACAATGGGGTAGGGTGGGGTCTTTCAAGGAAGAAGAAATATAATATAGTGTTATAAAAAATAAAGGGAAACTAGAACAGGGGTATTAAATGGGCAGGAAGACGGGGAAGCAGGATAACAGCAGAAATATGAGGAAAGACAACTAACAATAAAGGCCTGTTCTATGACATAGAAACCGTACTTGACACAGTTAATGAGGCCAAGAGTCTGAGACTAGATACATCATGGGTTCAGGGGATAAGGCCAGTACTGTTATTCTGCTAAAGAAACATAGCAACAAAATGACTTCTAACCTCTCTACCCATAGTGTACATCAGTATCAACCCTCACCAGAGAGGCTTCTTTTTGGAGTAGATGAGAATTGATACAGAAGCCCACACCTGGACAATGTGCAGAGAAAGAGACTTTGGAACACTTAGCCCTAACTTAAGAACTAATGAACAGTTTGAAGAGGGAAAGAGACCTTTCTTCAGCATGGGAACTCTAGAAACAGAGAGGGCAACAGACTGAAGTGGAGTGAGATCTGTGACAGGAAACAGGAAAAGTATTACAATATTCCAGTGGCAACGGATGAGGTCAGTGGTCGAGATTATGTTAAGGAAGTACTTGAGTCCTTCCTCAGGCTGATTGAACAGGGCTTGAAAACTGATTATCAGAGTTGAAAGCAAGAAAAGAACCAAGTTTGACATGAAATTGCTAGCTTAAGGGATTGTCTTAGTCGGGGTTTATATTCCTGCACAAACATCATGACCAAGGTGCAAGTTGGGGAGGAAAGGGTTTATTCGGCTTACACTTCCATGCTGCTGTTCATCACGAAAGGAAGTCAGGACTGGAACTCAAGCAGATCAAGGAGCAGGAGCTGATGCAGAGGCCCTGAAGGAGTGCTGCTTACTGTCTTGCTTGCTTCTCCTGGCTTGCTCAGCTGGCTTTCTTATAGAGACCAAGACTACTAGCCCACAGATGGTACCACTCACAAGGGGCCCTCACCCCTTGATCACTAATTGAGAAAATGCCTTACAACTGGATCTCAGAGGCATTTTCTCAACTGAAACTCCTTTCTCTGTGATAACTCCAGCTTGTGTCAAGTTGACTCACAAAACTAGCCAGTACAGGGATAAAGTAGCTTCTGGTGTTGTTGTCACATATAACTGACACATATAACTCTTTATGGAAAGGAGAGGTCAAGACTGTAAAGCACACAGTGTAGAGCACAGTGACATCTATTAGACTTCAAGCAGAACAAGGAGTGCTATTTTCTTTGTTCACTACTAGTTATCTAGAGCATAGCACAATTACTTCCAGATGAGCAAAATCCCATGAGAAACAGAATCTTGACCCTCAAAGAAGTCTATCTCCTAATCCTCAAAACCTGTGAATATATAACTTTCTGCCTTAGGCTTACTATTGCTGTGATGAAATACCATGCCCAGTGATATCCATGGGTGGCCTGCTCTTTGCTGAAAGAAAATGAAAGGGCAATGGATCTGGGTGGAAAGGGGAGGTGTAGGGTTCAGGGGTTGGGAGGAGTGGAGGGGGTGACTGCAGTTGGGATGAATTGAAAACAACAACAAAAAAAATAAATTATATTTTAAAAAAGAAAAAGAAATCTCGTGACCAAAATCAACTTGGGGAGGAAAGAGTTTATTTTGCTTACACTCCATATTGCTATTCATCATCAAAGGAAGTCAGGCAGGAAATCAAACAGGGCAGTTACCTGGAGGCAGAGGCCTTGAATGGGTGCTGCTTACTGGCTTGCTCCTTATGACTTGCTCAGCCTGTTTTGCTATAGAAACCCAGGGATAGCACCACCTACAATGGACTAGGCCCTCCCACATCAATCCCTAATTAAGTAAATGCCTTACAGCTGAATCTTTTATTTTTAATTTTTTCATTAATTTATTTTTTATTCACTTTACATCCTAATATCAGTCCCCCCTCTCCTCCCAGTACCCTCTCACACAGATCCTTCCCACCCCCTCCCCTTTTCCTCTGAGAAGGGGGAGTCCCACCCCCATATCATCCACCATCACTACCACCACTCACAATCAAATCTCTGCAGAACTAGGTACATCCTCTCCCGCTGAGGCCGGACAAGGTGGCCCAGTTAAGGGGAACAGGACCCACAGGCAGGCAACAGCTTTAGGGATAGCTCCCATTCCAGTTGTTGGGGACCCACATGAAGACCAAGCTGCACACCTGCTACATATGTGCTGGAAGGCCTAGGTCCAGCCCGAGTTACAGCTGAATCTTATGGAGATATTTTCTCAATTGAGACTCCCTCATTTCAGATAACCTTAGCTTGTGTCAAGTTAACATAAAACTAGCCAGACGCCTTCCAATGGGAAGACTTCTTAGACATAAGTAAGTATGAGACTTAAGATGAGGTTTGTCTTAGTCAGGCATCTACTGCTGTGATAAAACATCATGGCCAAAAGCAGCCTGGGGAGGAAAGGGTTTATTTCAGTTTATAACTCTCAGGTCACAGTTCAACACTGAGGGAATCAGAGCAGGAACCTGGAGTCAGGAGTTGATACAGAGGCTGTGAAGGAATGCTGCTTACTGGCTTGCTCCTCATGGCTTGCCCAGCCTACTTCATTGAACAACTCAGGACCACCACCCCAAGGGTGGCACAGCCCACAGTGATCTGAGCCCTCCCACACCAATCAAAAAGTGCACCAATGCTTGCCCAGAGGCTATTCTGGTCAGACATTTTCTCAATTGAGGTTCCCTGTGCCAAAATTACTCTAGCTTGTGTTAAGTTGACACAAAACTATCCCTAATATTTTGAGTTGGCTAAATGGATTCACACAGGCCCTTATTTTGGAAAAAAAGAGGGAGTTAGGAAAGAGAGAGTTGTAGAGAGAAAAAGAAAAACATTGAGGAGGCTATGCTGCTGGCTTTGACAATGGAAGGCAGGGCTATGGGTCAAGGAGTGCAGATGGCCTCTGAAAGCTGGAGAAGGTAAACAGATTCTCCTCTAGCACAGACAGGACAGAAGGAAGCCTTGTCAACACCATTGTGTTTGGATTAGTGAGATCTATTTCAGACTCTAATCTCCATAACTAGAAATAATCGATTTATTTTGGTTTAAGTCACTACATTTGAGGTAATTTGTTATAGCAGCACTGGTTTCTTAATCCATTCAGGCTACTCTGACCAAAAAAATGCCTTCAGTGAGTTCTTTTATAAACAATAGGACTTTATTTCTCACGGTTCTGGAGGCTATTAGCTATATCTTCCCAAGGGAGAAGGGGCAAACAAGATCCTCTTTCTGAGGGGCAACAATCCTGATCTCTAATGTGATGCCCTTATGAACTAACCACCTCCCCAAAGTTCCACGTGTTAATACCATCACCCCAGGAGTAGGTTTCAGCCCATGAAGTTTGGAGAGCGTGAAACACTCAGCCCATAGCAACTGACAAATAAATGCACAGTTTATATAATGGGCAGAGCTGAGAGATGGAAGTGGCCTGTATCCTGCCACCCACAGTTCACTGGATCTATACTTGCTTCTGCCTATACTAGACTATACCTGCCTAGTAAGTGAGGCCTACTTCACTGTCTGATATGATTGAAACAGATAGGGCTCAGCTTTTCCAGAATGCCTAGTATCATCTACTTTATTTGATTTGATAAAATGCCTTGTTTTGGGGATCACAAATGTTAGGAACAAATCAGTGAGGGGTACAATGTCTTTGAGAGATACAAAACAAACATAAAAAGAAGACCGTTGTGACAGGGACTCAGGCTCTGAAAGTAGACAGATCTATTTCACATTCCTGGATTTGCTCTAATTATGTGAGCTTTGCTGAACTTTACAACTTTTCTGAGTCAATTTCCTCTCCTGCAAAACAGAGATGATACCAGACTCAGAACTAAGTCATAAAAGCAGGCAGTATGGTTAGCTCTCTGTGACTGGTAGCCACTGTCGTTCTACAAAGCTAGGTGGAACTAGAGAACAGCCCATCGCAGTTCATATCTGAGTCTCAGTTTATACAATCTCGTCTTTCACTGTGGACTCATCACTGTCTTTGGTATCCTTATAAGGAAGGGAGGCAAAGTGTAATGTATAACTTGAGGGCATAGGAGTTGACAGGGATGCTGGAAAGGAAACCAGCACAAAGGCCAGGAAAAGCAGGACCTCTGAGAAGGAAGTGCCAACAGCCTTGGTAAAGCCTGCTGGAAATAGATTCACGTTGGTGTGATTCCTCAGAACATAGACTTTGTCCTTCTCCTTAAATTAAAATCATACACAGAAGCTTTTAGGCTTCTGTGGTGGCTTAAAGGAGAATGGCCCCCATAAGCTCATGTATCTGACTGGCCCCCAGTTAGCAGAACTGTTTGGGAAAGATTAGGAGGTATATCTTTAGAGGAGGTATGTCACTGAGGTTGGACTTTGAGGTTTCAAAAGCCCATTCCAGGACAGTCTCTCTCACTCTCTTTGCCTGCCTGCATGTCTCCATGCTTCCTGTCATGGACTTACCCCCTAAAGCTTAAGCAAGCCCCCAATTAAATGCTTTCTTTTATAAGGATTTCCTTAGTCATGGTGTCTCTTCACACCAATAGAATAGTGACTGAGACAGAACTTGGTACCAGACACTGGGATATTGCTTTCATAGGCCTGACCGTGCTGTTTGTTGGAAGAATAAGGAAGACTTTGGAACTTTAACTAGAAAATCAGTTGCATACTTTCAGCGGGGATTAATGGCATTCTAGTGGGAGCATGGAAGATATTAGTGCTGAGGGTGACGTGGACTGTAGGGGCCTAGCTCAAGAGGTTTCAAAGGAGAAGAATATTATTGGCTGGCCTAGAGACCATTTTTTGTGATATTTTGGCAAAGAATATTACTGCTTTTTGTCCTTGTCCTAAAAGTCTGCTGGAGGTTATAGTGAAGAGTTTGGGCAAAGGAGATTTCAGGACAGCCTAGTATTGACTGCTTCCCATGGTTAGAAGTTCTCACTCTT
This sequence comes from Uromys caudimaculatus, assembly GCA_028551405.1. Taxonomy (NCBI): domain Eukaryota; kingdom Metazoa; phylum Chordata; class Mammalia; order Rodentia; family Muridae; genus Uromys; species Uromys caudimaculatus. The sequence continues at coordinate 42,201,670 of CM052722.1, forward strand.
AGCAGACCTTCAAAGAAAAGGAATGAGCAGGGCAAAGAGAAGTACAAAATGTACGGTTTGAGGAAAGGAGAACCCAGAAATGAAATGTTGGAGCTGAGACCTGTGCTCAAGCAGATGAGAAACTTTAAAAATAGCCTGATGCTGAATGAAATAAATGGAGTAGTAACCTTAGGGCAAGACCCCATCCAACTAATCCTGCCACCTATGAAGGAAAAAGACCTGAAGGATTTCCTAGGCCTAAACAAAAATGCAAAGTGTATGCAAATGTAATTAAAGGAGGGGCCAAGTTTCAGCCCTTGCAAGCAAAAGAACTTGACAGTTTTGGCCATATGGTTCAGTTTAGAGTCAAGAAGAATACAAGAAAGAAGTTATGGAATCTTCCTCTGAGTTTAAAGAAAGCCACTGAGGCTAGGTGTGTAGTAGGGGAGTCATTGCATGGAGGCCCAGAGAGGTCATTGTGCGAAGCTGTGAAGGTAAAGCCTGGATTTCCTTGGCAACCCCAAGATGTTGGAGATGCCAGAGCTGCGGCGTCCAGGAGAGCTGCCTACACGGAGTGGAACCAAGATAAAAAAGTGTGTTGTAGTCAGCAAAGCTGAAAGGGAAGAGTTACCTAAATCCGTTGCCATCAGACAGAGGAATACAGGATTTTGAGTTTGTCCTACTGGATTTTAGTCTTGGTTTGGTCTAGTATTTCCTCACTATGCCTCCTTTCCTCCCTCTTGGAATGGTAATGTATGTTCTGAGCCACAGTATGTTGGACATATATGTGATCTGCTTTTTGCCTTTGCTTTTACACAAGGTTACTGTTCAGGATTGCCTTTGAGTCTCAGAAGAGACATGGACTTTGAGACAGTATTGAGAATGAAAGACTATAGGGACTTTTAAAGTTGGAATAAATGCATTTTGCATTATGACCTGACTATAAGCCTATGGGGGCAGAGTGGAATGTTTGAATGAGAATGGCTCCCCATAGGCTCATATATTTGAATTCTTGGTCCCCACTTAATAGAACTGTTTAGAAAGGATTAAAAGGTGTGGTCTTATTGCAAGAGGTGTGTCATTGGAGGTAGGCTTTGTGGTTTCAAAAGCCTACACCAGGACAGTGTCTCTTTCTCTGTCTGCTAATTATTGATCAGGATGTAAAGCTCTCAGCTACTGCTCCAGCACCATGCCTGTCTGCTTCCCACATTATGGTCATGGATTAACCCTCTGAAACTAGAAGCAAGTCCCCAGTTAAATGCTTTCTTTTTATAAGAGCTACCTTGGTCATGGCACCTTTTCATAGCAACAGAATACTGACTAAGACAGCTTCTGAACATTTATATTAAAAAATTGTAGCTGTTCTAACAGGAATATTGGAAATCACAGCTGTTGCATCCCCTACCCCATCCTCATTCCCCATTTCTAATTATTCCCAAAGCTAAGTGCTTTACTCAGGTAAGGCTTCCAGTCCATGAGAACCTCAATTAGTGGACCCTCAAAACACAGGAAAGAAGAAAATTACAAGATAATAAGCATTTCAAAAATGTGTCCATTCATATCCGTGAGACATAATGAAGAGAGCCCTCAAGCTCAGAATCCATAGCAAACAAAGTCAACATCACTATGGACTATGTGTCCTTCCAAAATACCTATTGAAATCCTAGCCACCAGTGTATTAGGAAGTGGACTTTTGGGGTGTGGTTAGGCCACAAGGGTGGAGCCCTAATGAATGGTTTACTGCCCTTATTAAAGAAATCCTGAAGAGTTCTTTCTCTGTCAGCCATGTCAAGACACAAGGAGAGGCTATCTATAAGCAAGGAGGCTTTCCTTAGACCTGAATCTGCAAGCATCCAGATCCTTAACTTCTTAGCTATCACAACCCTTAGACATGTCTGTTGTTTATAAGGTACACTGGATAGTTGACCACAGTATCCCAAATGGTCTAAGATGAACATTATTATTTAAAGATATAATTACAGAGTGGGATGTTACAGCACATATAATCTCAACCACTCTGGAGGTTGAGGAAGAATTGCCACAAGTTCAAGGCCAGCCTGGGACTAAGTAAAATCCTGTATTAGAAAATAAATATGCAAATAAGTAAATGTAAAGAGAGAAGGGGGACTTAATGGTTGGTTTCATTTACAGTTTATATGTCATACAGGATATAAGAGGTTCTTATAAGAGCTGACACCTTCATACCGTAGTCCATGCCACCACTCACAAAAGTTTCAACAACGACTGGAAGCAAAAGCCATTTTCATTAGTTACCACACTTTAATGCTTAAGCCAGTCCATACAGCACATGTTTTCACAAGAACTATCCCACGTGATTTAGAAAATTGAAATTATACTTAGTAAAAGGACCAGTGTTGGCTCAGAACCCCCCAAGACCAAGTTCTGGGCACAACAGAGATTTATTTGCCCCAGAGGGACAAAGGGCAGGTAATAATAGACAAAGATAGGAGATAAGGAGAAGGAGGAAGAGGACCGGAACACAGGAACAAGGGAAAGGGGTAAGAGATATTTATCCCAGAAGGCAAAAGGACTGCCTCTGGATAGACAGGAAACAGATGTGGCCCATAGGAAAATGGCGGTTTATAAAGGTAAAAGAGGAAAACTCCATGCTAAAATGAGGTGTTTAATTTTGATTGGGCAGGTTAATTAGGTGAACCAAAAGGGGTTTTTGATTGCTTGACTATCAATACTTTGATAGCTGGACCTTAGTAGGCAGCCTCAGGAGAAAGAAGTGGCCAAATAACCTTGATGGCTAGCTTCAGGAATGTAGAACAGTTTTTAGCAAGACAGAGGGAATGGGGGACGGGTAAGGCCTGCCAGAGTCATGTTTACCATGCTTGGCTCCACTAGAATGCTTCACTTAGTGCTCAGAAAAATAAAATTGTTTTTGTACATATTTCTGTATATAATTTTGTAAACAAACACTAAGATTATGTGTAATTATTTTAAATGGTAAGTATATTAGCCAAATATGAATATATTATAAATAGAAAACATAAAGGAGCAGGGTTCAAACAAATATAATTTAAGCCTTTATATAGGTGTTTATTGAATTATATTATATTAAGGCTCACTATTTTACTTTGCTTAAAGAAATTCATGTAGAAAAATATCTCTTATTCCATTAAGTCATCCCACATTTTGAAAAAAGTTAAAAACTTAAAATATTTTTAAAAGAAAAAATTGTGTCATCAGATCCATTTTAATAAGGCTGACTAATGTTACTAAGTATATAACACTGTCTAATACCAAATTACAGTCAAAATAAATTGCTAAGAAAAGATGATAACCCCAACTATAATTTTAGTTTTGTCAGATATAAAAGCTGAATATGACTTCCAGCCTACATTTTTCTGGAAAGATTGTTCATTACCCATTCATCTGGCTTCGAGAGTTAATGCCTTGTGCTATCACCATTTCGATAACAATTTGGTCTTCACAAGGCCAAAGGATGAAGGTGTCAGCTCTTGTAAGAACCTCTCATATCCGGGATGACATTTAAACTGTAAATGGAGCCCCACCATTACCTCCTGCTTCTCCTTTCACACAGGTACCTTTTCTCTATTGTCTGTGCAGAAAGGAGGCTTGTCATATGTCTGTTTCTGAGTCATCTGCTTGGCTCTTCCGTTTCTGCTTTGTGAGCTCCTGCTCTGGATCATCACCTGTGGCTCTGTCCTGCTTCATGTGTCAATTTGACGGCATGGGGCAGAGACGGGTGACACAGGATATATCAATTCCACGTACCCTCAACACCTCTGCAAATACAACTTTGAGTGCATTTAAGACTGCTGGCCAGCTGGGGATAGCTCAATGGCATGGCAAGGCAGGAAATAGTTCTTAGCCAAGTATTAAATGTGACTCCATAGTCCAAAGGAAAAGAGTGGGCAACATGAAACACTTCATTTAGGAGGGGTCCCTTTGAAGTCATGCTCTAGTTCTCAGCCTCACACCCTAGTCTCTAGATTCGCTGTCATCTCCCCCTTCCAGAGACAGAGCACCCCTTTCTTCTAACTTGTTTAACAACACATTTCCACTCATCTTAGAAAAAGAAACCTGGGGTTTAGCATTGTACCAGGGGTACATAACAGAAACTGCCCCAATTCAGCGCCCTTAGGATCCCCTTTCATGCACCTCTATCCCTGGGCTTCCATGAAATTTTTCTAATGGTCTATACAAGCAAATCTTCTGTGAAGACTGGGCTATAGCTACTGAAGTTACCTTAAGGAGCTAGGGAAAGGTATATGAAAGCCTACCTTTATGGCTTGAAGTCCAGTCAGGGTCCTAATTCACACTCCAGGGCTCCTAGCAGTATCACTGTGGCTGGGTCATTTGTCTGATTTCTTATTCCCTGTCCAACTTCCTTAAGCACGACTTTTTAAAAATACACTTGCATATGAATCCTTATCTCCAGGCCTTCCGGGAAAATGTCTTTCCACCTTTTTTTTTTTTTTAAGCGTGGACAAAAGTTCTCTAGTTCTTAAGCAATTCATTCCCCAGATGAGAATAGCTCCGTGTCTTTCTCTACTGTTATATGTCAAATTCTTCTGAGTTTTCTCTCTATTTGGGGTGGGATAAAACTACACACTACTACTCTAGTATGCAACTGGATAAATGCTGGACAAAATGAACACATGTCCCAGGAACAAAATTACCAATAGATTTAGATCTTATTAAAGAGGGCAAACATTCCACAGAGGCAGTAATACAGTAGCTCACAAAAGTATATTCTATCCAAATTTGCATACTTAAGGCATTCCATTTCTGCTCCCCATTTTTATCTCCTATCAAGATGTCATAGAAAAGTAACCCTATACATGCCCTTCTGAGGGAACAAGCCAATTACTATTTTAAGTAGTGCAGATTCAGCAGGGACTTTGATATAACAATTGTCCTGACCGTATTGATCTAGTAGTCCCCCACCTATGGTCTCTAGAGCAACAGCTTTAGCATTTGCATGGGAACTTATTACACATGCAAACACTGAGGCCTTATCCCAGACTTGCACACATCAGAAATCTTGGGGTCAGAGGCTGGAGTGATGGTACAACATTTAAGAACACATGCTGCTCTTACAGGGGACCAGGGTTCAGTTCCCAGCACCTATATGGTGTCTCACAGCGATCTGTAACTCTAGTTTCAAGGGATCTAGCCAATGCACAATTCTAACCTCTGAGTATCAGGCATGCATGTGGCGCACATATACACATGCAGCCAAAATACTCACACACAAAGTAAATTAAAAAAATAAAGGAATCTTGGGGTCAGGGGTGGACCCAGCAGGCTGTAATTTAACAACCCCCTCCCTCAAAGATGCCTTTAATCTCTGTCTTTAGCTCCTGTAAACACGAAGGAGGCCTCAAAAATAATGTAGCCAACTAGAGTAAAAACCTCTGATTGGTATTAGGAGTTAAAGAGTTGCTGTCCTTATATTTACATAAACAATGAGAGACCTCTGTAAACCAAGCCCAAATACATCTGAAAGCTCATTGTTTTGTGATCTTTGGTAAGGGATGGTGGTGACAGTGGAAAGGGCCTTAACTAGAATCTTTTTGTTATTGTTATTGTTGCTGTTGGTGGTGGTGGTGGTGGTATTTATGTTTTATTTTTTTATTTTTGGATATTTACTTTATTTACATTTCAAATGTTTTCCTCTTTGGAAAACCCCTATCCCATCCCCACTCCCCTGCCTCTATGAGGGTATTCCCCCACCCGCCCACCCACTCCTGTCTTCCCTCCCTGGCATTCCCCTATACTGGGGCCTTTAACACTCTCAGGCCCAAGGGTCTCTCCTCCCCCTGATGGCCAACAAGGCCCTCCTCTGCCACATATATGGCCAGCACCACGGGTCCCTCCATGTGTATTCTTTGGTTGGTGGTCCAGCCTCCAGGAGCTTAGAATCTTTTTTTTTTAAATAATTCCATTTGTTTACATCCCAAATGATATCCCACTTCCCAGTTACTCCTCCACAAATCCCCCATCCCACATCTGTCCTCTCCTTCCTCCCCTTTGCCTCTATGAGGATGCTCCCCCACCCACCCACCATCTTCTGCCCCCACGGCTCCAGCATCCCCCTACACTGGTGCATCTAACCTCCATGGGACCAAGGGCCTCCCCTCCCATTGATGGCAAGGCCATCCTCTGCTACATATGTAGCCAGCACCATGGGTCCCTCCATGTGTACTCCTTGGTTGGTGGTTTAGTCCCTGGGAGCACTGAATGGTCCGGCCAGCCAACATTGTTTTTCCTATGGGGTTGCAATTTCCCTCAGCTCCTCTAGTCCTTCTGCCAGCTCCCCCACCTGGGTCCCTGAGCTCAGTCTGATGGTTGGAACCAAGTATCTGCATCTGTATTGGTCAGTTGCTGGCAGAACCTCCCAAGGAACAGCCAAACCAGGTTCCTGTCAGCAAGCACTTCTTGATCACGGCAACAGTGTCAGGGTTTGGTGTCTGCATGTGGTATGGATCCCCAGGTGGGGCAGTCCTCGGATGGCCCTTTCTTCAGTCTCTGCTCCATTTTTGTCCCTGTTTTAGACAGGAACATTCCTGGGTTAAAATTTTTGAGATAGGTGGGTGGCCCCATCCCTCAACTGGGGGCCGTGCCTATCTACTGGATATGGTCCTCTTTGCCTATCTACTAGAGGTGGTCTCTACAGGTTCTATCTCCCCTTTGCTGCGTGCATTTTGGCTAAAGTCATCCCCGTTGGATCCTGGGAGCCTCTCATTTTCCTGGTGTCTAGGACCCTCCAGTGGCTGTCCCCAGTTCCTCATCCCCCACTGCTACATATTTTTATTTGATTTCCTGACAACTAGAATCTTAAATTGCTTCTTATGGTAGCTTCTCACCATCACCACCCCCAATGATATTTTAACCACAAATTATTACTGTTTTACAGAAAGTTTATGCTCTGTCCTGGGCTCTTAAACTTGGTGAGGTTCCAAAGGGCTGGAAGACAATAGATGAATGATAATGTTACCGTAAAGAATGGTCTCCACGTGGGCCCTACAACAACTGCAGTGGGGGCTGTCCCTGAGTCTGTTCCCTACTTATGGGTCCTGTTCCCCTAACTGTGCCACCTTGTCTGGCCTCAGTGGAAGAGGATGCACCTAGTTCTGCAGTGGCACGATGTAGGGGGCTTGGGGGTGATACACAGGGGTGCCCCCACTCTCTCAGAGGAGAAGGGGATGGGGGCAGGACCAGAAGAGGGCAGCAATTGGGATGTAAAGTGAATAAATAAATAGGGGGGGAATAATGGAATTGACTTCTGATGGGAAACAAGGCACGGTCTTAAGCTTTAATCCAGTTGAACAGATCAATCACCAGGTCAACAGATGCTCCTAGGGACGGCAGGTTCACCTTAGGCTTTGCTCTAAAAGTATGAGGAATAAGTAGCCCTTTGATGAGATGATGTATTTTTCCTTCCCAGAATTCCTGCCCCCATTCCCTAGCACAGTCTGTGCAAACTGCCCTGAGGTCCTGTTGGGCCTGCCTGCCTTTCTGAGTCCTGGCCCAAAAACGTCTACTTTTCTCCTTCTCTTCTTTTTCTTTCAGGTGCTAAGGCTGCTTCCTATGGTACTTCCTCTTAAGGCCCCTCCTCGTGCTGTGGCGGCTCTCCATGCTGGCTTAACTCAAGCTGCATGGCTTTCTCTCACTTCAGTCTCCACTTCCTCGTCTAGGCAGATGCTGAAATTTACAGCTTGTTTGTCTTGAGGATTCTCTTTTAAACACTAAGAAAATTGCCCTTGAGCTTTCTTTTGAGCCCATTCTTAATTTATTAATGAGCCTAAGAACCCCAAGAGGGGACTCCAATTTCTTCCAATTTCTCCAGTAAGACATGGTGTCTCTAATTGGACTCCCCAAAATTTCTGCTAACAGGAAAAGATGGATTTTGAAGATAGCATGTATGAAATGCTTTGGATGAAGCAGAAAAACCCTGAAAAGATGAGGGTCAGGTGTCAAACAAATGCATTAGATCTACAGAGATTGGGGCTTCAATTCAGGTTTTTAGAAATGATATGTTAATGCCTATTTAAGAGGTGGGATTTAAATATCTTCTAGGAGTGGAAGCAGGATGTTAACTCATAAACAAGGAAGACTTTAGATATAGATATAGTAGATATAGACATAGACATAGACATAGACATAGACATAGACATAGACATAGACATAGACATAGACATAGACATAGACATAGACATAGACATAGATATATATTGGTTTTTCGAGACAGGGTTTCTCTGTGTAGCCCTGGATGTCCTGGAACTCGCTCTGTAGACCAGGCTGACCTCCAACTCAGAAATCTGCCTGCCTCTGCCTCCCAAGTGCCGGGACTAAAGGCGTGCACCACCACTGCCCGGCTAACGTAATTTTAAGACTTAGAAAAATGTTGGGGTTTTTTTTTTGATACTTTATTTACATTTCCAATGTTTCCCCTTTTCTAGGTCTCCTCTTTGGAAACCCCCATCCCCTCCCCCTCCCCGCCTCTTTGAGGGAATTCCACCTCCCACCCACCTGCCTACCCATTCCCATATTCCCACCTTGACATTCCCCTTTACTGGGGCCTCTAATACCCTCAGGCCCAAGGGCCTTTCCTCTCTTCCTGATGGCCAACGAGGCCATCCTCTGCCACATATGTGGTTCGAACCATGGGTCCATAGATGTGTATTCTTGGTTGGTGGTCCAAACTCCAGGATCCCAGTCCAGCGGTTACTGTAAAGTGAAACTTGTGTATTCCAAACTTTTGGGCTAATATCCACTTATCAGTGAGTATATACCCTGTTCATTCTTTTGTGACTGAGTTACCTCGCTCAGGATGATATTTTCAAGTTCCATCCATTTGCCTGAAAATTTCATGAAGTCATTGTTTTTAATAGCTGAGTAGTACTCCATTGTATAAATGTACCACATTTTCTGTATCCATTCCTCTGATGAGGAACATCTGGGTTGTTTCCAGCTTCTGGCTATTATAAATATGGCTGCTATGAACATAGTGGAGCATGTGTCTTTATTACATGTTGGAGCGTCTTCTGGGTATATGCCCAGGAGTGGTATAGCTGGGTCTTCAGGTAGTATTATGTCCATTTTTCTGAGGGTCCGCCAAACTGATTTCCAG
>CM052722.1:42211278-42221556 GCA_028551405.1 Uromys caudimaculatus
GGTAAAGATTTTTTCCCAATCTGTTGGTTGCCGTTTTGTCCTATTGACAGTGTCCTTTGCTTTACAGAAGCTTTGCAATTTCATGAGGTCCCATTTGTCTATTCTTGATCTTAGAGCATAACCCACTGGTGTTCTGTTCAGGAACTTTTCCCCCATACCCAGGTGTTCTAGAGTTTTCCCCACTTTCTCTTCTATCAGATGGGTTCACTGCAGAATTCTATCAGACCTTCAAAGAAGACCTAATACCATACTCTTCAATCTATTCCACAAAATAGAAACAGAAGGAACACTACCCAATTCCTTCTATGAGGCCACAATCACACTGATAACAAAACCTCACAAAGACCCAACAGAGAAAGAAAACTTCAGACCAATTTCCCTTATGAATATCGATGCAAAAATACTCAATAAAATTCTCACAAACCAAATCCAAGAACACATCAAAACGATCATTCATCATGATCGAGTAGGCTTCATCCCAGGGATGCAGGGATGGTTCAATACCCGGAAATCCATCAATGTAATTCACTACATAAACAAACTCAAAGAAAAAATCCACATGGTCATTTCCTTAGATGCTGAAAAAGCATTTGACAAAATTCCACATCCCTTCATGATAAAAGTCTTGGAAATGTTTGTTTTATTGTTGCTTTGTTTTGTTTCTGGCTTTGATGTGGCGAAGGACACCTTACACCTTTAGTTTTTTCAGAAAAGTTCTGGATTTTGTTTCCCTTTCTGTTGCAGTGTGTGTTCACCTTGGTTGTTTTCTGGTCAGTGATGTCTGCACGACTCAAGTGGCTCCAGATGTTCTTACCCATGGCCTTCAAGGTCACCATTAATACAGGAAGCCTAAGTACTTGAGACACGATAACTATTGAAGTAAGGTGAGTTTACTTATGGACAAGATTAGGGAAGGCCTGTGGGTTAGAGTCTGCAAGCTATCTGTCAAGGAATCTTCACAGACTATAGGAGTACAGCCATCCCTTCGCTCAGTGGCAGATGGAAATTGGTTCCAGCACTTGTGAGTATGCAAATCTCTTGTATAAAATCCCATAGTATCTGCACAAGACCTACACATGTCCTTCTGTATAGTTCAAGACATCTCTTCTTCTTTAGAATGCCTGATACAAAGTGAATGTTGTGAAAATAGATGGCATACTGAATTGTTTAAGAAATGATGGCAACAGGGAAAGTTTGCAATGCTCACTGCAGAAACGATTTTTCCAAATTCTCTCTATCTGTGGTTGGTAGAATCTGTAAATGTGGGACCCGCAGACACAGAACAGTGAGTGTATCGGGAAGTTCCTGGCATTTGGAGAATACACGAGGAAAAACAATCCCCTTTTGGAGACTCTCAGACCAAAAGTAAGGGTATGATTTATACAGGCAAAACTGGAGCATTCCATAGAATGTCTGCTTAAACGGCCAAGTTCAGTAGGCAGTTCAAGATTGGCTCCTTGTAAAGAAGCCAGGCACAGGTAATTTGCTGAACCCCATGCCTGGCTGTGGATTTTAGGAATCGTGTTGATCCATCAAGTCTGTTGGGTTGACTGCAGATATACAGGCTGGAAGTAGCCATATTTCTATCAATAAGCTCCCTCTCTGCCTTCTTTAAACTTTGTATTGGTTCTTTGTGAATTTCATATCATGCACCCCAATCCCACTCAGCTCTCCATCCCTCCATGTCTGTCCTCTGCCCTTGTAATCTTCCGCTCAAAAGAAAACAAAAAGTAAAAAATAAAATAAAACTCACCATGGAAGCTGCATTGTGTCATGGTGTGTCACACAGTGTAACCTTTTGCCCAAAGAACTTTACTTGTAAAATGCTCATTTCAGTGAGTCATTGGTCTGGTTTGAGACCTCTGGCTTCTGCTGCACTATCAGTACTGGATCCTCACCGGGACCCCTCTCAGATATCCTGTTGTTGCCTTGTGTCATGGAGATCCTGCAGCTTTCAGTAGGACCAGTCATTTCATGTTCTCCAGCAGTCCATAGATGGGGTAGATGTTGGGGCGAGCCAACTCAAAGTCCTGGATCTGGGCCTAGGTGGTAGCTGAGATGGTCAGCCTGCCAGTTCTCCTGCAACCACACTACCAAGGCCAGCTCTCCAGCACTGCCACTGTGAGAGGCAGGACCATCTGCCACAGCAGGCATGTGAGGGGTGGAGCCAGCTCTCTTGTTCTCATGCACTTGGGGCCTGCTCTCCCATGCTGCCCAGATGAAGGGTGAGACCATCTTTCCAACGTCCATGCCATTGCATGGCCTGTGGAGCCAGCTCTCATATACTCATGCCCTCGGGACTGGCTTACCTGTCCCCCTGCCACCAGGGCCAGCCAGCTTTACTGTGCTGCCCAGGTGAGGTATGGAAACCACTCTCCCAAGTACCAAGGCTGGCAAGAGACAGGGCCAGCTCTCCTGCTCTCAGGTTCTCAGGGCTAGTTCTCCTACACTGCCCAGGTGAGGGGTAAGACCAGCCCTTCACAGCCCTCAGACATCAACAAGGCCTATGGTGGTAACATCAGCCATGGACATTGACACAGACTCCTGCTGCTGCAGGGCCAAGAACCTAAACATGGCCCTCAGTGGCAGCACAGGCCAGCACTTCACCGTGGTCTCAAGTGGCAGCGCAGGCTATTCGCATCAGGCTGTTTCTCACCACCTTTACATCTCTAGTTCGGTCTCTCTTCACAGTGCACAAATTGTTCTGCTTCTCTTTCTCTACCATCTCTCCACCACTTACTTGCTCATTTTAGTGGTGCTCACCCGTACCACGTGGTAGTGGGCAGGCCTATGGGGTTTCCTCTGCCCTGCCCACACTGCATGGTTGTGGGCACCTTCCCCACCTTTTAAAATCATTTTTAAAGTAAGTAGTTTCTCACTTCTTCATTCATTTTCCTGGATGTTACTCATTTAAGGAAGCACTGATGCTTCTATCTTACAGACTTGCAAATCTTCTGTCATATTAAACCAAGGTTTGTCAGGAATAATCACATAATTAAAAGTTGACGGTTTATGTCTTGAGAGAAGGGGACAAGGTGTAAAATATTTTATTCCATGTCAGGGGATTTTCAAGTTCATTCCCAGGTCAGATAAGTTGCTAAAAGAACTCACAGGATTCAGCATATAGTCACACTCATAGCTATGGCTTATAAAGCAGATACAAAGTACAACCATTAGTAGACTGGGCACATACAGAGAAAGTCAGAGTCTGGCACATGCGTCCAAGAATTCTCTCTCAGCAGAGTCACATGGGGGACTGCTTAATTTGCCCACTAATGAGCTGTGATTATACATGTGAAATGTATACTATACTTTCCAGACTTGATATGTGAAGACATGTCTCCCTAAAGAATTTTTAAGGCCACAGGAATAGCATACCAACTGGTTATCCAATACCAAATAAACAGGCAAACTCATTAAGGATCCAGCACTCAGGAGGGATTCTTACTTCAGGGGATGAACACATAGGTAATCTCTATTTGCAAATCCCAAATTTCCAGGCTCTCAGAGGGAAGCAGAAGTTCAGCACAATATTGCTTAAATAGTTTAGAAATAGTGTCTTACTTAATTTTTCACTGCTGTGAAGAGACACCATAACCGAGGCAAGTTAGATAAGAAAGAGTTTATTAGGGTTTCCAGTTCGAGTGTGAGAGTCCGTTTCTACCATGGCAAGGAGCATAGCAGCATGGAAGAATACATGGCACTGAAGCTGAGAGCTTACATCCTTGAGGAAACAACTGTGAGACAGAGAGAGAGACAGAGAGACAGAGACAGAGAGAGACAGACAGAGACAGAGACAGAGAGAGGCAGAGAGAGACAGAGAGAGAGAAGCTAACTAGAAATGTTGTTGTAGGTTTTAGAATCCTCAAAGCCCACCACCAGTGACATGTCTCCTTTAGCAAGGCCACACCTCCCAATCCTTCCCAAATAGTTTCACCAACTGGGGACCAAACATTCAAATATATGAGCCTATGGGGACTATCCTCATTCAAACTACCACAGTCAGACACTCTCAGTAAAGACTGGAAACCTCGCCAGATATCATCAGTCCGTGGCCAACTTTAAGCAAGATTTTCAAAGGTAAAGATTAGAGATGGGATATTAATGCTTATCTGCACATATTCCAATCAGAAAACATTTATTGTCATGTTTATCTTTATTTAGGGCACCATGGGAACAATGGATATTTCTTTAGCTGAAAGAATGGACATATTTTGAGAGAGCACATCCTTAACTTATTTTTTTTTCTACTATAGTATCAGGCTTTCAAGATATTAGAAACTTAAATCATGGGAAAATTTGCCACCCTTCTTAGTTCTGGAGGGTCACTCACTGCTAAGGTCCTTGCCTAACATGTGCAAGGCCCTGAGTTCCACCGCAGGACTTCCAGAAAACATAAAGGGGCTATGAGCAGGAGTGGTGGAGTGAGTCTAAAGAAATGCCCATAATCAAGGTAAACAAAAGGAAGATAGAGAATCTTCGAAGGCATTTCTGACAACCAAAGCAAATCACTGCATTGTAGAAGCAAACATATCTCATTCTTATTCATTCATTTTTGTCATTCATTCACTCAAGAAAAAACTGTTAATGTGTTATATACAAATATCTATTGGTATGTCCTAGCTATTATGGCAAAGGAATTGGATCTTGTGGTTTGAGTAAAAAATGTCCTCATAAGCTCTTGCATTTGAACATTTGAGCTCCTGTGGGTGGTGCTGTTTGAGGGAGGTTATGAAACCTTTAGGACGTTCAGCTTCACTGGAAGAAGTATGTTCTGTAGGATGGGCTTTGAAAGTTTATAGCTTTCCCCCACTTCCTGCTCACTCTCCTTCCTGTGTGTGAGTACAGATGTGATCAGCCGGCTTTCTGCTCCTACCTCTATGCCACACTTTCCCTACCATTACAGACTCTAACCCTCTGGAACTATAAGACAAAAGAAACTTTTTTCTATACGTTGGTTTTTACAAGATGATGACATTTCATCACAGTAAAGAAAGAATACAGATATTAGAGATATTGCAATCAGGGATAAAGTGCATTGTGTTTAACGAAGTAGAGTCAGATTACCTGGATTCAAATTCTGGTTCTGCTATTTACTGCTGTGTCCTTTTGAACAAGATACTTAGCTGCCTTTGGCAGCATGAACCCGCTGTGAGGCGCAGGCTTCGCAGCGCGGGGGGCGGGGGGAAGAGGACGCCTCAGGGAAGTTCTCCACCATGAACCTGAGGGGCCTCTTTCAGGACTTCAACCCGAGTAAATTCCTCATCTATGCCTGTCTGCTGCTGTTCAATGTGCTACTGGCCCTTCGCTTGGATGGCATCATTCAGTGGAGCTACTGGGCTGTCTTTGCTCCAATATGGTTGTGGAAGTTAATGGTCATTGTTGGCGCATCAGTTGGAACTGGAGTTTGGGCACGAAATCCTCAATATCGTGTCTATTGTAGCATGTGTTTGGGGCTTTCAGCATGACGGGTCACTAGAGCTAGAAATCCTGTGTTTGGTCAACATTCTTCAGCTTATATTCATTGCCTTAAGACTAGACAAGATCATCCACCGGCCCTGGCTTGTTGTATGTGTCCCTCTTTGGATTCTCATGTCCTTCTTGTGCCTGGTGGTCCTCTATCACATTGTTTGGTCCATTCTGTTCTTGCGCTCTATGGACATGATTGCAGGACACTTATAACCATGGCACTGAGCTGGATGACCATTGTCGTGCCTCTTCTTACTTTTGAGATCCTGTTGGTTCACAAACTGGATGGCCACAATGCTTTCTCCTGTATTCCAATATTTGTTCCCCTGTGGCTCTCCTTGATCACACTGATGGCAACAACATTTGGACAGAAGGGAGGAAACCAGTGGTGGCTTGGTATTCGCTAAGACTTCTGCCAGTTTCTGCTTGAAATATTCCCATTTTTGAGAGAGTATGGAAACATCTCATATGATCTCCACCATGAAGTTAGTGAGGAAACAGAAGAAACCCCAGTTCCAGAACCTCCTAAAATTGCACCCATGTTTCGCAAGAAGGCCAGGGTGGTCATCACCCAGAGCCCCGGCAAGTATGTCCTTCCTCCACCCAAACTAAATATTGAAATGCCAGACTAAAGGATACCACCAGGGCCAGAGTGTGTGTGCACTGAGACACACACTCCTACCCCCCCCTGCCCCCAACCTAGACCTGGAACCTCGGACCTCCATCTGAAGCCTCGTTTGCATCCAGTGTCATAGGTAGCAGGGACTAAGGATATCTATCAATATAGATGCCAGTGACACATGAGCAAAGAGCCCATTTCTTTCTGTATGGGTACCTGAAATATGTTTTCATTCCTGTGGTACCCACCCAGGGATGACTGCTGCCTAGGCCCACAGAAATCACATCTGTGGTCTGGGCAGGTTTTCTAGTGCTAAAATTCCTATCAAAGTATTGAATGATGTGGTTCTTACGGGACCACTTCCATTTGTGGCTCAGCTGTGCTGCATATAGGTAGCCGTGGGGACTGTAAGTAGGTCTGTACACACCTGTTGTGTTCAGATACAGCCCAGCCTTGCTTTCCTTGTCCCTGCTGTACAGAAATTTCGCTTTAGGCAGGATGACAGCAGGTTTTCAGGGCCTCATCAGTGAGTCCATGCCTGTATAGTATTTATACAGCTATTTTAGCACTGTAATATACAGTGTCAAATCCTAGTTCTGTACAGCATATTATCTGTTAAAGTATTTTTTTACAAGCTTGTGCTGGAGATGGATGGGTTAAGCCATGGGAGAAGCAGATAGCTCAACTTCTGTGTCTCAGACAGATGCTCCACCTTCACTTACCATGACTACTGACACCCTGGAATTCCTACCAGCACAGCTACTATAAGTGAGGAAAGCTCTGTGCTTTTCCAACATGGGGTGTGGGAGAAGTGGCTTAAAAGCCCAAGAAATGCCCCCTTGAGACCAGGACACTAGAGAAGGTTGCCAAGGCAGGCCAGAAACAGCCAGGGACTCCTGTCAAAGTCCAGAGCATTCTGCCTACCTGCAGGAACATACTGAGCATGCAGGCAACATCAGCTGTCAGCAGTTTCTCCAGGCTCTGCTGGTATAGTCAGCCCAGAACCCACCATACTAGAAAATAACCTTCAGTCTAAATCAAATGATTCATTTCCCAATGGAAGTCAATGGAGCCTTGATCTTTCTGATCAGGAGGTGCAATGTGTTTTCATGGTCACCTTATCAGTGGCTTCAGTCACACATAATTGAAGTTTACTATGACCCTAATCCTACCCTGGGCACAGGCCTCCAGTAAGCCTGTTCTGTTTCAGGAGAAAGGGGAAACAGGGTATCATTTTTTGTTAAAAATGTGGTTAAATCCACTATTTTTTGCTCCTGTAGTTCAATAAAGTGGTTCATTTTACATGAAAAAAAAGATACTTAGCTACTCTGTGACTCCATTTTCTAATCTGTAGACTTAATACCTCATTTCAAGTGAACCAGCTATAACACAGACAACTACATGGATAAATGCCGAACAAAAAGAAGCCAATCAAAAGAGTATATTCCATGTGGTGACCATGTTTATACAAAATTCAAAAACAAACAAAATAAAATTTATGATGTCCGAAGCCAGAATAGCGATTACCCTTATAGGAGCCAATGGTGTAATTTCTAGAAGGAAATATGAAAGGAACTTTAGGATCATACTTTTTTATGTATAAGTGCATGTCTGAGTATATGTCACGTGAGTGGGTAAGTACAGAGGCCTGAAGAGGATGTCAGAATGTGTATATTTGTGGGGTATCGTTCCACATATGGAAAATGTCACATAAGCTATGTAACCATCAGAGTGTAAGGAATGACTATATACAAACATTACTTAAAGATTTTATATGTGAAATCTAGGCTTATATACATCTTAATGGCACAACATAAAAGACAGCTACAGGGACATTGACCCAACTCCTCTATGGACTTGTATCTCATAATTACTAATATTAAATGTTTAAGGTAGTAGTGTCCAAAATCAAAACTATGGGTAGCACTAAAATCTATAGGGAGATTCTTCTTAGCTTCTGATGTTTACCCACAATCCCTGGTTCCCTGGCTTGTGCATGCATCACTTCAGTCACATGGCTACCTTCCTGTATCTTCACTTAATTTTCTTTTATGCTTTTCAGTTTCTATGCCTGAGTTCCCCACTGTGATGAGGATACCAGCCATATTGAATTAGAGCTCACCTTAATAGCCTTATTTTATGTTAATTACCTTTGCTAAGATCGTATTTGCAAATAACACCAAATTCTGAGGTGAAGGGGTGGGATTTCAATATACCTCTTTTTCCTCTTGGTAATATTTATTTATTTATTTATTTATTTATTTATTTATTTATTATTCTTTAATCTTTTTTTACAGTCCAGCCATTATCTCACTCCCATTCTGCCCTCCAACAGTTCCTCATCCCATTCTTCCTCCCCCACCTCTCCAAGAGGATGTCCCCACACCCCACCTCACCCCACCAGACCTCCCTACTCCCTGAAGTCTCAAGTCTCTCAAGGGTTAGGTGTGTCTTCTCTGACTGAACCCAGACCAGGCAGTCTTCTGCTGTATATGTGTTGAGGGCCTCAGACCAGCTAGTGTATGCTGCCTGGTTGGTGGCTCAGTGTCTGAGAGATCTCAGGGGTCCAGGTTAGTTGAGACTGCTGGTCTTCCTATGGGGTCACCCTCCTCCTCAGCTTCTTCCAGCTTTTTCCTAATTCAACCACAGCGTTCCCCGACTTCAGTACATTGGTTGAGTATAAGTATCTGTGTCTGTCTTGGTCAGCTGCTTGTTGGGCCTCTTGGAGGGCAGCCATGCTAGGCCCCTGTCTGTAAGCACACAGTAGCATCAGTAACAGTGTCAGGCCTTGGAGCCTTCCCTTGACCTGGATCCCACTTTGGGCCTGTCACTTGACCTCCTTTCCCTCAGGCTCTTCTCCATTTTTGTCCCTGCAGTTCCTTCACACAGGAACAATTCTGGGTTAGAGTTTTTGACTGTGGGATGGCAACCCCATCCCTCACTTGATGCCCTGTGTTTCTGCTGGAAGTGGGCTCTACAAGTTCCTGCTCCCCATTGCAGGGCATTTCATTTAAGGTCCCTCTCTTTGAGTCCTGAGAGTCTCTCACCTCCCAGGTCTCTAGTGCATTCTAGAGGGTCCCCTACCTCCTACTTCCTAAGGTTGACTGTTTCCATTCTTTCTGCTGGCCCTCAGGGCTTCAGTCCTGTTCTCCCCCCCCCCAATACCTGATCAGGTTCCCTTTTCTTCTCCCTGTCTTCTCTCCCACCCAGATCCCCTCCCTTCCTCTGCCCCCCCGTGATTGCTTTCTTCTCCCTCCCAAGTGGGATTGAGGCATCTTCACTTGGGCCCTTCAGCTTGTTAACCTTCTTGAGTTCTGTGGATTGTATCCTGGATATTCTCCACTTTTTTGGCTAATATCCACTGTGGATCAAGGACCTCAACATAAAACCAGATACACTGAATCTAGTAGAAGAGAAAGTGGGAAAGAACCTTGAACTCATTGGCATGAGGTGGGGGGAATTTCCTAAACAGAACTCCAATGGCTCAGGTTCTAAGATCAAGAATTGATAAATGGGACCTCATGAAACTGGAAAGCTTCTGTAAGGCGAAGGACACTGTCAATAGGACAAATAGGCAACCTACAGATTGGGAAAAGATCTTCACTAACCCCACATCTGAAAGAGGGCTAATATCCAAAATATATAAAGAACTCAAGAAGCTAACCACCAAAAAATAAAACAAAAACAAACAAACAACACAATCAAAAAGTGAGGTATGGAACTAAACAGAGAATTCACAACAGAGGAATCTTGAAGGGCTGAGAAACACTTAATGAAATGTTCAAAGTCCTTAGTCATCAGGGAAATGCAAATCAAAACGACCCTGAGATTCCACCTCACACCAGTCAGAATGGCTAAGATAAAAAACTCAGGTGACAGCAGATGCTGGCGAGGATGTGGAGAAAGAGGAACACTCCTCCATTGCTGGTGAGATTGCAAGCTGGTACAACCACTCTGGAAATCAGTTTGGTGGGCCCTCAGAAAAATGGATATAATACTACCTGAGGACCCAGCTATACCTCTCCTGGGCATATACCCAGAAGATGCTCCAACATGTAATAAAGACACATGCTCCACTATGTTCATAGCAGCCATATTTATAATAGCCAGAAGCTGGAAACAACCCAGATGTCCCTCATCAGAGGAATGGATACAGAAAATGTGGTACATCTACACAATGGAGTACTACT
>CM052722.1:42228362-42261224 GCA_028551405.1 Uromys caudimaculatus
TTTGGTGTGGTTCTCTCTATGGCGTCCTGACAAAATGTAAGGCAGACCAATACATGAGTGTCCTTAGCAAAGAATCCTTCATCACGTGTCCTTTCACGTGCTTGCTTTAGCAGAACATCCTCTCTCCTGTGTCTGCTTCAGCTAAATATTCCTTCACGTGTCTGTCTTAGTCTTTCACCTGTGTCCACTTTAATGAAACGTTCCTTCACATGTTTGCCACAGCACAACACCCTCTAACCGACTTTCCAAAGAACCCTTAGGTTTTCACTTTAATATATTTTTTATAGTGTGTGTGTGTGTGTGTGTGTGTGTGTGTGTGTGTGTGTACAAATTCTGGGTCATATGGTATTTATATTTAACCTTGCAAGGAACCAGTACACTGTTTTCCAAAGCAGTTATACCACTTCCCACTCCCACCAATGGTACATGTGGTTCTAATTTACCTACATCTCACCCATATGGATTACCTTTCTTAAATATACTCAATCTAGTTGGGGATAAAGTAGTATCTTTTTATTTTATTCTATCTGTATGGTTGTTATCTGTGTACCACACACATGTCTGATGCCCACCAAGGCCAGAAGAGGGCATCAGATCCCCTGGAACTTAAGTTATGGACAGTTATGAGCCACCATGTGCGTGCTGCGAATTGAAACCAGGTCCTCTGGAAGAGCAGTCAGTGCTCTTAACTGCTGAGCCATCTCTCCAGCTTCATGAAGTAGTATCTTGTTGTGGCTATGCTTTACATTTCTCTGGTGACTACATATCCTATCATGAGGGGCTGGAGAGGTGGCTTAGTAGTTAAAAGCACTGGCTGCTCTTCCAGAGGACCTGGGTTCAATTCCCAGCACCCACATGGTGGCTCACAACTACCTGTAACTCCGGTTCCAGGGAATCTGACACCTTCACA
Source organism: Uromys caudimaculatus (assembly GCA_028551405.1). Taxonomy (NCBI): domain Eukaryota; kingdom Metazoa; phylum Chordata; class Mammalia; order Rodentia; family Muridae; genus Uromys; species Uromys caudimaculatus. The sequence continues at coordinate 42,229,273 of CM052722.1, forward strand.
CAGACATATATGCAGGCAAAACATAAATGCACATGAAATAAAAATAAATAAATTATCTTTTAAAAATATCCTACTATACAATTATAGGAATTTTCTAGGAAAAAATGTGTGGCTTACATGTTCTCTCTCTTACCTTGATTCCCCATTAAGTAACTGCTAGAAACTTTTAGCCATCCTGTAAAACTTGGACCGGGGACTACTTGTGATGATAATAGCCCTGGAATCCTAGTGAGGCAGAGACAGAAGGATTGTGAGTTCCAGACTGCCTGGGTCACAAGACTGTCCCAACAAAACAAAAGACCATCCTGGCTTAGTCATTTTCTTCTCTCTGAGCCCTTCCACCTGCTCCCAAGCAGAACTAATCACTGTCTCCTTTGGGGCCACCACTCTTGCGTGCTCTGTAGAACTTGACATGGCCTATTTTCCAACTCCTAATTTTTCCACATCATTGGCTTTGAGTTTTGTCCTGTGACTGACATTTGAACAATTGGCCATCTTGGTAGGGAATGTGTCCTTTAACTCACAAAATCTACATTAGTTCTTGATAGCTAATGCTAAAAGTGTATTGCAGAATGCCAGCTGGTGTCAGAATAGTGGTAATTTTCATAAAATGAAGAGGAAGTGTACCACTAACCTCCTCTTAGAAAGCCTAGGAGGGCAAACAAGGGAAAGTGAAAAGAAAGGGAAGACCAGCAATGGGAATAAAGGATGATACGTCAGTTTCTGGTGGGGACAGAACAGCAGGCCAAATCTCTACCCCTTGAGAAGTAATAAAGAGGTCCAAGGGGAATCTTTGGGTCTAGCATATTGTCCCAGAATTATACTACAAGAAATCCAATCTCGGCTCCTACCCAAATACTGTCTTCCATCTTCCTTAACTATTCATTAAGTAAATCTGACTGGAAACTCATCTTACAATATCCAAAATATTTAACAAAATGTTCTCCTGTTGTTCAAATGCCCAAGATTCTGACAAGGGGTGGGGGTGGGGGCTCTACAACTATTAGTTAAATTAGTGAAAGATAATATCTTCCTGAAAGCTTCTGACATTTCTGCTACTATCTCACATTGTATAAGAAAGCAAATTTTCCCTACAGTATGGATTAAGAATCCCACATTTTTCAACAAACAGGAATTGCCTTCTCTAAATATAGCAAAAATAAATTGTGCAAAGTATAGCTTTAGTGGGAATTTGGGGGTAGTATCCATGTCAGTAGAATTTAGCAATTATATTAAACTAGCATACCATAAAAGAAGTGTCTTTTTTTTATTCTTTAATCTTTTTTTTTACAGTCCAGACTTTATCCCCCTCCCGATTCACCCTCTGACTGCTCCACATCCCACACCTCCTCCCCACCCTCCCCAATCCCCATCTCCAAGAGGTTGTCCCCACCCCACCAGACCTCCCATTCCTCCTCTCCCTTGCCTCTGAGAGGGTGCTCCCCCCCTACCAGACCTCCCCCTTCCCTGGGGCCTCAAGTCTCTTGAGGGTTAGGTGCTTCTTCTCTCACTGAGGCCAGACCCGGCAGTCCTCTGCTGTGTATGCGTCCAGGGCCTCCTATCAGCTGGTGTATGCTGCCTGGTTGGTGGCTCAGTGTCTGAGAGATCTCAGGGGTCTGGGTCAGTTGAGACTGCTGGTCTTCCTATGGGGTTGCCCTCCTCCTCAGCTTCTTCTAGCCTTTCCCTAATTCAGCCACAGGAATCCCTGGCTTCTGTCCATTGGTTGGGTGTAAGTCTGTCTCAGTCAGCTGCTTGTTGGGCCTCTCAGATGACAGTCATGCTGGGTTCCTGTCTGTAAGAACACCATAGCCTCAGTAATAGTGTCAGGCCTTGGGGCCTCCCCTTGAGCTGGATCCCACTTTGGGCCTGTCCCTGGACCTCCTTTCCCTCAGTCTCTTCTCCATTTCCATCCCTGCAGTTCTTTCAGACAGGAACAATTATGGGTCAGAGTTTTGACTGTGGGATGGCAACCCCATCCCTCACTTGATGCCCTGTCTTTCTGCTGGAGGTGGGCTCTACAACTTCCCTCTCCCTACTGTTGGACATTTCATCTAAGGTCCCTTTGAGTCCTGAGAGTCTCTCATTGAAATGGAAAACCTAGGAAAGAGATCAGGAATTACAAAAGAAGTGTCTTAGGATGGGTTTTGGCAGTGCTGGAGTCTAATCCAGTGCCTCATACATGCAGGCAAGCACTGGATTACTATGATGTTTTTCATATACCAGAAGTTATCCTTAAAATTCCACTGTACTATGGTGTAGATCCAGGTAAGAGAACTAAAAACTATTTGAGGGACGGACTATATGGTTCAATTAATAAAGTACTTTCTGCACACACATACATTTGCATTTCTAGCACCTGTATTTGAAAAAGCTAAGCATAGCAACACACACCTATAATCCTATCACTGGGGAGGTAAGGGAAGAAGATTTGGGGACATGTTGAGCAGTCAGCCTACCCAAATCAGCAATCTCCAGGTTTAGTAAAAGACCTGGCCTCAAATAATAATAATAATAATGATGATGATGATGATGATGATGATGAAGAAGAAGAAGAAGAAGAAGAAGAAGAAGAAGAAGAAGAAGAAGAAGAAGAAGAAGAAGAAGAAGGAGAAGAAGAAGTGTGTAACAATAGAGGAAGACACCTGATGTCAATCTTTGGCCTCTACACATGCAAACAACACACACACACACACACACACACACACACACACACATGAACACCATACACACACAGGAGGTAGGGCATTGGGATTCAGGAAATACTTAATGGATAAAGTTTTTGTCATAAAATCATAAGGGTCTTGATTTGGATCCCCAGAACTCATATACAAAGCCAGAGTTGCTATCCTTATAACTCCAACACTGGGAAGCAGAAACCAGATGTCAGGAGCTCACTGGCCAGCTAATCTAGCCAATCACTGAGCTCCAGATACAGAGAGAGACTCTGTCTCAAAAAAATCAGGTGATAACTTATAAAGGAAAACACTTGACATTGATCTCTGACTTCCACAGGTAAACACATGACCCCGTACACATAGCATACACTACACACACACACACACACACACACACACACACACACATTTTTAATAAACTACTTTAGAAAACTAAATTTTTAAGCCAGGCATGGTAGCTTAAGCACGTAAACTTTGCTCTTCAGAGGCTGAGGTCGGCGGGAGAATTGCTAGAGTTTGAAGCCATACTCAGCTCAATAAAAAAGGAAAAGCAGAGGAGGGAAAATGAGAAGGAAGAGGAGAAAGCAGAGGAGGAAAAGAAGGAAGAGGAAGGGAAGAATGAGTAATGCTTAATAAATTGAACTCACCTGTCAGATAAAAAGATGAACTGTTTCCCCTGTTCTCAGTTGTTCAGTATTCCTGGGTGTTTTTCTTCTAGTGTTGGAAAATATAAATTGATCTGTGTTTAAAACATAAAATTGGAAACAATCTTAAAGATTTCTGGCTAGCACAGAGCTTTTCAACCTTGGCACTATTGACATCTTGGGCCAAATAAATCTTTTTGTGGGACTATGTTGTGCTCTGTAGATGCTTAGCAGCACCCCTGGCCTGTACCCACTAGATGTCAGTAGCACCACCCACTCTCGAACACTGGTGGCAACTGAAATGTCTCCAGACATCCATAATAGGAATTTTTACCTAAGAGGTTTAACTACAAAATGGTGACTCCAGAGAAAGCAATCTTGTCTCCCAGAGAACATGTGCAGAACATACATACATACATACATACATACATACACACACACCCCAACATACACATCCCAACACACACACACACACACACACAGAGAGAGAGAGAGAGAGAGAGAGAGAGAGAGAGAGAGAGAGAATCCAAAATCTGGCCTTAAATGCTAATAATGTCAAGGTTGAGGAACTTGCTATAAAGGAACAAGACTTTGGTAAATGTGGGAGAGATAAGGTTATGTTTTTGTTACTGGATTATATCCACAGATAACCTTTGAAAAACTTTTATCGGTTTAATTGATTATGCTGTATTAATTTGTACTCCACATCCTGTCTTCCTTCTAATGTCTCAAGGATATAGCATTGAAGGAAAGCTAACATAATTAGTATACTTCATCCCCCCCCCCATGCAATTCATACTCAGAGACAGTTACGTTGTATGGTCCAAGACAATCAAAGCAAATGTGAGGACTTCTGCCAAGAAATCAGCTAATATCTCTTTTCCAACTGGGAATGAAGAAGAGAAAAAGCCCTGACTATTACCAGAAGTCACATTGAGACTACAAGGGAATATGTCTTTTGTTTGAACAATTCTAAACAAAGCCAAATAGAAATACAGGGTTTGGTGGGGTCTTTAGGCTACCAGATCAAGCGTCCCCAAAAGGTATGCCAGTCTCTCAAGTTTTTACTTTCAGAAGTTATAAATCTCCCTTATTGTTTAAGCTCCTAGGAGTTACATTTTCCTGTTCTTGATACTAAAAGATAGATATAAGAATCTGCTAACATCTGTGTCTAGTCATAGAACACTTCCACACCAATCAAGTATGTGGGATTTCCCTCACATCAACAAACCAGCTCTCGAACTTCCTGGATGCCATTCTGATGCCCTACAATTCAACCCTAGTCTGATACTATAGATTCCAAAATGTAAGGACTCAGTCCCTCCAGACCACTCCCATTTGAAATGTTAATTGCCAAGTCTTAACCCTCTGGGATTTCTGATCAACTAGTTAGAGATTCAGGAGGTTCTCATAGCCCCCTCCCCACATTTGATAACCTGCTGCAGTTGCTCACAGAACTCAGAAGCATAGCTTCCATTATGTTTACCACTTCGTTGTGGAGGATATTGTGAGGTACCCCAGTGAAGAGGTGCACCGAGTGAAGCTTACACCCCTATACAGTTAGGACACTGCACTCTCGAAGCACACAGATGCACTCACCAGCCTTCATACTCTGAATCTGAGCATTTAGGGACTTTATGAATAATTCATCAGGGAGATATGACCTATTCTCTATGTCTTCTTCGTACCCCCAGAAGTTGAGGGGGACATGGACCAAAAAGACTGAAGCATGTGCCACTCAGTTTTATCTGTTTTACAACCAGCTCTCATGTTGAAGCACTAAGTTTTTTGGGGGGAGGGGGGGTCTGCCATTCAAGGGTGTGTGGAGCTCTCTCTAAGCAACAAGAATCATCCTCATTGCTCAGGACACTGCAGTGGATTTAGAGCCAGGACTCAACTACTATGCCAAAGGCCAATCATCAGAACAAAAAAAATGCTGCTAGCACCTTATCACTCAAGAAATCACACAGGCTCTGGGAGCTCTTTGTCAAGAATAGGGAACAAAAGTCAAATATACAGTTTCTTGTGAGTGGAGGACAGAAGTACTTCCTCAAACTGCCAGGGCCTAAAAAACACTGAACTATCTTCACCAGATACCTAAAGGGAAGTCATCTTACTTTGCTTGTCTATGTATGCCACAGTATCTGATATGTAACAAGTGTCCAGTCAATGATTGAAGAATAGCCAAGTAGACTGGGATTTGACCCCATTAACAGACCCAACTAATACCGCACTCAAACTAAAAGGACACACATTAAATATGGCTATCTTGTTGATAAGTGTAAACTACATTGTTCCTGATTTCTTCTTTCCCTGCTGGAAAGGTCTAAATCTGTTCTGCAGCAGTTTCCTGAAGAGAACAGTAAGTTTCTCAAAGTCAGATGCTCTTGACAGCTTTCTAGAGTTATATTTGGTCCTAGTGGGAACCCAACAAGATCATGAAGTTATTGAACACACAATAGCTTCAATGTGCTGGCTCCAGGAAGAAAGAGATCAAGCTCTCTATACCCTCTATATTGTTTAAAATAGCTTAACAAAAGCACTGCACTCCCATCAATATGGGAAAGGTGGGCAGCAAAGAAGGAAGTCCAGATATTCAGTACCAGTCTTCCCTGGAGAACACAGTGACCTGGCTCCTAAGACCATGCTCATTGAGCTGCAACCCCAGCCCTCTCTCCATTTTTCTCAAGTTTTGAGGCAAGGTCTCTGTGTTTCCTTGATTGCTGATTGATATAGAAGAGCCTATCCCACTTGAGTGGTGCCAGTCCTTGGCAGGTGAGCCTTGGGGAAAGCAGACTGAGCAAGCCATGGGGAGCCAGCCAATAAGCAGCACTCCTCCAGGGCCTCTGCATCTGCTCTTGCCTCCAGGTTTCTGCCCTGGCTTCCCTGAGCAGTGGACTGTATTCTGTAACCCAAAGAAACCCTTTCCTCCCTCAGGTTACTTTAGGTCATGGTGTTTATCACAGTCATAGAAAACCTAACTAAGCTCAAAACTTTTTGATATTGCTCCCTTTCTTTGTAGCTCTTGAGATCCTTCATGTTATTCACTGTTCTACTGAGGTCTTCACTATTATTACCCTGTGACCAGCTACAATTGTTTTTCTGCATACAGTGATCTTCAGTTGCAAGAAAAAGAATCAGTAAGTTTACACTGTGTTAAGACGATAAAAATTCTCTTGCTGGAATGGTCAGTATTCAGTCTGAAAGAGAATGGTGGTATTACCCAATAAGAACTATGTGTTTGAGGCCTGGAGAGATGGTTCAGTGGTTAAGAGTTTGTTGCTCTTGCAGTGGATCCTGGTTTGGTTTCCAGAACCCTCATAATGGCTCACAAATATCCTCCAGTCCAGTTCCAGGGAATCCTAGATCCTCTTCTGGCCTTTGCAGACACCAGGAATGCATGCAGGCAAAATACTCATACACATGAAATGAAAATGATGATTTTAAAAAACAAAAAAGAACTACATATTTAGACTTTGTTACCAGCTCCTAACAAGGAGATCCTAGAGCCCTTGTAATTTCCTGAGTGATAAGGTTGTAGGAGCCACTTTTGTCCGCTTTCTGAACTGTGAAGCTGGCCTTGACTGCAGTGTGCTGACCGTCCTGCCCCAGCCTCCAGAGGAGCTGGGCTCACAGGCCTATGCCGCCAAGCCTAGTGAATGTGCTTCTTAGTGTATTCTTTGTGTGCATTATTTCTATTCAGTCACTCATTTTTTCATTCACATTTCCTTAAATTTACAGTGGTTTTTATTTTTAAAAAAGTAGTCCTTTATAACCTAAAAGATACTCAATAAATATGAAACTGCATTTGACCCAGGACAGAATTTGGACTTATACTTTATAAACGCCTATAAGATAATCTGAGATCAGTTCTTTGATTTTATTCTTTGAAATGCTCACTTCATGGGGATGGGCGGCCCCAGTGTCCACCTTGGGAAGTGCCTAATCGTTTTTGTTTTGTTTTTGTTTTTGAAGAAAAGAGAAATATTCTCCACTCTGACTTGGCAGGCAGGTGACACACTGCAGGGTAAATGACCATAACCCCTGTGTCTCCCAACTGCAGCCAGGGCCTGGCCTTTGGTGAAGTGGGGGTGGGGGATTAAGTCCCCAAGACCCAGTGCTCACTGGCTTAGCTAGGAAAGGCCCTGTGGACCCTGAGGGGCTACGTGGAGTTGGGCAGCTGGAGGGACTGTCCAAGTCTATGTGGCTCAGCAAGGCTCCCACCCACACACAACCCAGTCAAGAGCGGGGTACACAGGGGCCCTTCCAGTATTCTCAGGTCCATACCCAACATGGCCAGTGGCCTCACCCCACGCACTGGCCCCTGGCCATAGTCACTGCACCATGCCTGGTGCTTCCTAAACCAGAGGGCCAGCGTGTAGGAGGTGATGGCCAGTGGCCAGAAAGGACATAGGCAGCCCCTGCTGCTCATATGCTCTACAGCGTCTGTCTGCCTGTCAGATGTCTTTACTTTTGCACGTGCGTTCTGGGCTTGGACATCCAGCCACGCCTTTGTCCTGCCTGCCAAGCTGGATTCCAGGCCCCAAAGTGTCCACGCAGACACATGCCAATCTGGGCAGCTGGCCACATTGCCATCCCAGGCAGAAGGGAGCAAGGGACCAGTAGACATGACAGAGTCCTAGGGTCTGACGGATGGCTATGAAGATCACCCACATTCCTCCCTCCAGTCCGTGGATTCCCCCACCTTCCCACACCAGGCTCCTCTCCTGTCTCCAACTGAGGGTCTGTTCTGTGCCATCCCACCCACTACAGAGCTACATGGATGGCAGGGTTATCCTGGCCACCCACAGTCTCCCCCGTGGGAGACCCAAGTCCTCACAGCAGACATCTGTGTCGCACAATGGGAAGGAAAGTTGGGACCGTACAGATGTCTGAGGCTGGACCACCCCAAGCTGGCAAAGTGTTAGCCTCTCTTGAGCAGTGGGTGCCAAGTGTGCTGGGCCATGGTGGCCACAGCTGAAGCCCTGGGGCAGCAACCAGCTCACCCAGGAGGTGGGTGGCGGGTTCTGCCCAGGAGAACTGTGTCAGGGACACTTGGGGCTATGCCACACAGGTCAGGATGGGGACTCCAGCCTCCCTACTTCTGACCTGGTCCTCACCAAGGGATGACCTGATTGCAGGGGACACACTGGTTTCTTTGTGTCAACCTTGGTACACTGGGAGTACCAACCACCATCTAGTACCCAGTCCAGGGAGCCCGGGCCTGGCCCTGTAGTGGCTGCCAGCAGCTGCTGTGACCCTTGTATATTACACAGTCCTGATTTCAAACTTCAGCCTATTTAAGAGAACACTCAAAACACTGTTTTTAACCCTCGTCCTTTGTGAGGGGGAGGCTCAGGTACCCGGCTCAGTGCCAGGCTCCTACAGGCCCTGGGCAATGGATGCCAGAGTGTGAGCAGCAGGTCAGAGCCCTGACCCCTTAAACCAGAAGGTCTCACTGAAGCCACCTTTTCATATCTTTCTCTTGAATTCTGTTTTAAATAGGAATAAATTTTGTTCCAAAAAAAAAAGAAAGAAAGAAAGAAAGAAAGAAAGAAAGAAAGAAAGAAAGAAAGAAAGAAAGAAAGAAATGCTCACTTCATAGGAAGGTAAAAATCATATCTCACCCAAGACCAATGTTCCTCAGCCTTGAGGTAGTATTATGGGCACCAACCAGGAACATTTACCCTGAGAACTCTCTCCTTAGAGCCGACTGCCCTCTCCTTCCCCGGCGCCCATTAAGTCTCCTCTGTTCCCTAGACAGTTTCACTTCTACTTTCATAAAAAACGTTTTAAAGCTCCCAATACAACTCTAATGTACTGCAAGAGCTGAGAACCACTAGGCCTGATGCAGTGTGGAGTCCTGTACATGCCATTGGCATCTTATTTACTCCCCAGGTAAGCCTTGTTGCTTTTAGTCATTGAGTTTATGTTTGATTTGGGAACTTTGAAAATGTCTGAGTCATATATTTTCACTAATTATGGATAGAACAGAATTTCATATCCTAACGTAAAATTTCTTTTTTTTTTTTTTTTTTTTTTTTTTTTTGAGACAGAGTCTCTTTCACTGTGTATCATTGACTGTTTCAGAACTCTCTATGTAGATCAGGCTGGCCTTGAACCCCCAAGATCTGCCTGTCTCTGCCTCCTGAGTCCTAAAGTTAAAGAGTGTGCCATCATACCAGTACCTAAACAATAAAATTAAGCAAGCTTATAGGACTAAGAAATGTTTCTGATTATGAAATATCCAACATGGAAACAGAGTTTCATATTAAAGCAAATAAAGAGACCATGAGGCAGAAGAATGTTCAGTGAATACTTCTTCAGACACCTTAGAGAAGTAAGCTTTCAGGCTGTAAGGGCCATCCAGGGACCGCCCCACCTGGGGATCCATCCTGTCTGCAGACACCAAACCCTGACACTTGCTGTGTCCAAAAGGCGCTTGCTGACAGGAACCTGGTGTGGCTGTTCCTTGGGAGGTCCTGCCAGCAACTGACCAATGCAGATGATGATGCTTGGGGCCAACCACCAGACTGAGCTCAGGGACCCCATGGGGGAGCTGGCAGAAGGACTGGAGGAGCAGAGGGGGATTGCAACCCCATACGAAAAAAATGTCGGCTGGCCAGACCACCCAGTGCTCCCAGGGACTAGACCACCAACCAAGGAGTACACATGGAGAGACCCATGCTTCCAGCCACATATGTCGCAGAGGATGGCCTTGTCTGACATTGATGGGAGGGGAGGCCCTTGGTCTGATGATGGTTTGATGCCCCAGTGTAGGGGAATGCTAGGGCAGTGAGACAGGAGTGGGTGGATGGGTGGGGGAGCACCTTCATAGAAGCAAAGGGGATGGGAGAGAGGGTGGATGTGGGACAGGGGAGCTTGTGGAGGGGTAACCTGGAAGGGGGATATCATTTTAGATGTAAATGAATGGAATGATTAATAAAAAATTAAATAATAAAAGTTTCTCCAATAAAAATGTAAAAAAAAAAAGAGAGAGAGAGAGAGAGAGAGAGAGAGAGGTCTATGGATATACCACTCTAAATGCATCTAACTTCATCTGTCCTTGAGGCTAAGCAGGATTAGCCTTGGCTAGCAGTTGGATGGGAGACAGAGGATTAATACAAATCCAGTGCCAAAATCATACTTGTTTTGATTGGATTTATTCCTTGCTTGATGATCCATAATATTTCTCTTACCACTCTTTTAGTATCAAATGTTGGGATCTTCTTATATGTACCACAAACCTCAAGCTGGCCAAAGAATGTATATTTGTCATCTTAACATAAATTAGGCTCACACGATGTAGAAAATTCACTGCAACTGGTCACAGGGATAGCAGGCCCATGTGTCCCCAATTTATCACATATGGGCACACTGAAGTATAAAGTACTTAGGGATTCCTGGATTCACCTGGACCTGTTCTTCCTTACTGAAATTAGGAACCAGTCCTCCTATTGCTGCCTTCTAGGACCATCTGCTTCTGCCTTGCATAGTAAAGCAGATTTTTTTTCCCCAAACACTTAAAAAGGCTCTAGAATCTATTAGTTCAATCAATAAGACCACCAACCAGGTTTATAGGGCAAGCCTACAATTCCAGTACTCTAAATGCAGAGGCAGGAGGATTGTGAATTCACAGTTAGCCTGAACTACATAGTGAGACTGTTCTATGTAAAAATAAAATTAAAAATAAAATAGGGAGGGAAATAGGCTTGGTGGTTAAGAGCACTTGCTACAGAAAGCCTTAGTGCAGGAGCCTGCAGAGACTAGAAGAGGGTATCATATCCCCTGGAGCCGTGGTTACAACCCACATGCACAAACCCACACAGAGACACACACTCACACACATAATTTTACAAATAAAATTAAAAAATTAATAACATTTGAGAATTTCTCATTTAAGTGAAATATAGGAAATGGCTGATAATTAAAGGATTTCCAAATGCCCATCATTATTACAAAGAGCTATTTGTTAAATGTCTCCCCTTTTCTGCAATTTCCTGCCTTCACAAGTGCTCTCTCCTGCTATTTTCTAGTCTGTGTAACAGTTGGTAATTAAAAGTCATATAGTTTTCCTATAGCTAGATTGAGCACCATCAGAACACGACCTAAACAGAACAAATTATTCTGTTTCTGAAATATAAAACCATTAAACATTTTTATACTAACTTGGAATATTAATTATTTCAATCGAACAGTTGTAAAAGTAAAAACAGCACAAAGAAACCTACATTAACATTGATCCACATTCCTCGTCTACCTGATCCCTTCTGCAAATCTCACAGACCTTGAGGCCTAAACATTTCGGCATGTTTCCTAAGGCTGGAGATAGTCTCACACAATCACAGTAGTCAGTGACTGGATGCCAGACACTAGGGCCATTGTTCCGGGCTGGGTCTTTCTGTTAAAAAAAAAAAAAAAAAAAAAAAAAAAGCTCCTTTAGCATTTTGTAACGAATTTTTCTCTGGAATGAAGTTCTATGGAAACAGGTTGATTCCTTCAAGGCTTGTTTTACAGCTTTGTGAGGCTAGCTCAGATAAAAAAACAGCCTTTGGTCACTATTGAGGGAACCCTCTTCTGCATATTCTACCAAACACTTGGGTAGTACAATGCTTGCCCATTCCGGCTACAGGGAAAGATGAACTCTTTCCTGTGTAATCCCTGTGTGATCCCTAAGATGGTCCCCACCTGATCCCTGCAGAAACTCTTTCCCTGGCTTCCTGACACACACAGGGCTGCAAATGTAACACTTTGTGCAGATCTCTAGAGTTCAATCTTGAGGCTGTTTGCCATCTCCAGTCTCCTCCCTGCAAGTTCTAGCTACCCTGATCTTTCCAAATCCTTTTGTATTGTCTTTTTAAAATTATTATACAAAGATCTTAATATAAAAACTGAAATTGCTAGAGGGAAACACTTCAAGATACACCAATAGGCAAGAACTCTGTCAGAAGAAACCCAATAGCACAGGAAATAACTTTGAGGGTTGGCAAATGTAATTAGATACAACAAAAGGGCTTCAACACAGCAAAGGAAACTATCACGAGAGTGAACAGACAACTTACAAAATCATCTGGAATCTTGCCAGCTATCTCTCAGACAGGGGGCTAACATTTAAAACACATGAAGAATTAGTCAAGCACAGCAGCTCGGAGGCCTTTAATCCCAGCATTCAGGAGGCAGAAGCAGACAGATCCCTGTAAATTGAGATCAGTCTGGTCTACAGAGCTAGTTCCAGGCCAGTCAGGTAAAGAAATGTATGTATGAGAATCCCACTGTGAAACCCATTGCTTTTTATGCTAATTCAAAAATAAGATTTTAAGAAGACACTATCTGTAATCTTTCCAACAGGAAAGCAAAAACCAAAAACAAACAAAGAAAAGAAAAGGGAAGAAAAACCCCACCAAAGCCGGGCTGGGCAGACGGTTCAGTGGCAGAGCACTTGCTGCATAAGGACAGTTCAGATAATCAGCACCCACATCAGGTGTGGCCATGTGCACCTGGAACCCTAGTGCGGCTGCTAAAGGGTGGGAGTAACACAGGAGGCTTCTGGAGTTTGCAGGCCACCAGCCTAGCCAAAGAACCATGAGCTCCAGGTTTGGCAAAAGACCCTCTTTCAAATAATAAGGCAGAGCACAACAGAGGGCACAGATAGCAGGTTTTTGCAGCAAGGGTTGTTACCCACTGAGCCATCTCACTAGCCCATTTGATGTTTCTGTTTTGATACACGATCTCACATACTCCAGGATACCCTTGAACTTTTGAACTTGCTACATAACCAAGGCTGTCCTTGAACTCCTAACTCTAGTTCCTACATTTTGATATTACAGGCGTCTGCCTGGCCAAAAAAAAAAAAAAAAATTGTCTCTTCAGTCCTGGGCGTAGCTGTCAAATGACTGGCTGCTTTAGTTTTGTTTACTGCACAGATACTAAATAGTAATGATCCTCTGTGTTTCTAACCTGATGAGCTGCCTGGGCACTTCCAATTCACTACTGTGGAAGAAAACCCAAGTTTTATGGCACAAAAGTCTCCTAACTTCACCACAGCCACCCCGGTGTTGCAGAATGTAACTACTTCAGTGACCACCCACCCCTGTGGCTGTCAACCAACTCAAGATCCTATCTTGATAATTGTTTTTAAAGGGCAGGGAACACTCTCCTTAGCTAGGTAAGGTGAATTCCATTGTCCCCTCTGTGCAGCTGTGAAGGTGAGTCACAATGACTTAAGCACAGCTGTACAGCAAGCAGATGACAAAGCAGGATCTTAGGCCTGAGGTCTGGGAATTCCTTCCAAGGCTTTTCAAGCCCACCTCTGAGCTGCCTTGGAGGGCAGCATTTAAAAGCACTGCCCTGTGAGTCACAGGCTCAATCAGGGGTTTTGAGATAAGTGATTGTTGAGCTGTGCTTCACCTGGGTCACCTAAGCATTCAGTGGTTCCCCCTCCCCACTGGAAACTACCAGACATTAAACAGCAGAATGACTGAATGTCATTGTTATGGGCCGCAGCAGTGACCAACTCATTTTCCATTTTGGAAGCTATAACTGAATTCAACTTGCAAAATTAACAAATAAAAAAATAAAACCAACTCAAAACAAATAAAAAAAAAATCACGTCCCGGGTTTCTTTGGCCGGGTGGCATTAAGGACCACCTGTTTAATTTTAAAACAATAACCAAACAAAACAAGAAATGCGGGGTTATAATTCAGGCCCCTGTTTTGATAAAGAAGGGTTGCGGTCTTTTATTGTTGTCTTGATAAAGAAGGATTGCTGTCTTTTATAGTTATCTTGATAAAGAAGGGTTGCCGTCTTTTATTGTTGTCTGTCCCTCAGGAGAAAAATCATTAAAAGGAAATACCAATTTTCCTTTGTACTGCCATTAAAGAATTCATATTTCCCTTAACTAACAATATATCAACAATCACCTTATTTCAGAATTAGGAAATTCTGATTATATTTATGGAAGGAAATTTTAAAAATCATGGAGTCCAAGAACCTACGCCGGCGTACTCAATAATAATAATGTTCAGGTGAGCACTTAGGAATGTTAACTTTAACAAGCCATCAGATGATTCCTATGTTCGTCCAAGTTTGCAATTAGCTGATGTAGAGGTAAGGAAGGATGGTGGATGAGACAGCTTTGTAACAAAATGCCTGATCCAGGGTACTTAGGAAGTAAAGAGAGTTTTGTTTTGGCTCATGGTTCTAGAGATTCAAGTCTAAGAATAGACAGCAGTATCAGACACATTATCATCCAGGATGCAAAGGGCCTGAGAGATTTTAGACTCTTTATTCCCTTCAAGGCATGCCCCTCAATCAATTACCTAAAGATCTTCCACTAATTCCTACAAGGGATGTTTAAAGAGCCACAGGGACTGCCCAGTAAGTAGCACCACCCTGGGGACCTAGCTTTTACATGTGGACCTTTGAGGGGTACTCATCCAAAGAGCAGGAGGTTATGTTTTCCTTTGAAAAATACTGAGGGCCAGCAGCAAGCAGGCCTGGCGGGGGCGGATCTGTGCCGGCCTTAGAACCGCCCCCGCCAGGCCTGAGGAGGGGCGAGGGAGGTCACAGCCTGAAGGTGTATCAGCTACAGCCACGCCTTGCAGCATTTCAAGCTCAGAGCTTCAAGCTGCTAGTTGTGAGCACCAGCACTGAGACCCAGCACCCGGAGCTACCATGGCCTACAGCAAGCAGGAAGAGAAGGATAAAATTGTATTTGTGACCAAAGAAGACCACGAAAGACCCAGCAATGCGGAGCTGGTGGTTGACGACCCCAATGATCCCCAAGGGGAGTATGGACTGCTACTGCCAACCGGAAACATTAACTGGAATTGCCCGTGCCTTGGAGGAATGACCAGCGGCCCCTGTGGAGAACACTTCAAGTCTGCCTTTTCCTGCTTCCACCACAGCACCGAAGAAAACAAGGGATCTGACTGTGTAGGTCAGTTCCAGGCCATGCAGGAGTGCATGCAGAAATACCCAGACATCTATCCCCAAGAAGAGGATGAGAACAAGGATGAGGACATGGAAGACTTCTACCAGGAGGGCCTGGAGAATGGTGAAGATGAGATTGAGGAAGAGAAGGATGAGGAAGAGGTCGATGATGATGATGACTACTATGAGGAGATTGAGAATGAGGTTGTAGAGGAGGAGGAGGAAGAGGAGGAGGAGGAGGAGGACGGAGACTATTACTACTATGAAGTGGAGGATGAGGATGAGGATTATTATTATGAGGACTATTATGAGAACTATTACGAGAACAACGACTATTACTATGACAACGACGACTACTACGAAGAAGACAACGACTATTATGATGAGGAAGATGACATCTACTATGAGGCTGACTACCTCGACGAGGTCGAGGAAGAAGAGGATGAGGATGAGGATGTTTACTATGAGGCTGAGTATTACGAGGAGGAGGAAGAGGAGGAGGAGCCAGAGGAGCCAGAGGAGCCAGAGGAGCCAGAGGAGCCAGAGGAGCCAGAGGAGCCAGAGGAGCCAGAGGAGCCAGAGGAGCCTCTGGAGCGAGGGGAGCCAGAGGAGCCAGCAAAATCCGAGGAGGAAGCAGATGCCACTGAGGCCTCCTCTGGAGTCAAATGGCAGTACTTCAGCGCCTGAAGGCCACAAGCCCCAGCTGCTGCCCATTTACTTAGCCACTGAACTTTCTGCATTATGAACGCCTGCCTTTCAATCTCTTGCTCGCTCTCTATGAAAGCATCCTTTCCTCTGTCGTTTTATGCACTGTGATATAGAAAATAACTTACTTTGATGATCGGGGTCTTGGCGGCTTGCCTGACCCTGAAGAAAAGAGGTGTGTGTGTGCACCTGCATTCTCCATAAACTTACCCCCAACATGAGGCCACTGCCGAACTGTCCTCTCTGAGTGCCCTGGATTCTGCCACTTTGAAATCATGTGAAGTTTCTCAACAGTCAAGAGCCCTTACTCAGGAAAATCTCTCGTAAGTAAGCTGATTTATGCTGACCCATTGTATCCCTTTTAGTAGGTTTTATGTCTCTTTGGGAAATTAAGTAGCGGCCAAAACATCTTCCTTAAGATTGCTGGAGTGAGGCCATTCCTACTGGAAGAGGCTAGCAATCAGATACTGCCCCTGGAGTATATGGGGACTGCTGTGCTCTGTTTACTTTGGGTGTTTGCAGTGTATCCACGCTTTTGGGTGTCTGCAGTTGGAAGGTAGAATTCCGATCCTTTGACTCCTAGTCCCTTCCTAAGTGAAAGGAGAGGCTGGACTTTGGTTTCCACTGTTCATTGATTTTTTGTTTCAAAAGGCCTGGTTTGGGGGCTCTGGTTCACTTAATAGTGTCAATTGTAACATTCCTGAGAAGTAGGAAGAAAACTGTTGCCAGAGGAAGCAGCCAAGAGAGGCTGTGATCTGAGTGAAGTACTCAATTAAAAAGAAATTATTTACTTAAAAAATTAAAAGAATGAGCTCTAAGACTGTGTATGTGAGAGAAAGAATGGATGGATGGATGGATGGATGGATGGATGGATGGATGGATGGATAGATGGATGGATGAATATGTAGTCTTATGTATACCACAGCATTCATGTAGAGGTCAGAGAACAGCCTTAGGTGTCAGTCTCTGCTTTCCGCCTTGTGGAAACAGTGTGTCTGTTGTTTTTCTGTTGAATATGCCAGGCTAGCCGGCCCTCACGCTTCTGGAATTCTTTTTCTTCGTCCCATCAATCGCTCTTTAGGAGCACTTGGGTTACAGGTGTTCTTGTTATCGTGTCTTGCTTTTGTATGGATTCTGGGGATTCAAACTCAGGCCCTCGTGCTTGCCTGTAAGCATTTTTACCCACTGTGCTGTCTCCCGGCCCTTAGTTTTTCTCTTTTTTGAAGTGAGGTCTTGCTGCATGGTCCAGGATAGCACTGAACTCTTGATCTTCCCACCCCAGTTTTCCCAAGTGCTGGAATTATGAGTTTTGCTGCCACACCCTGCCATTGGATCTAGTTTGGACACCTAGGAAAATCATTTAGACCGGTACAATATCTATCTCAGCAGGTAAAAGGCACTTGCCATGGGACAATCCGAGTTCAACCCTGAGACTTACATACTGGAAGGAAAGAACCTCTGACCTCTACATACACACGGTGGCATACACAAACCCAACACACATACACACACACACACACACACACACACTCACACTAATAGATAAAATTGTTTTTATCTATAATATATAGAAACTGAGCTACCTCCCATCCAAGTACTAAACCAGAACTAACCTTGCTTAGCTTTCAAGGTCAGACAAGATTGGGCCTGTTCAGGGTGGCATAGCTGATATCTAAGGTTGATTTTTCAATTGTATTAGCATATTAAATAGAATCCCCTGGGAAGAGTTTGAAAGTGACCACTATTCAGTCACCAGCACAAGTTTATGAAGCAGAATTTCTGAAGAACTCATGCTGCTGTTTTTAAAATCTCCCCAGGTGACTTCTGTGACTAGGCTCTGCTTCAGAGGACGCAGCCACGCATCATGAAGCAGAATACTTTTGATTAGTCTTCTCTATGCCCTAGGAGGCCAGACCTGTCTTATGTGACATACACCTTCTATTCATGGAGGATATACTAGTATGAGTTTAAGGTTCTTACCTACCATAAATTATTTGCTATGACTCAGGAGAAAATTTTGATTAAGGAAAAAATTACAGATCTCCCCCTCATGGACAACACTGACATGACGTCACTCACCAGGAGCATTCGGGCCCATAAACATGAATGAAATGAAAATACAGATAGACGGGGATGGATATGCTCACTGGATTCCAGAACACTTTTCACCAGCGCTGATGTTAAGGCTCTGAGTTTCCAAAGAAAAGTCACCTGGTTTTAGGGACACTGGGCAGACTAACCAGCAGCAATGGGGACCTGTCCTGATCCTCAATTGCCTTTTTTGAATGGGCTAACCTATCATTTGACCTTGTCATTCTTTAATCATTCACAGGCCCTGGGAGTATCACCCCATCAGAAAAACTACCAAAAGAAATGGCTGGAAATTGGCATCTGATCTTCAGGCTTGGGAAAGAAGATTTAACGACTTGGTTTCCTGTTCATTTGCTGGTTTTTCAGGAGTGCTGCTTTGCCATAGACTGTGGGTCTGGCCAGCTGACCCATTTCCTCCCACCATTCCACATTCCACATGGCTCATGGTCTTCTTCTGGGTGGTGACTTTTTCTCCATTTAATGAAAATGCTAGAAGGTAGGTAAAATGTGTCTTCCTGCCTCTACAGGATCTGTTTTGTTTCTTCCAGTGGGGGTTCACTTTCTTCCTTTCCTCAGATACCCTGTGGTTTCTCTCCTCCTGCCCTCATAAAACAAAGTAATTAGAACCCCAATATCTCAGAAAAGACCTTTTAGAGTGTAGTCACAGGCTTCCTAGTTTAAAGCTTCTATTCTGACTCCTGCTTTCACATATCAAGCCAGAGAGGACATGCTTCCAGACCAAGGCCCCTGGAATCAGATAAGAAGCGGTTGACTAAGACTGTATTCAGACTGGCCTGTGCACATCACCTTTGCTTGTTTTTTTGGAATTCCAGTCTTTCCCCTTAGGGTGTTCACATTGTTCTTACTTAGGCCTGCTAAAACATGAAGAGACCTGGAGGGCTGTCCAACAGATGGAGGTCCCAAGGGTGTACTCAGGCTCTGAACAACTGCATATTTTGTTGATGTGGCAAGTGGGCATGAAAGTTGAGCTAAGAGAGTATGAGCTGAGGTACTAAGTCGGAGGTAGGTCTCCTGCTGCTGGCCTTCTACTTGGGCATGAGAAATGACAAGACTACTCCTGGTCATGCTCTCTGGTTTTAAGGTACAGTAAACAGATGTTAGGAAATACAAAGCATGTTGGGAACTATGCAAAACTTGCAGTGTTTGTATACCTGGATGATAGATACAGGCACAAGAACATTCATACAGCATCACTGAAAGTTAATCTCTGCAACTCCGACAAAGTTTCTGAGGCTTCTATGTATGCATGTCTGTGTAACTCTAGGTAACTCTGTCTCCCATGTTAACCTCCATGCTCTCCAAGCCTCCTCGAGACAGCCCTTGCCTTCCCATTTTCCCAGAAGTCCTAAAACTTTGGCTAGCTACCCACCCCCATATATTTTTCTCACCTGGACTTTGATTAGTACTAGAGCTATGAGAAAAACAGTAATTCCCCAATGTTCTCCTTGTCTTTCCTTTTTTTAGATTTGAAGATTTGTTTCTCTTTCTTTCTTTCTCTCTCTCTTTCTTTCTTTTTGTGTGTATGTGTGTGTGTCCACCAGATACAGTGAGGAGCGCGAGTGCCCATGGAGTCCTAGAGATGGTGTAGGACCTCTTGGGCTGGAATTACAGGCTGCCTGACATGAGTACTGGGAATCAAACTTGGGTTCTCTGGAAAAGCAGCAAGTGCTCTTAATCATTGATCTATCTCCCCAGCCCCATCCTTTCCTTGTATTCCACTCAAGCAAAAACAAATGAACATTTTTGCCCTTAGAAACTACCAGAAGACACAGTTTCAACATTTTCAAGAAAAATTGAAATCTTGAAAGAAAAAAAAAAAAACCTAAATGAGCCATAGTCCTCTCTCTCTTCACTAAGAATGACTTGATTGAGAAGTAAATCCTACTGAAAGCCCAGCATGACAACCCAATTTGGCCTGTCACCATGGAGAGGACCCCCATATTCTCACATCCAATCTCATTACAGATGTGGACCCTACAGGGGGCCTGTCAGAAATTGTTGGTGTTAGTAGTGAGCATTAAAGACCTCACAAATTCAAAAGTACCTTCATATGGGATTCACAGATGAAACTCCTAAACTATGTATTAAATGATCTTTTTTTTTTTTTTTTTTTTTTTTTTTTTTTTTTTTTTTTTTACAGGAAAAACCAACTCAGGTCGTGAGCTCAACTTTTCATCCTCTGTGGAAAGTTTCAAAGCAGGAAATGCATACTTCTGATCAAGAAAATGGTGAACATGTTTTATAGAACTGATTTCCTTTGGGTCCATCTTCCCTTTCTGGGACAGAAAATAACTAAAATGGTTTAGGGAACAGCCAGATATTTTCTTTCACCTTAGAGTTCATGAGACAGGAGATTTTCATTTTCTTATACATGTTCTGTTTTATGACTTAATATTTTCCATACCCCATCAAACAAAAGGATTTTAGAGAAAACCAGAGGACCAAAACTAAAGAACACTATTAGTGGTGAATGGGAGACAACCTTAAGCAAAATCAGCTCTTAGTCAACATGGCCATCTGTCAATGATATGGATTCGTTTCTTTTCTGCAGCATATTCTTTTTTGTTGTATAAAGAAAATGACTCTTGATATTAGCTGATTTAACCATTGGTCCCCTTTAAAACTGAAAATTCTATTTGACTAATTTGGTTACCCCCATAGCTGGAAGGGTACTTGTAAATGAGCCATTTTAATTTTTTTTTCAAAGTTTAGAATATCTAGTGGAATGCCTATTAATCCACCACTCAGAGAGTTTGACAAAATGAACAGTAAAAACCAAGCCTTCCCTGACAAAGGACTGTTACCCCAATATATAACCAGCTATTAAAACTCAGCAATACTCAACTGAACACTCAGACTTAAAATGAACAAAACTCAGAACAGACACTTTACTAAATAAGATTCTTCAACTCCCTAGCTTTTTGGCCTGAGCAACTAGCATGATAATGTTGCCATTTCCTGAGATGGGAATGTTCCCTGGGCAAGTATATATATATACTATGTTACCTTATCCAAAGCTGAACTACACTGCCTAAGTTTTTTCCCCTAGATCTGTCCACTGTTGTATGGACTGATAGCCTTAAGAGTTCTAGGTTAGGGTGGTCAAAATAAAAACTGATGAGATCTGGAAGGCAGAATTGGAGCATCAGCTGTTACACCTTGAAGATTTGTGCCAGGTACCAGGCATTGTTGCAGTTCACACACACTGTTGCTGGTCTGGTACCTCACCCCGTTAAGAGTCTCCAGTGATAGTATGGAACAGGTGTAGGCGGTAGCTGTAACCTCAGCTCTCACTGGATCTCTTCCCCTCAGCTTTCCTGAATCCAGGGCCAGGTTTCCGTACAGCTCAGTGAGGAGGAGAATTAGACCTTTCTATAGGTTACCTCTATCATCAAAGTTCAAGGCAGTGAGCCCCAGACAGGATAATCCTCACTGGTTCCATTAAACCTTGTAATCCTTGATTTCTTTTTCTTCATCCCCCACTTTTCTTTCTTACTTGCACTAATAAACAACCATGAATCGGGTTTACTCTCTGAGACAGAAGCAACAGCCCTCCATCAATCCCAGTAGCTTCCCTTGGTGATTCCCGATGGATAATGACTTTGCTCTTATCCTTCAACTGTCTTCTCCCACACCTTACTTCCCTAGCTTCTGCCCTGATTGTATGGAACTCGATTCCTATAAATAAATGCTATTCCATAGCACACATAGTGATTCCACTTCTTTGTTGAAACGCCACCGATGCACAGCCAAAGGAGCTAGTTGTGACCAGAAGTTCAGTTTCAGTGTGTGAAATTGAGATGTCCTATTCATCATCCAGGTAAAGATTCTGAATGGGAAAGCTTGATGTTGTGAGTAGTATGTGGTCCAGGCTAGAGATGGAAATCGACAAGCCATAAGTATACTGGTAAAGCCAAGCCATACAGGTAAAGCAAAAACATCATTAAAGTTATCAGTGTATAGATCAACTCAATGTATAGGTAGTCTTAAAGCCACAAAATGAGATGAAGTCACTGAAGCATAAAAGGCTAGCAGAGAAAAATCAGTAAAAGTACTGGATAAGGATTGCTCTGATATTAAAAATATGAACTGCCAGATGTGGTGTCTCACACTTGTAATTCCAGCATTTGGAAGCCAAGGCTGGAGAATTGCCATGAGTTCAAGGCCAGAGAGGATTACATAGTGAGTTCCAGGCCAGCCTGAGCTATGGTGTGAAACTCTGTCTTAGACAATACAAAAAGAAGAAAAGAAGATGGGAGAGAGAAAGTATAGTTAGGTATGAAGGTACAGGCCAATATTCCAAGCACTCTGGAGTCTGAGGCAGAAGGCTCACAAACTCCAGGCCAGCACGGGCTACCTAGAGACTCTGTCTCAAAAAAAGTTACTCGTGGTAAGTCATAAAAAAAAAAAAAAAAAAAAAAAAAAAAAAAAAAAAAAAAAAAAAAAAAAAAAAAAAAAAACCTGGCTGAATAATGGAGGGGGTAAGGGCTGACAAGTCTCTGCCTCTGAGGAGTTATGGACAGTTAACTGCTGGAGGAAGGAGAATCAGTCCTCTTCAAGGGTGTGGCCCCTGATAGGTCAGTCATGCCTTAGTGGACAGCCCCTCCATCATGTGTTTATGGGCAGCCCAAATAGGCTCAGTAGGTTATTACAAAAGAATCACATGAAATTGAAAGGTGGTGAGGGGTGGGCATGATTTAGGAGGAGTTAGGGGGTGGTGAGGGTGATTGATATGATCAAAATACATTATATTCAATGCTTGGACAATTAGTGAAATGTTATGTACTTTAAAGCTGGCTGAATAAATAAAACTGGCTCAGGATTTTAAAGAAGAAACCATGGGAAAGTCTGTTTTATGCTAAAAGAGCAAACCCTGAGGGAAGGCTTAAGGTCTTAGTTGCTTAATAAATCTAGAAAATTTGGGGATGGTCATAAATTGTTTCCAAAGCAGATAAATAAAATACTATTCTAGTCTATTTTCTAAATATACTTTCTAAAGTGTTGGCGGTGGTTTTGTTTGCATCTGACCAAAGACTCTATTGATTAAGAAAAATGGTAAGTTTTAGAACATTAGCAAGAACAATTAGAATAAAAACAAAAATAAATTATTATAGGCTGATTCACAGCCACAGATGATTTGGTCCCCCAGGGACCATTTGGAAGTGTCTACAAATATCTTTGGCTGTCATACACTGCAGGAGACTGCTACTGGCATCCAGTAAAGACTGAGCTTGTAAACATCCCACAAAGCATAGGATGGCTCTCAAGATGAGTGGTGATAACGCAGAGTGAGAAATTATGATTTTGGGTATGACTACTTATCACAAGAAATAGAGCAAAAATCTTTTTTTCCTTTTTTTATTCATGTGTACATCAGATATCAGATCCCCTAAAACTGGAGTTACAGGTAGTTGTGAGCTACCTGACCTGAGCTGGGAACCAAACTTCAGTCCCAGTCCTCTGTGAGAACAGTGAGTGTAGCAAGCTTTTTAACTGCTGAGCTGTCTCTCCAGTCCTCCCCCACCCTAAAAAAAAAAAAAAAAAAAAAAAAAGATGGACAAATGGAGGAAAGAAAGAGAAGGCAGACCTTGGAGAAAATAAAAAGGTAGAATCAAAAGGTGCCACAGAATAGATACCATACACAATGGCATTGTATTCAGTTGTAAAGGAAAACCAAATTCCCTGGAAAATAGATGTATCTGGTTAGTGGATACTGTTAAGGTGACTGAAACTCAGAAAGGCAAAAAATGTCATGTCCTCCCTTAATGCAAATCCTAGCCTGTGGTGTATGAATAAATACAAATAAACAGATGTAAGGATGAGTGAAGCCTTAAAAAAAACTGGAAAGGAACACAAGATAGAAATAAACAGAGGTGAGGAAGATCAGGGATGGGGGGTAGTCAAAAGGATGCCTGGGACATGAAAGAGGAAGAGTCTGGAGGGAGGCTGCATGAGCGTCAGGGTTAGTGAGTGGGAGTAGAAGGGTCATTAATTGTAGAAAAGGCATTTGCAGGGAGGAGGAGGGACCAGTGATGGGAGGAAGATGAGAAAGGGCGGAGGTGACAGTCATCAGGAACTCTCCTATGCGAACGTAGATGTACCCTGGGATAACAGCCATGGGGTAGCACTTGCAGCTATGTCCATAAAGAGCAAAGAAAGCTATAAAATTGCTCTCTGTTCGTCCCTTCCTCCGCCACCAAAATAAAAGCAAACCCAGGAGATATTAAGGGGAAAAAAGTTACAGAAAAGCAAAATACAACTAAACTATCCAAGCCTTTGGTTAGCTTCATTTCAGATATGGAAATTTTAAAAAAAAAGAAATATTTAAAATAAGAAAATAAGAGTCTGGGGAGACAGGTCTACTGGAAAAGTGCCTGCCTCAAAAGCATGAGGACCTAAGTTTGGATCTCCAGTGCCCATGTTAAAAAAAACAAACAAAAAAAAAAAACTCCTACTACTCACTGTGACCCTAGCCCTGATACAAGCAAAGCTCAATGACCAGCCAGTTTAACCAATGCTGAGCACTAAATTTACTGAGAGACCCGGTCTCAAAAGATAAGAGGAAGAGTGAGCAATCCAGGGAGACATCCAATGTTGACCTCTGCCCTCCTTATATATAAACACACATGTGTACACATACCTGCATGCACATACACATACAGTGCACATACAGACCCTTTATACATATATAGAAATTATATCCTGAAAACAGAAAGGAACAAAGAAAGCCCTCTGTGCTTCTCCAGAAGGGTCCATCTTCCAAAGAATAACCAGGGAGCTAGAAAACCATTCTGTGTTTGTTTGTAGGCTTGGTTTGAGGGGTGGGGTGGCGGTGGCAGCGGCTGATTTGTTTTTGTTTTCCCATACTATGGGTGGAGCCTAGGGCCTTGCCTATGCTTAGTCAAGTGAAATCAAGAAATTATATATCCAGCCCTTAGAAACCCATTTCTATGTGTTGCTTAACACCAGTCATCTCAAAGAAACTCAGGCAAAAAGTTTCTAATCTAACCAAATATAAAATAGCTAAGATGAAGTGTAACAATCACAATTACTATTGATTTTTTTAAAGCCTTTATCTGAGCCTGGTGGTCCAGCACTCAGTAGGCAAAGGTAAGCAGATTTCTGTGTTTGAGGTCAGTCTGATCTACATGTGAGCTCCAGGACAGCCAGGACTACAGAGTGAGACCTTGTCTCAAAATCAAAAAAAAAGAAAGAAAGAAAAAGAAAAAAAAGCATTTATTGTAAATCTGTCTACTTCAGGGATTTCACAGATTTATCTTGGGTTCTTGTCATTACAGGTAATCACTGTGAATATTGTGTGTCAGCGCTGTATGTAAATCTAAACATTAGAGAATCTTCTAAACAGCTGTCAAAAAAAACAGACTAGCAAATTTCAAGGCAACAATGGAACTAGAAAACAAGATTCTATAAATAGAATCCATAGAAGAAATTCATCATCACAAAAATAAAAACCAGGGCTGAAGAGATGACTCAGTGGTTAAGAGCACTTGCTATTCTTCTAGAGGAGTGGGGTTCAGTCCCCAACACCATGTCAGACAATTCACAACTGCCTGTAACTCCAGCTCTAAAGCATCTGACACCCCTCTATCCTCTGAAAGTATGTGTGTGCGCATGCAAATAGACAAATAAGAAAATAAATCTATTTTTAAAGGAAAGTATAGGATTGGAGTGATGGCTTAACGGTTAAGAGCAGCCGGGCAGTGGTGGCGCACGCCTTTAGTCCCAGCAATTGGGAGGCAGAGGCAGGTGGATTTCTGAGTTCGAGGCCAGCCTGGTCTACAGAGTGAGTTCCAGGACAGCCAGGGCTACAGAGAGAAAAGAGAAACCCTGTCTCGAAAAACCAAAAAACAAACAAACAAACAAACAAACAAAAAAACCAAAAAAAAAAACAGTTAAGAGCACTGCTCACTCTTCCAAAGAACCTGGGTTCCATTTCCAGCATCTATATGGCTGCATACACCCTATCCTTGTGGCCTCCGAGGGCACTGCTCTTGCGTGGTATAAAACCATACATGTGGGCAAAACACCCGTACACACAAAATAATAAGAGAGAAAAAGAAAAGAAAAACTAGCACACAGAGAAATAAAAGGTAAGTGGTTATGAATAAGAATGCCACGTATGTGTTTAACCATATGAGAACCCTGGGGCGGGGGAGGGGGGGAGAATGTACCTGGAGAATTGAATGGAATGCTGTAATGCTCACACAAGCATACAGTGTCTCCACAGGTATAAGGGGTAAGGAAGGCTATCAAG
The DNA here is from genome assembly GCA_028551405.1 of Uromys caudimaculatus. Taxonomy (NCBI): domain Eukaryota; kingdom Metazoa; phylum Chordata; class Mammalia; order Rodentia; family Muridae; genus Uromys; species Uromys caudimaculatus. Next base: position 42,255,616 of record CM052722.1, read on the forward strand.
GTGGACTCTCTTGGGTGTGCTAAATTATCAGTGATGGGTACCAGGAAGCACCAAAACATTGGAGACAAGAGATTCTGAATACAGATTTTAAAACAAAACAAAAAACCAGATAGTCTCGCCTGGTGGTAGCGGTGCAAGCTTTTAGTCCCAGCATTCCAGAGCAGAGACAAGTGGACGTCTAAGTTCGAAGCCAGCCTGGTCTACAGAATGAGTTCTCAAACCCTCACCCCACCCCCATCCCCAAAAACTATAACCAGACACCGTCTCACTATGTAGCCCCGGCTGGCTGCACTGACTATATAGGCCCGGCTGGCCTCGAACTGGCTATGTAGGCCAGGCTGAAACTCCCAGAGATCTGCCTGCCTCTGGTTGCCGTAGATCAGTTCTTGAAGGATCCACCAAGACAAATAAAATGGTGCACAACCGCCCGGCGGGCTTAACGCCAGTGTAAAATGGTGGAAACTGAAACTAACAAAGAAAGTACCGCTTGCGCAAGCTTCCGCTCGAGCGCCTTTCAAGTCAGGTGGACAGCAGGGACCCGCCCCCAAAATCTTCCCGCCTTCTCCAGCGGAAGTGGAATCATCCCTGGAAAGGAAGTTTGGACAGGGACCCTCCTACCCAGAAGGCTTAAGGAGCATGAGGCCCGGACTAGCGGCGGACTGGAGACGACGCGCGCAAGCAAGGCAGCTCCTCAGCCCTGCGTGTCCACTTCCAGCACAGAGGGGTACCGGCGGGCGCTCCGGCTGTGACCTCCGAAGGTATGGGTGTTTTTAGAAACTTGCAAACATTTTGAGGTAGCTTTCGGCTTGTTTTGGCTTGTCTTTACTAAGTCGAGGTCTGCCGGTGCAGCCCAGACGGGCTTTGCTCGTGCCTAAGCGCCAAAAATACGGTGCAGGAATTGGAGGCGTCCGCCTCACCAGCGAGAGGTGGGTTTCTTGGAGTCCATATTAAATTCAGGTTGTATGCTCCTATGCAGAGTTGTAGTTTTGTAGGACAGTTATTAGAACTGCCATGATTTCGACCTCTCTCCGCCAACACGTTTTTGTTTTTCTTTAAAGGCCCTGATTTTTTTACTACGATGGAACAAACTTTACAGGAGGCTTTTGAGTGGGCGGATAATATTATTGAGTCTGTCCGGCAGCAGCCCCCTCCTCCGAGACTCACGTCCAGTGGGGAAAAATCTCTTCATGAAAAACTGTATGACATTTATGTTGAGGAATGTGAAAAAGAGTCAGAGGCAGGGGGCCTTCAAAGCAATGTCAACTTGCTAGAGAAGCTTCTGAGAAGAGAGGCGTTGCCCTGTTTAGTGGTCAACCTGTACCCAGAAAATCAGGGCTATTCTCTCATGCTGAAGGACAAAAGTGGGTCATTTTCAGAGACCTTTCAGTTGCCTTATGAAGTTGAGAAACTGCTTGAATACTTGAATGCTGAAGAGTTACCCTCTTTTCTGATTGATGTCCTGGAAAATTCTCCTGTGAATGTTTTTCACCATGGGTGTGTCATAGCAGAAATCCGAGACTACAGGCAATGCAGTGACATCCACCCTCCTGGGGAGTTTGGTGCAGAGCCTGCTGTGTCATCTGATGTCTCATCTGCTGCATCATCTGCTGAGACATCCGCTAAGTTGTCTGCTGAGTCATCTGCTGTGCCGTCTACTACATTGGCTCCTGCTTACCAAACGCGGCATATTCTCTTACGGCCCACAATGCAGAGTCTAATAAGTGATGTAGAGTCCATTACAAGTGATAACCGTCAGTGGACTGAGGAAGAAAAACTTGAGCTTGAGAGCCAACTGATTTTAGCTACAGCTGAGCCACTATGTCTGGATCCCTCTGTTGCTGTCGCCTGCACAGCCAACAGACTGCTGTTTAATGAGCAGAAGATGAATACTGACCCCATGAAACAATGCTTCAAGAGGCGTGCATCCCCCTCTCTGGATCAACAAGAGGTGTCATCTGGGTATACATGTCCCCCTGACCTCACAACAATGACTCCTTTGAAAAAACAGGCAAAAATAGGGCCAGATGACCCATATGACCTGATGATTACTGAAACAGATTCATGGATGCAGGAACCCTGTGAACTGACCATGCCTTCAGAGATGGATGTGCCGTCATATGTTAATGAGGTGCCATCTCTGCTCTTTGATGATGAAGAACCAAGTGTCCTGGAAGTTCCTGAGGTAAAATATGGCTTTATGTTTGATTATGAGGATGACAATCAGCTATGGGAAATGAATCCAAATATTATGAAATCCCTTAATGATCCACTTTTCTCTGCTGACATAGGGCCACTTCCAGAGGACAGAATTGATAGCCACATGTCCCTGGATGATTATTCAGATGATTTCATAGCTAGGATAAACTCTGAGCTTGGAGAGACAGTGGATATGTGCCAAGGGTCTGTCCAGAGCGAAGCTGGGTGTTCAGGCAAGATGACACAGGGGTCTAGTAGCTCAGTCAGTCTTCTTCAGCCCTCCCTGGAGATGAAGCCCACAACCAGTCTGGTGCCAAAGCCCAGAACTAGTCTGGTGCCAAAGCCCACAACCAGTCTGGTACCAAAGCCAACTATTCTGGTGCCAAAGCCCGCAACTAGACTGGTACCAAAACCCACAACCAGTCTGGTGCCAAAGCCCACAACCATTATGGTGTCAAAACCCACAACCAGTCTTGTATCAAAGCCTGCAACTATTCTGGTACCAAAGCCCACAACTGGTCTGGTGCCAAGACCCACAACCGGTCTCGTGGCAAAGCCAGAAACCAATCTGGTGCCAAAGCTCGCAACCGATCTGGTGCAAAAGCTCACAACTGGTCTGGTGCCAAAGCTCGCAACTGGTCTGGTGTCAAAGTCCACAACCAGTCTGGTGCCAAAGCCCTCAACCAGTCTGGTGTCAAAACCCACAACCAGTCTGGTGTCAAAGCCCACAACTGGACTAGTGCCAAAGCCCTCAACTGGTCTGATGCCAAAGTCCACAACCAGTCTGATGCCATCCTCAGTTGTAGAGCAGGAAAGCAGAATTCCTCCATCACTTGCATTTACCCGTATCTCAAAACAGGGCTCCTCAACTATCGGCTGTGGTCGAGATGCACCACCTGCTCCTAAGACAACCACTGTGGTTCAGCAGACCACTGTGGGCATGGGCAGAGTTAGCACCCTTCCTCCAGCTCTCCAACCTAATGCTAGGTCATCAGAAAGCAAACCAAAGGTCCAGCACCCTGCCAGCACCACTAGCACGAATGTGATCAATGTGGTAAAATCTGTAACAAAACCTAGTTTGGTGGGTAATTCAACCCAGGTCCTAGGCTGCCCCTCTAGTGTCCCATCTGCTGCAGGAATCACTCAAAACAGCCTTCTACCAACCAGACAGCAGGTACCTAGGCCAGCACAGCGCCCTGTGAAGTCACCTATGCAACTCATTATAAATAATACGGCAAATCCCTTAACTGTAAAGCTTCCCCCTGGCTCTATCATTTTGCGCCCAGATCCTCAGAAGCCATCCCAGGGACAGCCGCAGCAGATATATGTATTGATTCCAAAACAGCAGCAGACACCCAGGGCTCCTGTCCCCCCACAGCCAGTGCCATCAGCTTCCTCCCAAGGGCCTAATAATCAGCAGTTGTCCTTGCCAGCTCAGCAAACTAGTCGCCTTAGCACTGAGCAAACTGGTCTCCTTAACACAGGTGGGGCCAGCGGGGTTCAACCGACCCAGACATCTGTGGTGTGTCAGGTAGGCTCCACCCAGCAGAGTCACAGACAGAATGTTCATTCACAGAGCTTGGAGCACTCTGCTACCCTAGTACAGCAGGGGCAGACTCAGAGCCAGAATGTGCAGCTGAGAATCATACCACGTATAATAACTGTAGGCAGACCAGGCACCCAGTGCTCTGACTGTGGGCATGCAGCTAGTGAACCCAGTGATAGAACAGGAGGCCCATCAGACACCCCAAAATCCTGAGTCTTAATTCTCTTTAAAATGCACCAGCATTGAGCTAAATCAGTTCTCAGTTTTTACTTCATCTCTGGTGTTTTGAATGTCCCAATATATTACAGTTTAAAATGCAAAAAGAAAAAAAAAACCAATCCCACAATACCTAAGTTTTACATAGAACCAGAGAAAGGATATTAAAAATTGGGGCGGTTTTGCTTGTCATTCTTTATTGCTTTCAATATAGTCATGTTTATGGTAGTGTCCCAGTGTGATCCCACATCCTAATGTTTAGTCTCTTCCAGATTGTCATTAGATAAATAGTAAAGATGCAGTAACAGGAGGCTGGCCAAATGGCTCAGCAATTAAGAGCATTTGTTCTTCCAAGGACTGGAGTTTGGTTCCCAGCACCCATGTCAGGCAGCTCGCAGCCTGTCTCTACGCCCAGCTCCAGAAAAATCTGACATGCCTCTGGCGTCTTTGAGGACTGATATACAGGTGCCCCTCCCATACAAATACAATTTAAAAATAAAATGGGAACTGCAGGTATAACTTAGTGGTTAAGAACATTTGTTGCTCTTGTACAGGAACCAGGTTTAGTTCTCAGCACTCACATGGTGGCTCACAAACACCTTTTAACTCCATTACCAGGGGATCTGACACCCACTTGATTTGATTAGGCACTAAGTACCCATATGGTGCGCATACATACAGGCAAACTGCCAAGCACATAAAATAAACTTAGTGTATCTTTTTTGTAATGGCAACAATACACTCTTAAGTTAATTTAGGGCTTATTTGGAAACAGTGATTTAAAAAAAACCTGCAGTTTGCTGCTTTAACAATTTTTGAAGGCTTTTACCCTCAATGAGGTTTTTTTGTTTTGTTTTGTTTTGTTTTTTTAACTTTTTGAGACAGGGTTTCTCTAGGTAGCTCTGGTTGTCCTGAACTCACTGTGTAGACCAGGGTGGCCTGAAACTCACAGATATCCACCTGCCTCTGTCTCCAGAGTGCTGATAGTAGAGGTGTGCACCACCCCCACCCGGCCTGATTAGGGTGATCACACTGAAATTGAGTACAGCCTAGGCTCACACTCCTGTGCAAGGGAGCCCATGGCAGACTTGTCTGATGACCACCCAGCCCTTGGAAGGTTTGCCCTGCAGCCAGGGCTCTGGCAGACTCCAGCTCTCCTCCAGACCCTGCCACTGGCCTGCAGAAGGCCATCTGGGGTGGCTTGCTGTGGCTCTCCTTGTGAAGCCATTTACATGTTTTAGAACATTCTAGGTTACTGGCGTGGAGGAAATAAGTAAGCACTTAAAACTCGGTCTTCCAGACTGCTTCTTCAGTGCCCACAGCTGTCTGAGGCTGTTAAGTGGGACTTCCTCTTCCTCTGCCCCCACCCCGTTTAGTCCTCATCAGTTGTTTAGTACTCCCTGTCTGCTCACCTCATCTCACTTTCCTTATTTCAGTGGACTGGGCTGCTCTGTCCTTTAGAGGGCTGAGGTTCGATCAGTTCTGTAACAAACATTTATCCACATCAAGGTGCAGCTCCATAGCACTTACGACATTGGGCAGTGCTGTGCAGCCAGCCTTCTGTCTGTTTCCAAAACATGCTCAGCACTTCAAAAGAAGTCCTGAACCCATTAAGCACTAGGAAGCAGGAAGGCACCTCCTCCTCCCCCCC